>JBCNJP010000019.1:2440160-2658728 GCA_039602395.1 Deinandra increscens subsp. villosa
GAAACCCCCACCCTCGCTTCGCTTCGACAATAACATCCTAACTGCTACGTCTACACCTACTTGTTGATTATAATGAATATTATTCGGAAAATCATAATGATTTTGAACGGCAAATTTAGATCATTAATATAGGACAACATATAGGCTTTAAACTAACGGTGTTAAAAAAACTAATAAAGGAAGTGTTGTAAGAAAATAAGTTAATAGTTATTTCTTTAGTTGGAGTGTTCTCGGTTAAAAAGTTATAGTTAAGATTTTTTCAAAACAATAATCCTTACTAAAAGACATTTAGTGTGAGAACTAGTATGAGATAAGGCTTAAGGTTTTTTTTTTTTTTTTGAAATTTGTTAGAAGTGAAATTAGAATTTTATTTTTAATGTGTTTTGTTGATAAAAGAATTGAAATTTGATTAAAATATGTTAAGTTTTTTCACTTGATCGATTTCACATTTCTTCTTAGTTATAAAGTATTTCACATCTCTTCAAGACACGAGAATGTTGTTGTCCAATCCAACCCTTCATGATCAACACGTGTCACTATCCGGCCTGCTCAACCAGATCGAGCCGGCAGGAGCCGCCACCCTTCCCTCCCAAACGGATTGTTACGGTCTAAAACCATTATAAATTATGAGATTTATCATATTGCTTGTGAGGCAATAGATGTGATATAGTCCAAATGAATGAACCCACCTAAAAGACTAGCATTGTGGAATTAAGTCTTATGTTTGGAAGGTGTCATTGTCTAAGTTTTAAAATCATATAATTAAGTGTTTTGATTAATGTTTAATTAGAAAATGTATATTATTCTACTAGTTTTTGATACCCGTGCGACGCACGGGTGGATTTTTAAAAAATGAATTCAGAATTTAACATAATATAATAAATGTAATTCGATAATTGAAAAATAAATAACATTCGACAATATAAGAAAGTTACAGATTAAAAAATACAGACCTATAAACAACATTTGATGTTTTGTTTGTCATTTTTTCTGTCTTCATCCTATATAAAAAGTTTCATCCAATAATTAGAATTAAAGGAAAAAAAATTAACATTCGACAATAATTTTCCTAAGCTTCTTTCATATTCAACAACCTCAACTTGAAAAGAAATGTTGCTGCATACCTGGAATAAAATAAAGAAAATAAATAAAAAACGAATTTGGTTAATCAATATGGTCACCAAGCAACGAAATTGGCTCATTAAAAAATGAAGAGGTGCAGTTTTTAATCTATAATTGGTTAATCTATAATTTCAGTTGATCGAATAAAATGTCTACTTGTAAACGCACTATTGATATTAGTGTAAGTTTACCCAACGTATCATCGGTTTTTAATTATTTTGTACGTACATTTAGAAGATTTTAGTCTGCCAGTCCGCCTAATTATAAAGAGTGCCGAATAACTAAAAAGTTGAAAATTAAAGAATTTATTTAAAGGAATCGGTGTTGGTTCCGAATCTAACCTGCTGTTGTTGACTTCAAAGCAAGCCAGTGCACGTGGTATTTGTTGCTGGTTTTTTCGGTTTGTTTGTATGTATGTAATATTGGGCAAGGTTTTAAAAACCGGTTGAACCGGACCGGTTCAACCGGTTCAACCGTCACCCGGCCACCTAGCCGGTTTTTTAACATCCGGTTTTATGGGTTTAACCGGACCGGGTTAGACCGGCCGGTTTTCCGGTTTTGTCCGGTTTTTTCCGGTTCAACCGGTTTTCTGATTTTTTTTTTTTAATTTTTTTTTTAATTATTTTTTAAAGTTTAAAACTTATATTTTCTTATGAAATACATATTTGATATTATTTTTGAGTGGATTATAATTGTATTTTAACTACTTTTGTTGGGGTGTACAAGTTTATTAGCATTTTTATAAAAAAATATATATATAAATCCCCTAACCGGTTCAACCACCCGGTCTAACCGGTCCGACCGGTCGAACCGGTTCCGGAAGGTTTTCCGGTTCAACTAAAAAACCGGTTTTTAAAACATTGATATTGGGTAGGTGGATGCCTCCTTTAGTTTTGTTTTAATTTTGTTATATTTTTCAATGTAACCTGCTTTCCATTTCAGGGAGTTAGCTGGTAGATGAGCGGGTGAGCCACGGGACGGAACAAGTGGAAAAAAAACAGGAGCACCGCTCACTCTCTGCATCTGAACCAGATGCCACCTTTCATTATGCATTTCTTTCTCCTCTACACCGCCACATGTGAGCTTTTTTCACTAAATTGTAGCTTTATATGACATTAACGAGGTATTAACCGTACGTTTAATCAGTTGGCGAATTATATCAAAGTTACAGTGGGTGTAAAAATGTAGATAAAACATAGGTAAATGATATTTACATAAATAAGTTTAGTATATATAACATTATTATACACATTAGTTGTAAAAAATAAAGTTTAAAAAAAATTAACCTCCACCACATTAGTTTGTATATAACTAGTAGTAAGATTTCATAACTTAAAATTACATTATAACGATTCATCACATTCATTTGATAAAATTCAAAATTAGTCATGTAAGTGACAACGTTTATATTAAACTTCTTTAGGAAATCTATAACAACCCTCAAACCAATAAACTATAACAAAATCATTAAATGTGATAAAAATAGGCAGATCTAGCCTAGAAATAAAAGGGCGTGCAATTACAAATGTAAGAACATTGACCTAAGATCAATTAGGATTTCTCAGAATCCCTTGTAGCCATCTTCATTCATTCGGGTCTTTAGCTAAAAATGTTGTACAATTACTACTAATCACATAATTACTTTGTTAGCGGTGTTGAATGGTTTTCATGGTTTTATTTAGAGTTTCTACCAGCCGGAGTTGCGACTTGTTGTATTGATGATGGAGTGATCGAGTTAAATAACGCGATGTCAAAACACCTAAATGACATTCTTAACCCTAAACAACAAAGCATAAAAAACACTAAACATTCTATTTTGATTACAATCCATTTTTATTACAATACGTAACAAAACATATATCAAGGTCGTTTCTTTAATTATAATGTTTCTTATAGTATTTTAACAATGCTATACAACGTCGTTTGTGTGTGTTTAATTATTGTTGGGTTGGAGAGTCGGTGGTGTATATGTTGATACGTGGGCTTATTTTATTTTGGCCACCTATTTATCTTTGTCTACATAACCGCTCTATTATCTCTCTCAATCAATGACTTCTCTCTGCAATTCTTCTCTCTCTCTACATTAAATATATTTGACGACTGTTATCATTCATTTCGGGCTGCCTTTAATCATTGCACGATCATTTTTTTTGCACAAACACAATTTTTATAACATCTTCTTATTTAAATTTTACTTTAATTTATGGTTTATTTTAAGTGTCGGATTAAAAAAAAAACGAAGGCGCTCCAATTATATCAAACGGCTCATATGATTTTAATTACGTAAATACATGTTTCTTGTTAAAAACAACATGGGTTTGCAATATAACATCACTTATAATTCCTCAACATGACTATTAGGTATGATTTGATTTGAACTGATTATAAATTCATTTCTAAAGGTACATTTTAATGGTTCATTTGATCCCATCTAAAACGTCTACAAAGAAAAAAATAAGAAAAAAAAGAAAAAAATAAAATGAACAAAAAAAAAAGGTTCTCGTAGAATTTTTTTCCCTTGTGTCGGGCGACTTTTAAGTTTGTTGGGTCTTTTTTGTTATAAAAACATTGGAAAAGTGGGGGGAAATGGTTTTTCAACTCCCTGGTTTCGAACTCGAAAAAACCGGTTCCAATACAATGAGCACGACCAGCTGGGCTGGAAACTAATAGTCCCAATTTTGGGAACAACTAATATATAATATAAACGATTTCTAATGGTATTTTTGTAAATAAGCCGACAAGTTACCTATTATATACATACATAATATTTTATAATAAAATTAAATTTTTTAGTTAAGTAGATGAACTCTTCCTCTTCTTTATCGAAATTATAAATACCGTTCCAAGTATAAGAAAATGCAAAAACCGTATAATATTTTACAAAATTGGTATGAAATAAAATTTTAACCATGATTCATAGATGTAGCGTTCAAAACGGTCTAAATATTTTAAGGGTAGCGTTCAAAATAAAATTTTAACCATGATTCATAGATGTAAAACGCTCTGAAAAAAGTTAACCATGATTCATACAAAGTAAAATTAAACACATACTTATGGATGTAAAACGGTCTAAAATAAAATTTAATCATAATTATTACAAAGTAAAATTAAACACATACCTAGGGCCGTCTAAATTGCTGATCGCCACTCGAATCTCGCTCGACGCTCACTCAGAAAAAGCTCAAAAATCCACTCGACACTAGAGTTTAAGGTATCCAAACCATATTAAACTCTAGTGTTTTGTTTTACATTGATGTAGAGACAATGGTTTATTTACGTTAAATTGTATAATAATAATAAAAATTTATGTAGCAGCCATAAGAACCCGATGTTTGACAAGATTGTCGTGCGACGCATTCTGGATGTTCTTTCTATCATTGACCTAAAATTATTAATATATTATATTAGCGAGTTGTTTTTATCATTGACCTAAAATTATTAATATATTATATTAGCGAGTTGTTTTTTATTAAAGCTAGACATGGTAAAATTATTTATTTATTTATTAAATATACCAAATTAAAAGGTGGATATGACATGACGCGCCAACTTCGCGGTTGGGGACGGAAAACAAAAGGCAAACAAATAAATATGAACTATTTTGGAAAACAAAGGAGTTAATTGGTGTGGACGTGGTGGTTAGGTACGAATGGCATAACCTCTTGCCTTTTGGGTTTGGGTTGTAGCCCAAATATAAGTTGGAAGAGGCGATTTGTTTTCTTTTTTCTTCTTTTTTTTTTAGAGATTTACTTAAAACGTGATAATAGTGTAATTCAAAATAGAAAAATTGGATTTTAATAATTTAAACTTTTACTAGTAGTATGTTGGTGGCTAATAACTGAGAATATTCTTATTAATGGTTTCACTTTTAAACTAGTTTCTCTTAACAAATTAAGGTTTGGTATTAGTATTGAAACTGATTGGCGTTGTAAAGTGGTTTTTACAGAGAAAACAATAGCGTTGTATGAAACTGCTTAGTTTTAATTTTTTTTACCGGGTCCAGTTGGATTATATCGGTTTGATCGAGTCTGGTTAAGAACGGACTAGAAACCTGAAAACAGTGTGAAAACCGGGTCAGGACCGAGTTTAAAACCGGTGTCTTGTGCACCTCACCGCACAGCCTACCGTCTACTGATAACCGACCTACCTAAATAGTAAACTTCAAAACTCTTACATCGAACCAGCGTTTTCTGGAGCACGTGTGGGCTAAGTGGATCTCACGTGGGTGGGTCTGAATGAAGCTCTTTAGACTTTAGAACTCATATGGGCTGCAGCTTAATGGCCCAATATAATCACCAAACCAGCGTCCAATTCCACGTTTCAGAGTTCAGACTTCCGACTGAAACTGTTCGCTTAAAATATTTCATAATTTAAATGGACTAGTCTTATACCATTTTTTCCATATTTAAAAGATAAATTAAAATATCTATAATCCAAAATTTAAAAATGACTACAATTATGTTTCGCAAAAGAGCTTGAGTGCTTCAGAATAAAAGCAAAAAATGTAATGAACGTGAATGTTTAATTTATATTTTAATAAAAATATGAATTATCTTATAAATCAATATTTTTTTTAAAGATCATTACTTATTAGTTTGGAAAAATGGATTTTAATAATTTCAAGTTTTGTCTTGTTGGTGAATAATAATATGAGTTTTGAAAATTCCTCACAATAATACGAGTTTTATGGGTATTGGATTCTAATGATACACCGTTAGTTTTTTACTAACGGTTTTAGTCTGTTGCCTACGTGGCAGGTGCCACGTGGGAGGAAAACAATTCACGTCAGGTGCCACGTAGGCAACCGACTAACACCATTAGTAAATAACTAACGGTGTATCATTAGAATCCAATACCCACAAAACTCATATTATTGTGAGGAATTTTCAGAACTCGTATTATTATCCGCCAACAAGGTAAAACTTGTATTATTAAAATCTATTTTTCTTATTAGTTTTTATAAAAACAAACATAGAGGGTGATTTCATCTTGATATATATATATTTTTCTTTCTAAAACGACTTATTTTAACTCGAACTCAATTTTGTTTTTTAAACAACCCGGTTTAGCCTGAACCCGTTTCAAAATGTTAATCCGCCAACCCGTCCTTAAAATTTATGCAATCGCTAATATTATATTTATTCATTTATGTAAAAATTAATTTAAAGAAAAAAAGTTTAGTTGCTGAAGTGAGGTTGTATTGACCAATGATATATAGCTCAAGAAAATAAAAGTTACACTTACGTGAAACTTTTCTTCTCCAAAAGAGTTTTAGGTTTCTTACTTTGCTTAATTGTCGGCTTTTATATAAAGAAAGCAAACGGGATTCTCAATGAAAAAGTCATTAAAGATTGAGTATTTCATTTAACATGTTAAAACATTATTTACTATTGGCATTTATTTATAACGTGGAAAATCTATTTCCTATTTCACATGATATAATATTCACAACAATGATAATATATATTTAACAACTAAATCACTAGGCATACTTTTTACAAAATTTAAATTCATAAACTTTTCATTAAAAAACTATCATTTTACAGGAAACTATGCGATGAAAATATATAACAAGCCACAATATCGAACCACATTTGATTTAGTGCTTAAGATATATTGGAGTGGGTAGAGTGTTGATCTTGATAGGGCAAAAGGACAAAATGAACCCACATGCACCCCATTTGTCAAGATCACCGCCGTACTAAAAGATTCTCTCGTCTATGTAAATTTCATAAACCGGAAAATATATCTATAATTTTAAAAGAGAAACTCAACTTTTTTTTTCTTTTTAACAATTCCAGGATTTTTTCATAAAAGCCTTTTGAAATCTATGCTTTGAATCTATTGCTTTTTAGTTGATGAGCTCCAAAAGAATGTCCCTTTAAAAGACATAAAGGATTACCTACTTGATCTTTTATTTGATCATTTATTTGCATATACTCTTCTACGTGGTACGTAAACATGTGTTACACGTAGGGGTATTCAAAACCGGACACTCGGAATTTCGAATATCCAAAAATTTCGGATATCCAAAAATTTCGGATATCAGTTCAAAACCGGATACCTAGTTCTTGTTGCAACAAAAAACATTTGTGTTTCTTCAAACCCTTAAACACCACATATCACTTGTATTTATAAGAACTTGAACCTATATCGTGTTTGTGAGCCGCTAGCAAACAAAACCAAGGGTTATATAAAAACAATAATAAATAATACTACACTATTATTTGTTATACTTTCACATAAATTTTAAACTATTATTTTGTATAAATTGATACATAACTCATATTACAACAGACAGGGCTGACCAGGGGCGGACCTACCCACAGCCCAGGGGTAGCGTCCGCTACCCCTGAACTTTTACTGCAATGTGCAATTTTATTGGTTTTCGGTATTTCGTTACCTTTCAAACGAATTTTTCGCTACCCTGAAAATATTTTAAGCTACCCCTCGAAGAAATTTTATGGTTTTTATTTAAAATCTGACTTGAAAATGTGATTAAAAGCCCGTTAATTACCTAATTTTTTTTTTCAGAGACGCTGCCCCCGAACCCCCGTTAGTCCCGACAAATAATTTTTTTTAACGCTACCCCTGATTTTTTCCCTGGATCTAAACATGGATAAAGTGGCTGACAGCTTAGGACTTGGATTCTTGGGGTGTTAAGTTTTTTTATATGAGTACATTATAAATATTGTTTTGCTGCAAGGTTCGAAACAAAAATTGCTTATAGATAAGCTAGCATCATACACATCATTATTAACTTGGGATCTCAGGTTCGGGTCCTGGGGACCCGTATTTCTATTTTTCTTAATTTCAGCGTAGTAGTAATTACATATCATGGTGATCTTCGTGTCTCACGTTTGAGTTATAGAGTCTCTTTGTCCCCTTTTATTGTTTTAATTTCACTTGCTTCATATGTATACTAAATACATAATTTTGTTAAAAACTAGATTGGTTGTTTTAGGGCAGTGGTAAATGCGTTTCATGGTGAGACCAAGGTCTAAGATTCGAGTCACGGGAACCCATATTTCTATTTTCTTTGAGTTTTTTATGTTTACCATTTATACCAAGTATATTCCGTTTTCACGTTTATATTAAATTAAATACACGTTTTGAGTTTTCGTTATGCATTTTTTAAATGTTTTTCGCGTTTTATAAAAATTATTTCTACGACGACCTGAATTGTATTCAGATGCACATTTTAATTTTTGTTTTATTCGTCTCGAACTCAAAAAATTAAAAATTTATAGAGACTACACTGAAAACATATTCATCTCATATAGGATTTATACACATAAAATTAATTTTTAACTTAGCATTACTCCCAAAGTCACTACACTCCATTTCCAAATCACTAATCTTATAGGATATAGGATGGCAAATGTTATGTCACCTTGCGTTGACAAAATTTATTTTTTAATAGTTTTTTTAACGATAAATTTGAATCATTAACGGGTCAATAATCAATTCGATCATCTCTATTCTCAAGTATAGAACCTAAAGACCATTATCAGGAAGAAACTCATCATATTTAGAAAAACCAACTAACCTAAAGACTGAAGTCATAGATGAGACTTGAATCAAGACTTATCAATTTTAAATAGTTAATTATTACTTAATTTAAAAGCCTTTGAAAAAAAATACTTAATTTAAAAATACATCACGATTATAATAAAAAATAATAATAATAAAATGGATTAAAAGTTGTAACAATCTAAATATAATTCGGACCAATATCGAACGTCTTTCAAAATTGTTTGACCATTTGTCTGCGATACTCGTTTGCGTTTATATTTGCATCAACTTCCGTTTTTATCCCTGAGACCCCACCCCCGCTCTTCTTTATCTTCTTCTTCATCCGAGTCTCCCTCAATCAATATCACAAAATCCGCCATTCTTAAATTCCCCCAATCAACACAAAC
Organism: Deinandra increscens subsp. villosa; assembly: GCA_039602395.1. Classification (NCBI taxonomy): domain Eukaryota; kingdom Viridiplantae; phylum Streptophyta; class Magnoliopsida; order Asterales; family Asteraceae; genus Deinandra; species Deinandra increscens. The sequence goes on from JBCNJP010000019.1 coordinate 2,449,205, forward strand.
CATGAGCCGATTAACCAAGCTTGACATCATCGATTACTTGTTATCTGAATCATATTCATCTCCATTGCCCAGTTTCCCCAAACCTCTTGCTCTTCTAAACCCTACCTTCCCTTTCGAATCCACCACTGAACTCGATCTAGCTCTCGATCTCTTAAACCCTACCTTTCCCTCACTTGATCTCGCATCTCCATTTGATGACTTCCACACCATCACCGATTTGATTCACGTCGAGCGCAGGACGCCGTTCGGCACCGCTTCAGCTCGGAAGCTCGTTACCAGACGCCGATCTGCAACCACAACCGCCGAGTCCTACCTCCAGTCACTCTCCGACCGTGTGTCTGCTCTCGAGCTAGGGTTTGATCTGGTGGAAAAGCAAAAGGAGAAGGCGAAGTCCGATCGGAAGTACACGTGGACGGCGGAGATCAACAGCTCCGAGAAGAACGGTTTAGATCGGAAGTACAAGGTGACGACGGAAATCAAGGGAGGGAAGAAGAAGGAGAAGACGTGCAAATGGACGGCTGAGATTAAAAGGAAGGGAGATGATGTACGGAAGTATACTTTCACTGCGTCATCTGCCAATGCCGCCATTGAAGATGTCAATGGATCAGAGAAGGAGAAGGAGAAGAACAAGAAGAAGGATAAGAAGAAAGAGAAAGCTCCTCGTATAGTTGAAATTCAAGGCTCTCCTGATCATGGCGCCATTCTGTTGAAACAGGTTTATGTCATATCTTCTCATTGATTACTTATTTAATTAACCTTCAGACTTCATTATTTGGTTACTATTTTTACCTGTTAATTAGTGATATATATTACAAATTAGTAAACTGCTTGCAAATGTAGTGTGATTTGAAACTAAAGGATAGATCATGAACTTGTTGAATTACCAGTTGATAGCAGCAATTCATGACTATATAGATCAAGATCTGTGTTTCTTGCAATGTTGTAAAAATCGCTAGGCACTAGTCGGCCGGTCAGGTACATCCTAAGGATTAATCGGGATTAACTGGGAATAATGAGAAAAATCGGGGAAAATCGCAAGGTGGCCGACTACGGATTAGTGCCTGGGCGCCGATTAATCACGACTAATTCGGATTTTTACAACACTGGTTCCTTGATATGAGTTTGAATATATATAATGGCAGGCATTTGCTAAGAGGGCAGTGATTAAGAACAAAGGCAAGAAGAAGGAGTTGTCACCTCAAGATGCAGCCATGTTGATACAGATGACTTTTAGAGCATATTTGATAAGGAGGTCTCAGGCTCTCCGTGCTCTTCGTGAGTTGGCTATTGCGAAGGGGAAGCTTAAGGAGCTCAGGGCTTTGTTCAATAACTTCTCTTATCGTCGTCGGGTGGCTCGGGATGCAGAGGAGAAGCAGAAGTTTTCTGAGAAGATCATTGTGCTGCTTCTCACTGTTGATGCCATTGAGGTAAATACATTAGTCTTTTTATGTTGCCTCTTACCATTGAAATGGATTTATACTTGTGATTCAAGTTCTTGTTTTGTCAGTGAAGTGTGAACCCCTGAAAACGGATTGTTCTTTTGTCGCAAATTAGATGAGCATTTTAGCTTTATAGCTTTGGCCCAATTAAGTTAGCGTTTTGTTGTATCCTTAGAAAAATTTATGTCTATCTCTTGAGTGATTTCGTTACAGTTAAAATGTTGAATATCAACTACCATTCCATACTTGATATTTTTCTCCTTATGATACAATGACTGGATTTTGAAATGAGCTACTCTAAATCTTGTACCATGAAGAATGTTGTTTAATTGTAAACTTTGAGAAAATGATCATTAGAGTTTAGAGGATAGTAAGTAACTAGTGATTGGTGTTGTTTGTAAAAGCAGGGTGCTGATATCATGGTGAGGGCTGCAAAAAGGTCAATGGTGGATGAACTGGAAGCAATGCTAGATGTGGTGGACCCGCAGCCAGGAGGGGGCCACTCTCTATCCTTGAGGCGGAGGACCTTCGACATGCCAGATAGCGTGATCCAAAAGGAAGTTGCAGAAGGTGTGGCTCAAGTTGTCCGCATGCTAGGACAGGATAACGGTTCTGAAACCTATGAAGCTAGCGAGTAAGTCCATGACTATGAAACCCATGCATGCTGACTTTGTCTTTTTAGCTTGTGAGTGTTGTATCAGGTTTTATGTTATTGCTACAATCGTGTGTGTTTCTCTGCTTATGCGACCCTGAGTAATGTAACCCGCAGTTGGTGTTTGGTTTTAATTTAAATCTAATCTTGTTTTGATAAACAGTAATATCATATGACAACTGAAAGGTAGTAAAGTGTTTTTTTTTATTTTCTCGCTATTTTATGCAAAAGCGTTAACTTCTTGTTACAGAAAGAAAACAAAACGTATCTACATTTGATATAACATTATATCAAATTTAAGTTCTCTAAATAATACTTTCCGTTACTTGAGAGTTGAGATTGTATCATACGTATATATATTTCTTCAAATTTAAGTTCTCTAAATAATACTTTCCGTTACTTGAGAGTTGAGATTGTATCATACGTATATATATTTCTTCAACTAGATAATAACAAGCTAGTATAACTGTTACCAACTTTTTCTTTTTCATGTTATATTTAAATGTGTTTGTGATTATGTTCACTGTGTGGTCATTAGTAAAGTTTTCATATGTTATTTCTTAGCACCAGTGGCGGCTCCAAAAATGCAAAAACAAGATCGGGCCCGGTGGGCCCTTATAATATAAAGAAGAAAAAAAATAGGTGGGTAGGATTTGAACCAGGGACTTCTAGGTTACAGCTTTATATCAAACATTAATACCATCTGTGCCAATGACTTTTTTGTTTTAATATCAAACTACAATATATTAATACACAATTTGATGTATATATATATAACAACATATTACAAAACTTCCGGGCCCCTTAAAATTCCGGGCCCTAGACGGTCGCCGTTCTCGCCTCTCCCCATAGCCGCCCCTACTTAGCACATAACACGAAGACATTTAAGGGCTTAAAATGAGGGTAGGTCCACAGTAGCCCACGGAGCCTGACCCAAAGCTATCGACTGACTGCTGTAGGCCCAAGTGCTGTCTAGGATCCAGACGGCCTGAATTAGGGGTGTCGTTTTTACCCGAAACCCGATTACCGAACCCGACCCGAACCCATTTAAACCCGATTTCGTGTAACCCGATTGACCCGAACCCGTTTTAGCTATGAACCCGAACCCGAGTAATTGTACGGGTTGGTATTAGGGTTGGTTTTAAGTTATTCGGGTCAACCCGATTAACCCGACTACAAGCATACATGTTTTTTCCGTCCATAACTCGTACATGTTTTAATATGGTGATTAGGTGATATATATTGCATTCCAATACTATTGTGTTTATTCCCTCGTAAATATAGCCTTCCATAATCCATTCCAATTCCATGTGTATATTTTAAATATTGGATATGCATTCAATGTTTTCATAATTCTATCTGTTTTGAAAAAAAAAACTTCATATTTGATTGAATGACTAAGTTATGTTTCATAAATTTTAATATATTATATTTATAAAATGCTTCATGTGTGAATTTATTTTTTTGTGTGAGTTTGATTTTATTTGAATGAATGTACATCTATGTTATGTTGAATTTCTTTTATTTTATTTAATGAATATGTAAACATTAAAGTAAGTGGAATGATGCTATGTTTACAATAATAGTATGTTTAATTATCATTGTTAAGGAGTTATGTTGCTACAATGATGTTGTGGTTGATGATTTCTTATCTTTAACCCGAAACCCGATTAATCCAACCCGAACTAATCCGAAACCCGAAATCCGAAACCCGAGCAACCCGGGGCCAATTAGGGTCGGGTTATGGGTTGGATTCCATCTATAAAAAACCCGAAAAACCCGACCCATTTAACCCGAAACCCGATTATGAAACCCGATCAACACCCCTAGCCTGAATGGAACTTTAGCTAACAGCTAACCCTTGAACAAGTCTTCACCTCGAGGATCAAGTTTCTTACGTTTAGGAGTAGTGGCAAATAACCCACCCCTCAAGCCATGTTAGCATGATCACCATATAAAGTGCACGTAATAAATTTATATTTAAATGCATTATAATGCGCTTTTGAGATTAAGAAGAAAATTGTCCCAAGTTTGTGATCTCCTTCTCTAGGTTTAGGTTCCTTGGAGCTTACTCCTCTTAAGGGTTACCTATCATTGATGGTGGTAAAGTGTAACACACAAAGAGGTTCAACACATTATTTAGGTAGAAGATAAACTTGAAACAAAAGGGTATGAAAAACCATTATTGGTTGCATTTTAATTTGTTATTTTTTTAAGCTTGTATGAGGAAAAGACACTATAATTGTATCAGGCTAGTACGAGCAAGTTGTGTGGTTTAGTATAACTTTGCAAGTCCACTTTAAAGCATTCGGAGCTCATCCACTTTAAAGCATTCGGAAAAAAAGTTACTTTACTATTTACTAGGGATGAGATCGGTACTGTACCGGTATCGAATTTGAAAAAAAGTGGTACCGAATCTACCGGTTTGGTATCGGTACCGATATTTCAGTAAAGTATCGCTTTTGTACTGGTTTTCTTTTTCCCCCTAAAAGTATACATAGTACAAGTATATGTTTATATCATTATGAATTTGATGTTACATGGACACGATGCATTTTTCAAATAAAAAAAAAAGAAGAAAGAACAACCTTATATATGGCTCATAAGTATCTAGAAATTGGAGGACGGTGTTTATGAATTATGTGTGATGTTGTCACCTTAATGTCACTTCAACTCTACCGCCTACCATCGCCTCTCACCTGGCTTCCGTTCCTCGGCCTTTCTTCATTTTTGCTTCCAATAATATTCAAAGACCATAATATAACTCAAGTGCAATATTAGATGGGTCGGGTGGATTAAAATAGATGGGTCGAGTGGATTAAAACCCCGTTCCTTTCAATGTAATTTTTTTGATTGGCTATCTATTACTCAAGTCGAGTCTATTATATAGTAACTTAAGATATCATTTTAATTTAATATTTATAGTAGTGAAATAGTTTAAATTCTCGTACATTAGTTTCAAGGACTGAACTTGAACGAAGACACAAACCAAAAGCGATTTTAGTCAAATAGTTTTGATCAGAAAATCTATTGGAGACTTGGAGTAGTCATTTTAAAAAGCCATTTATAAACACAGGAAATAAAATAATAATTTACTCTAATATATTTAACACATCGAGTCATTAACTACTAATGAAATTTTTATGCAGTATGAAAAATGGCTGATTATATACATTTATAGAAAATAAAAGTAAAGATTGAAAACCAACTTCTAACTCTGAAGAACCCTAAAAACCTTAATGTTTATTTAGAAAAAACGGGTTAGGATCAGGGGAAAACTTAATAAAAGTGAAAAAACCAAAAAACCTAATTAAGTGGGGGTATTTTAGACATTTTACGCAACAAAACTCAATGAAATTTTTCAGGGATGCCCAGCCCCCGTATTTCCGATTCAGATTCCGGCGACTCAACAAATTTTTCCGGTGGTCTTGAACGAACTTCAAAACACCATATCTCGAGATATACCCAACAAAAATGGAATCTGAAACTTGCGTTGGATACGTCTCAACGACCTCTATCAAACTAGCACCATTGTTGTAACGTTTCGTTGAGGTTAAAAAAAATTCCGGCGACTAGCTTAACGAAGAAGATGATCGGAAATTCACAAACTGAACAAAACTCGATGATTTTTTGCTCGTTGGATGCGTATTTGGATGCTGAAACTAACCAGACCAGTGAGAACCTCCAAATATCAACACAAATCTCTAATTTTTTATGGTCAAAACGTATGAACTTTGACCCGTAAAAGTCAAACGACGTGAATTAGCTTGATTAAGCCATAGATTTCGATCAAAAATGGTGTGGAATCACAGCCAAAAGCTCTGATGGTTCCCCAAATCTGTTTCAGATCATGCTCTGACATTTAAGCAACATTGTCGTAATGTTGCATCATGCAACAATGTCGTAATGTTGCAACATGCAACATTTATCGTAATGTTGCGCAACAATGTGAGAAAAAATTAACTGACATTTAAGCAACATTGTGGTAATGTTGCATCATGCGACAATGTCGTAATGTTGCATCATGCAACATTGTCGTAATAATACCTGACTGAACTTAAGCTTGTGTTCTTCACCGGCGAGCTAGAGAATGCTGCTGACCAAGGCTGACGGGGGGTGTGTAGAGTTGTTTGCTTGATTTGTGATTTGTTTTCAATTTTCCATTTATGCCCCTCTGTGTTTTAATGAATATTAGATATATTTTCAATTTCAGTCCCTTAGCCTTAAGTTTTTTAGTTTTTACATAATGTTTGGTTTTGTGTGGAACCTAACCCTAGAAAAAACTATAAAAAAAAATACTAGATTGTTCTAAATGTATTTTCTAGTTATGATCTATAAGATGTTTAAGAAAGAACGGTTATTTTAAAAAAAACCGATAAAATATAAAAAAAATTCTGTTCGTGAAAAATTACATATGTAACAAAAAAAATCTAGGGAAATTACATATGTAAACAAGAAAAAAAAGTAAAAAGAAAAAATCCACTAAGCGTGTTTTTGTTTTTTTTCACCAAAAGTAATAAAATTGAATTAAGAATCCATCTCGTTCTTTCGCGATCGATTGGGAAGTTTGACATCTTTTTTTAGTTGACTTTTTAGAAGTCTTCTTGGGTTTGGGATTGAGTTGGGTTTCCATCACAAATTCGGCATCATCAGGTTGGGAGTCGGTTGGCAATCGGGTTGAGATGAGGTGGGCAGTCAGTGCGTAGATAGGATGGTTGTGGGTTTTCTTGGCTCCAACCACCAAGTCATGGAGCCGCGAATATCAGAGACGCAACAAACGAAACATATCCACTTGTTTGAAAAATATTTAGTTGGGAAGAACGGGTTCAAGGAGGTTCTTCGTTTGGGTTGAAGTAGTAGTCGGGATTCAGTTTTTTTAGAAGTTGTGGGGAGTGGTAGAGAGATTTTTTAAATGTTGTAGAGAGTGGTAGAGAGACTAGTGTAAAAAATTATGTAGTGTGTGGGTTTAAATAGGTGAGAAAAGTAATAAAAAAAATAATTCTTTTTAATAAGGGCAATATATCCGTTGGGTGTGGGTGGGGGGGGGGGGGGTGGGGGATGGGAGGGCACTTACGATCGAAATTTACCACGGTGCTCGGTACCCGTGGTTTTCCTCACGACACCACCACCGCACCAAGTGCAATGGTGGTCTATCGCGTCACCGCAACCAAGTCAGCTCCACCACAGTGTGCGGTGAGAGCATTGTGTTTGTCCTTAGAAATAAGTAGCGAAGGGCACAATTTGTGTGATAAACCCTAATTAACAAGCAGGGTTGGCTCAAGCTTTTGGAAAGCACCAAGCAAACTATAAAATTGGGGCTCTCAAGTCTTTTTTTTTCTCTTTGAATTTTCTAGATAACCCAGTTCATAACCTTTAATTTTAAATTATAAAACGAACCACTGCCATGTCCATGCAAACACGATGAACCTTTAAAACATAAGCATTTTAAATCAAGTTTTAAATGAAGATACAAATTAAAGAAGTAGAAAAAGAAAACTAAATTTAGATTTATAAAAATACCTACGTAAAAATAAATTGTTAGAAAAACGTAAGACAAAAAAAGATACATAGGAAATATAAAAAAAAACAATAATAAAGTTTCAATGAATATATGTGAAGGATAAATTCGAACCTTTGCCGATATAAGAAAAATATCAAAGCTGCGTCATAATGATTAATTTTTTTTTAACAAGCATACTGTATTTTTTTTTTAACTAACGATTTCTCAGTCGAACCTGATGTTCAATCTACCATGATGACTTAGTGTCTTTGAGAGTGTTTCAAGTCTGCGGGTGCGAGCGAGTCAAGATACCACATCTTTGCCCTAGTTCGGGGGGAAACCCGGCCTGCGAGCAGCCACAGGTAAAACCCCCTCCCCAAAGATTCGAACTTGGGTCACTAAGCCTGTGTTTGGCGCACTAGCTGCTAGCTGATAAGCTAGCTGCTAGCTTATAACAGGGGCGTAGCTTTTAAGGGGCGAGAGGGGGCGCCCGACCCCCCGAATTTTTTTTTGTGATGTAGGGGTATATAATTTTCGTGTAGAAATTTTGATATACTCCGGTTTCGACTCCTCATTTACCCAAAAATTGACGTTATGAAAAAAAAATTAGATCCCAACCCCCCACTTGATATTTTCAAGCTTCGCCACTGGCTGATAAGCTAGCTGATAAAAAATAACGTTTGGTAAAAACTAGCTGATAACTTAGTTAAAAAATATAAAATGACATAAAAGTACATGTCATAAATGTAAATAAAAATATTTATTTATAAGTTAGGGAAAGGTAAAATTGGAAATATTATAAAAGCTAGTTGAAAAGCTAGTTGAAACGCTACTCCAACTAGCTTTTCAAAAGCTAGCTTTTTGACGTTACCAAACGGGGTTTTTAAAAAAAACTAGCTTATTAAAAAAAGCTCCGTTTGGTAACGTCAAAAAGCTAGCTTATAAGCTAGCTTATGACGTCAAACACAACCTAAAAGCTTCCCAAGCCAAAGAGCTTTGAGGGTACCTAAAAACAAATAATGTCATTAGTGAGGTTTGAACCTCCACTACTGCATACTTAAGAGGAACAATTTTCAATAAATATATGTTTTTTTGAACGGCCAACAAATCCCCCGGAAAACCCGGGAAGTATTTATAACAGTTGAGTTCATTCCAGAAAAAATCCACCTCCGTAAACGGCCGGGTGGTAAAACCTGAGAGCTTAGGGATCGAACTTGTGACCTCTCAGTCTCAATGTCTCCCCTCAACGCCAATAATCACTTGGACAAGTCCTAGTAGTTTCAATAAATATATGTGAAGGATAAATTAGAACTTTTGCCGGTAAAAGAAAAATATCAAAGCGAAGCCCACTGCGTCATAATGATTAATTTTTTTTAACAAGAAACATACTGCATACTTAAGAGGAACAATCTATTTTGAGTAAATTACTGATTTTGTCTCTGTGATTTACACGAATTTCGGGTTTAGTTTTTAACTTTCATTTATTACGGATTTAGTTCAAACGTTTGGTAAACCGTTACGGATTTAGTCCCTGAGCCTAACGACAGGTAAAAAAATCTGTTAAATTTTTTAAAATACCCATTATACCCTTATCATTTTAGTTAAAAAAATCTGCCACGACTGCCACCACCGCCGGAGAGACCCGCCACCTCAAATCCCACCCGCCCCCCCTCCCCTTCTCTTTTCGTAGTTGTATTCAAACCCCACAACCCCCCATTTTTTCTCAAATCCACCGGCCCCCTTCCTCCTTAATTCCGACGGAATCGTTTTCCGCCATACTCGTACGGCTAACTCCGTACATTCTTTCAATTGCTGCATTTGTCATTCTTCTCGAGCAAATCAATTACCTGAAGAAGAAACGTTCGGTTGCCGGTCCCAATTTGGTGTTGGCGTTCATCGGAAACGCAATTTCGCTCATACGGAGTTTTGGGACCTTCAGTCCGCCATGGCGAAATCCTCCGGTTCGGATTCTCCGTCAACTACATCATCGAAAGATTCATCCGGTCAACTGAACTCTCACTCAAAGTGTTTCCATCTCGTCGGCCACCCGTTGGGTAAAAAAATGTTTGGCGAACATAACCTAACTGTGAAGCTCGGTAGTTCCCGAACTAGATCATCAGAAGGTTTTATTATGATTTTATTTTTATGTTTTGGTATTTATGTATATATTAGTTAAAGATAAGGGTATAATGGTCATTCGACAAACACTTAACAAATTTTTTTAACTGCCGTTAGGCTTAGTGATTAAATCCGTAACGGTTTGCCAAACGTTTGGGACTAAATCCGTAATAAATGAAAGCTAAGGACTAAATCCAAAATTCGTGTAAACCACATAGACGAGATTCGTAATTTACTGATCTATTTTACATAAAAGAGGAACAATCTATTTTACATAAAAATATCAAAGCAAAGCCCACTGCGTCATAATGATTAATATTTTTTTAACAACAACATACTACATACTTAAAAGGAACAAATAAAAAACAAATAAATCCCTCAATACGGGTTTTAAACCCGGGCAAGACCAGTGACGGGCAACCACCTTTACCGGTTGAACTAAAAGGCAATTATATAAAAATTTTCAAACATCATTTTAATATATAACAACTGGACTGGTTTTCTCAATATGAAAGGCTCTAATTTTTTTTTCCTGGGGGATGGGTGCTTTACTTGTTTGGGCCATTGGGCCGACCCTGTTAACAAGCAAACCAAATTGATATGTGTAATCGGAGTTAAAAATAAATAGATATGCAATCAAGTAAGTAGCCGGACTAACTATACAAATCAGAGAACAAATTGATGTGCAATCATAATCGAAGAACGATTTAATCTTAATTTCCGTCACCGATTGATTTCAACTGCTCTGAAACCTAAGCAAAATTAAAGGAATCCTATGGCAACTGATCTTCTCTGTAATCGGAAATTTATAACCTAATTCTGAATTACACGACAAGCGAATACAAATCATCATCGGCAGTCTCCTTGATAGCTGCCCAGACACGATTTAACCTCTCATCAACTCTGCTGAAATGGCTTGTCAAGCGTGGGTATCTCTTAATTCCAGTTATACTGAGTGCTTCTCGATGGCTTATCATCTCACTTAAAATGCATCTTGCAAAGAATGAGAAAGGATCTTGATTGATTACTGAGTTCTTGCATGATATGAAGTCAATCTCTGACAAATTAGTGCTCGCTCAAAGTCCGATCAACGAAGACCTGGTGGTAAATATTCTAACTCAACTTGAGGATGAGGTCAACCATATCACATTATCCTTACAAATATAGGAAAAACCGATATCTTTTCTGGAGTTATTCGAAAAACTTCTTGATGTTGAACGAAGACTAAAGGAAACAACTCATGTTCTATGGTCGATCTCCAGCAGACCCTCGAACCAACCGGCAAAACCCACCAGCCCATTCAACCCCAAACCGATTCTCCCGACCTTCTTGATCCCAGCCCAGCAGCAATCGAGCCCCTAGAAACAATGCCTACTGCTACTACTGTAACATCACTGGTCACGAAATGAAAGATTCATACTTCTACCCCTGTTGAATTTGTTATACACAAATTTCCCTTTCAAAGTGTTCCATCCTTTCTTAACTTACCAACTCCACACAATATTCATACTTCTACCTCTGCTACTAAGCACACTCCTGGCCCCACTTTCAACTCCTCATCCACACAACTCGTCTATCTACTCCCTCCCTCACTGCGAAGAAGGCGGCTCGGAGAACTTCAAAAATGAATTGGACCCTATGTGAGATAAAAAATGGACCATTATAATATAAAGTCAAAACTCATATTAAAAACGTTTATAATGTGACTGGAAATTTAATAATAATAATAATAAATCATCCGATTTTGACATATTCTTTAAATATAAATAACTAACCAAATCGTGAGGCTCTCATAAAATATAGTTGTATTGGTACGGTTTTGGTGAATTATATAGATTTTTATAATTTTCGCAAGTAGACAGATTGTGTTGGGTTAAAAGTCAATATATGTTCATAATGATAAAGGAATATTCAATGTAAATTAACATACACACACAAGTATGGATGGAAATAACTACTTTAGGTTACTAGAGATTGTTAATGAGATTATTATGTTGATTTTTATTTCTCTTGGCTACTTTAGGTTGAACCTTCGACCTTTGGGCTAATAGGCCGAATCTTAACCAACTGAGATAAATGGAACTTATTTCTTATTTATTAAACTACTAGATTATATACGCGCGTGCTTCACGGGTTGAGTATAAAAGTTTACAATACATATTAATCATTAAAGTAAAGCAATCTTTGATCAAATTATAGTTTCAAATCACATCACATAGTTAATAGATCGGTATAATGTCGGGTCGGTAGATATTGAAAATTGAAAGGTTATTTCATTTGAGATAATAGACCGAGTTATTAAAAATGAAATACAAAACATATCAATGAAACAAACAAAATCTACAAAAACTTTCCAGCTTTGGATTGAAACGATTTAAATGGAATTGTTTTACGCAACAAAGATACATATAGAAATACTAATACACAATGAAACGATTTAACCGTAACCCACAGCACCAGTGGTCCTAAGTTTGAGTATGCTGGACTCACTATGAAACAACTCGAACATGTGATGACCTTGAATGCAAAGCTAGATCGAAAGTTCAAAGGATCACCGTTGCATGCAAATGAGGAAACACAAAGGAGAAGTGCAGCAAACTTCAAAGGACCGCCGATGCATGAAAAGGATCGTGAAAAGGAGCCAAGTGAAAGTGATTACTTCATGAAGCAAGTCAAGACCACAATAGCATAGGGAATACCTGAGCGTGCTTGGAAGATGGCGGACATATGCGGCGGCGTCACATGGGAGAAACTCCGAGAAAGTGTCTGAAAACTGGACCAAGATCTGCACCACGATGACTCAGATTGTGAAATTTGTGTAAGTGTAGCAGTGTTATTAATTAGAGTAACGATAGTTGTACACGTGTCCGTGGAGGAGCTTCGTGTTTGTCTTTTTGTTTGATTGTCATATTTTGTTGTGCTTCCAGATAAAGCTCTTACTCCACATATCTATTATCGTTTTTGCTTACGAAGGCATATGATACCACTTAGCATAGGTAGGGTTGGGTTTTATAACATTCGCCAGTGACTAGGGATTTAGGAGGTGGTTCGGTGAGGCCATTTATGTGATGGCCTAGTTCGAGACCAATTAGAGTGGATAGAACCTATTTGCGCCATGACGGAAAATTGTTAGGAGTTCATTTTGATCAGAAAGTGGGTTAGGTTGGTGACCATGGTGGTTGATTTTGATAATTGGGAAAAAAAGGCTGGATCGAAGATTAGGACAAAAAAGAAGTCTGGATCGGTCGAAGATTACTCGTGAAAGTGTTGTTAGACTCTGAATACCATATTAAACAATGATTAGTATTTGGTCAAAAGTTAATATATCCATTCATTCATGATATATTTATAATTAATACAAGCACAAATCAAGATATGGGGATTTACAACAGATTTAATTACATAATATACCGTGTATTTCCGACCACGACCGTGGATTTCTGCCAACGACCGTGGATTTCTGTCGACGACCGTCTGTCACCGTTGTCGAAGTCATTTGCGACCGTTCCCAATATATTTTCTTTTAATAAAAAAAAGGTGATTCATGATCGTCCGTCGACGGTATAGTTTTTACTTTATTTTAAACCAAACTCAGCCTCTACCTTAGCTTTGTTATTGATGTGATTTATTGAGTATGATGATGATGATGTTCATAATTCACCCTCTATAAATATAATCTTCACACCTTTATTTTTTTTCAACAAATCTTATCACGTATTCTTTAAACACTTGTTATAATTGGAATAATTGGGTTCCGATTAAGGTTAATGTGACGGCGTGGCGAATTGGGTTACACACATTGACGACACGGGACGAACTAATAAAACGGAATATATTGATGCTAGCTCTGCTTTGTGTCCGTTTTGTGATGCTTGTCCGGAATCGGCAGACCACATCTATCTGAATTGCTAGATGGACAATATAATTTGGACGGGGGTTGGGTCCTGGCTTCACCTTCCACCCCTGGGTTCTGGAGTTACATCGGAACTTGGAAGGAGATAAAGACAGAAAAACGTGGGTTCAAACTATGGTTTTAGTGGCCATGTGATATATTTGGAGAGCTCGGAATGAACTGATTTCTAAAGATAGGAGACATATGAGAGAGGGATCGTGCTTGGCGTTAAAGAGATGGCTGTGTTTTGGGTGCGAAATAGGGCTCCAGGAAAAGTGTTTAAGTAATTGGGAGGCGTTGTGTCACGTAGTTAATATTTTGACTCATGTGCGGCCTTAGAATTAATCTAAGTAAGCCTTGTTGATAAGTAAAGTAATGATTCAAATATGTTTGATTTGTAAAGAGAATGAAAATTCTAAACACACAAGTAAAATGCTTGTATTATTTGAAGTTGTTTTACAAGTACACAAGTGAGTTTTAAAGTTTGCTATGTTGATTGGTTTCTAGGTTTCTAGGTGATTTGCAAATGAACCATCACCACCTATTTATACTAGGTGGAATGGTTCTAGACTGTTCCTATTTTAGATATTTCTATACATGATACACATATATAAGTATTTCTTGAATATTCTATCCAAATATCAAGGATATTTATAAGGAAATATCAAAGATCCTTCTAGACTTTTTCATAGCTAATTTAGTGGCATATTCTAGATCCTTCACGGCCTTTTAGGAATAATCTAGAACCTCCCATGGTGCCAACTCTCGAATAGAATTTTTTAGGTTGTTTTAGAATCTTCCGGGCAACTCTTAATGCTCCTAGACTTGCCAATAACCTTCTAGATTCCAAGGATAGTGATTTAATTGTAGACGGGGTGTGATAGTTGGGTTTCTTTGTTTTGTTTGTATTAGTTTTTTCAGTGTCGTGAATAAAATTGTATATCAAGACTATATTCATATTAAAGAGAAAAATTGCTCGTTTTTAAATTTTATATAAAAGTTCAATGTCGTATAAAAAAGTTATGAACATTTAAAAATCCCGGGGGGGAGGGGGGGGGGGGTCCTTAATTTTCCTCCTATTATGTTGCACTTAAATTTTAGCCATTGATATCTAAAATCAATGAATGAGATTTCTTTCTATTCTTTTTAGACAAAATATTTTTTTTTTGTGTTGATCTAACCCCTATATACATCTGTACGTTTATATTATTTCAGTTCAACTAAATAATAACAAGTATAATATCAGAGTATTAATTGGCATCAAATATCACACAAAACATTTAGGAAAAAAACTCATTCAAAACCTTTATTTGAATTGTATGCATAAAAAGCCTAACTTGATTAGGTATATATAGACCCCGCCTTACTTGATAAACAAGACTCATACTAGAAACCCATTACAACAAACTCCTTTTAGACCAACTTGTCCAACTACATAACTATGTTTAAACATACTTGTCTAAATATTAAGCCTAACTCTCTATTTTTTTCTCTTGCGGATCGGACCGGGCCATCACACTCGTGATTGGGTCTAAGTGCAACCATACAAAGAGGTTCAACACACTATCTACGTAGAAGAAATACTTGAAACAATTATTGATTGTTCAAATCATGCAATTTGATTGCAGCCAATATAAGGGTGGAGGTGCAAATCAAACCTCGAATTGATTACCCCGATGAACGAACAGTGGAACCAAATAGTGTATGTCCCAAAACACGGATTCCTGACCCGGTTCTAGTTATTTTAACACATTCGGTTCCAAGTAGTGTTATGTTTATTACACTACTTTCCTATCATCTTCAAACACTAAAAAAACATTGAAAACGCTAAAAGATCATGATGGGGGACATCAAGAACAACAACAAAACAACCACAACAACGAAAATCTTGTGACTAACCCATAACAACACACGAACAACGGGTCTTGAGGGTCGTTCCCATAACTAGAGTGCACCGGGTTTGGAATGATTACGAAATTCATAAAATGAGAGATGGTACTAAAAAAACCACATTGTAAAAAATACGGTACTATATTTAAAGGCATTTCGATAGTTTGTCTTTGTTTGCATACAACCCGCCATTGTCCAAGGTGTTGAGCATTTTAAGTTTAAATTGTTGTTTATGTTTAAGTGTCGTGTGTTGGGTATGAAGGCTTTTTTGGGCGGGTTCATTATTAATGGGCCCGTTTTGGGCCTTTAGTTGGTTAACCCCAATCTCACTATTATTTATATCCAATCTTGTAATTGTAATCTTTGCGGTTTGTCTAATAAAATAATCTAGTAGAAGCCCAAGGATGTAGGTCACACCGACCGAACCACGTTAAAATTCTTGTGTCGTTCGTGTTATTTTCTAGTTACCGCGTGTTTATCGTGTGTGCATTGTGTGTTGGTGATTCCGCCGCGCCACTTTATTCCTAACATTGTGTTTTATGTTTAAGTTGCTCGTATTAATAAGTTTAAGTGTTGTTCACCTTTTGTTGTTCGTAGATTCGTTATAATAAAAGAATGTTTATAATTTAATTTAGGACCCCGTAATCTAAGGACATGTGGTATACTCATGTGATGTGGTGGTGGTGTGGTGGCCACGTCATTGCTTATTGGACCACATACCTTTACCACACAAATGGTGGTATACCCATGTGGTGTGGTAGTCTTTATTATTATTATTATTTTCTTTTTGTTTTTAATTTTTTTAAACATTGAAATAGAAATACAATTATTTTTATTAAACAAATAAGTAAGTCTTCAAAATTAAATCAAAAGTTCACACCGTTAGTTTGGTGGGTTACAAGGTTAGTTTGATTAAAAAAAAGTTTGATTAATATGTTAAAGAATGCTCACCAGACAAAAAAAAAGTTAAAAAAAAAGGCTAGTCTGTTTTCAATCAGACTTATACCATTGTGTTCAAAAAATAAAAATAAAGAATACCTTGAATTTATTTCTTTAAAATAAGTTAGAATGTAAAAGTTATTTGAGAAAAACCAGATTTCAACCTAAATAAATATTTAGATTTAATATATTAAAAATAGTTATGATGTGTCAAAATTTTAGTGGACATTAGTTTGAGCTGTAGAATCTTCACGTACGTGAAGTTCTTGGCGCACATTTTCCACGCATAAGAAAAACCGAAGGGTGGGGTGGTCTTCACGCCGTGGTGTTGGGCCAACTAGGCTATCACGCCGGATAAAGGTATGTATACCGGAGCCCCTAAGTATGGTTGAGCGTAGAGGAGGAGGAAGAGTTGGCTGTTACTATACACAGAGTCACGGAGGAAACGGGATTTAATATCCCAACGGTTCGGAAGGCGTTGGTTACTGGATTTTGAGTAAAAGAAATGTTTTGACGACGCCCGGTTAAAACTAATATATGACGACGATACGGGGTATGAAGATTTCAATTTAACAACTCGTACAGTAGATGAGATCAAAGAGGAAATGGACAAAACTAACACCAGTTTTTGATCGGTTTCATAATATATATACCACCAACAGATGGTGTGGTTGCACGGTTCGGACTACTACATCAACAAGGTTAATGAAAACGTTATTGCGGTAACGTGAACGACTATATAAAAGGAGGTTTAGTAATTTTGCAATGTGTAAGTTTTTAGTGTATAATTTAACGAAGGTGAAGTTATTTTATATAAATTATAAATAAAAATTTTATAAAAGAGGAACAGGTTTTGGTACCGAACCGACTCAAACCGGTTTGAAACGGTCCTTCGATGGATCCGGCGGTTTCCGGTTCCTGGCTTTAATTGGTTTGTAACCTTATAAAAGAGCAAGTATATTTAATATTGTAGAAAAGAATTAATAATAAAAAAAGTTTGTTGACTGTTATTACGAGCAAATCGATCAATGAACTTAATCATAAACAATAATAAACAGCAATAAGCATCAAAATATATATGGAACTTGATGATCATCGAGAGACTTTGTATGATGATGTAGCCAACATTGATTCTATAATGGTTTGATGCTGATATATAGATGATCCAAGTTAGAGGTGTTATGATGGTGTAAAGTCGTTATAACATCTAAGGGTAGGATGTCATGCCTCTCTGGTAACAAATTCTTGTTTTTCTTGGCCACCCTATAGTCATCTCATATAGATGCATTATATGTTTCTTGAATACGTGGGTTCAACCGCACCCCTAGGATGTTGTAAGTCGCGATTTCGTCGGGTGCTGACTTTAAGCTTTAAATTTAAAAGGGTTAGGTTTTGTTAAAGATCGGCTCAGCCAACTGCCCGCAGCAGAGGTAATCCCACTAGGTGTAAAACAGAATAAAAGTGTGTCAATAGTGCCACAAGATAGATAGATCCCTAAAATCAAAGTTTAAATTGTCAAGTTGAAAATACAACTACTCCCAAAAGTTGTCACTGAATGCCAACTACATAGACGATTGATTAATTATAAATTACTGCTAGCTAGCTGGTTAAAATAAGATGGAGTAAGCAAACAAATTAAGACTGCATATATATAATATATATCGTTACCACCACTGGATGAAACGAAAGTAGAGTACGTAGCTGGATAGCAGCAGCTAGCTTATTATTTAAAAAACAAGCTTGAAAGAAGAGCAGAAACCTTGGGTGCAAAGAAGCCCCTTTGTTCATCACTTGAGGAGGAGGAGGGAGAGGAGGAGGCTTGTTCTTCATCTCCAACTTGTTTAGTACTCACAACAGCATGATCATGACCAAAATTCACATCAACATGTGGTGTCTGTGGTCGTTCGTAAAAGAAAGTTATTATACTTTCTAACTTAGAAAGTTCCAAGTCTTTGAAAGTAATAATACTAGTCGTTTTCCCAGAAGCTTTGAAACGTTCAACACTAACATTTGTGCTTCCCTCCAAGGCTTTAAAACCTTCATGATCAGTAACATTGTCATCACAAACAGTCACTGTCAGACGACTCAGTCGTGTATCCTCCTCGTCACTTCTCCCCCCGCCAGTTGCCATGTGACGACGTTGCTGCTGCTGCTGCTGAACCATAACCATTATGCTACTCTCCCTGATCATCTTTGATGCAACCGTGATCTGAAAAGAGGACCATGATGTTGTTCAACAATCAATCAATCAATCAATCAATCAATAAAACGGGTATGTCCTCGAAACAAAACTTCATAACATCTTTGGCTTAAAAAATAATATAAATCTGAAATACCACTTGGCCATTAGATATATATGACTTCCATCATGATGATTTTAGAACTCAGAAATTGATACTACTCCCTGCCTCGTGATAAACTAAGTAACTATTCGACTGACTAGGAAATACATCATCAGGTTTGTATCCCCTCAATCCGTTCAGGTGTAAAAAAACTAAGTTGAGGTGGAATAATTCCGGTGGAGTTAACAACACTTAAACAACAACCATTCACTGCAGATTAATTAGTAGGAAGATGAAAAACGGAAACGGTGTTACAGATTTAGGGTTTTGAGTTTGAACCAAATTGAAAATTGAATCGGAGATATTACCAATCGTTTCTATACCTGATATCTGTGTTTTCGAATCCAGATCAAAACAAAGGGATTAAGGGATTACTTACGGCCGCGGCGGACTGGCGACGGAGGATAGCTGATGCTGCACTCATCTCGATTGTTCGATCGATCCGAACCCTAACTTTTTTTACACGATGGATGATAGTATTTGGGGGTTTAAAAGTACATATATATTATTATTTCCAACAATTAACAAAGTTACACTTCTGGCCCTTGCACTTCAAATACGTATTCCCCTTATTCTTTTATAACTTGACAGAAATAGACTTTAAGTTGTTTGACGTCTAGTTGACTTTTACATAATACCCTTTTTCTTATCGGGACTTATTACCCTGGACCTACTCACTCTCCCGAGTTCAAACCTCATAGCGAGTGAACCTCCCCCATTTGCACCATCAGGCGGAAACCGCTCATTGTGACTCAGGATCAACCACAAGACCCAATCCTTACAAAGTGGTGTGAGTGGTACTAGAACCTAGGTCTTTTCAACCACAAGGTAGAATTTTAACCACCACACCAACTTACTTTCTTATAAAGCTTAACATTATAAACATGAAATGCAATATTTATTTAACGTCTATATATGTGTTATTATTATTTTTTTCCAGTTAAATGTAGTTTTATGTTACACTTGATTTTAAGTTTTCTATATTACAGTCCAGGATATTTACCCGGATCATTGAGTAGTTATGTATTATGGCTATAGTGATAATTGCCAAAATAATAACTTAAATACGTAAATAAATTTTCGACTATCACCATTTTAGAGTTTCCATCCAACCGCAAAAGAAAAAGAAAAAATACTTTAAATTGTTATGACATCAAACCAAGTGTATAGA
Organism: Deinandra increscens subsp. villosa; assembly: GCA_039602395.1. NCBI lineage: Eukaryota > Viridiplantae > Streptophyta > Magnoliopsida > Asterales > Asteraceae > Deinandra > Deinandra increscens. The sequence goes on from JBCNJP010000019.1 coordinate 2,469,148, forward strand.
AAACCTTGAAAGTTGAAAGATACGTTTTAACATAGACACGTGACAATTTATTAAGTAACTAGGTTTGTAACCCGTGTATTATACGAGGTTGTTAAATAATAAAAATAATATAATTCATAAATATGTATATGTTTCTTAAAAGCCGACCGAGCTCTTAAGAGAGATAACACCTAAAAATTACAAGTAAGCAAAAGTTTAACATATAGAAAACTCAAATGGCCACTATAATTTTCATATATTTACATTTTAATCAGTATGGATTATTTGTGATTTAGTTTTAACAGCATCATGATTTAGGTTCCTTGAAAACAATCTCTAAAATATAAGTTTTCAAGAAAAGCAAATCACACCTCATCCTTGACTATATTGATTATATCTTTGTGATGGATTTTTCTGTATGTATCAGACAAAATTGAATAAAATGTTGACCATTCCTGTTCAAGGTAATTTCTAGACAAGGAAACCAAAACCCAAATCAAGTTATAAAGAAAAAATATTGATTACACAATGAACATATTAATTATACTAACTCATGTAAATATTATAGAGTCATAAATTTTTATTTGCAAGTACTGACATGTAGATAAAGAAGAAGCAAATGGTCACCTTTCCATGTTTATAATTATTGTAGTACTTCTTTATTGACACAAATTATGTCTTTCAAGTCTGAAATTTTCAATACACATTCTACTCTTACATGACAGCTATGCAAACCACAAAAATAAAAAGTAATAAAAAGAACTGACAAATTACTTACATGTTTTAAAAAAAAAACCATATGTAGCTACTGGTATCTAGTTCACATAGCCACCACCATCATCTAATTCGATGCGTTTTCAACTTGGATGCTGATGGAAGTGTCACACCCTCAAATTCCACCTACGGAGTATTACCGTGAGGCGTGTGACAAACCAGGATCTGAGTCATTAGCCATACTAAACCATGCAAAATATAGTTTGAAAACACACCGACACAGTTTAAACAAATACGAAAGCGAAATAATGTAAGTAAAAGTGTTGCGCAAAACACGCACCCAAAACCTTAATGAAAGTAAATGGCCCAAAAGGTTTAAACCGCTTATTAGACCCATATGAGATGCATGCGTCCTAATCGTGCTGCGAATCTAGATACCTGAGAAAACATGCTAAAGTGTATCAACACAAAGGTTGGTGAGTTCAAAGGTTTAAACAAGATGTAAGTCAAGAGTTTACAGAAATGTAATCACAGTTATATCCTTAGCTAGCTAGGCTGTGTTTCAATACCACTATGCGTTCGCAACCGAAGCGTGACTGTTTGTGTTTGTTACCTTACCGCCTTGTCTAACACGAACAAGGGCGTTGATTAGGACAAATATTACACCCGTTTGACCTCCAGTCAAGTTAGAGCGACTAACTCGGGCGGGGTTTGTCAGACCCAGTAGTACTACTCAATACCTCCTCGCTATAATCCATATATTAACGGTCCGATATGTTAAGGACTTTTATGCGTGTTATGTAAGCACATCAGTGGAAGATAGTATAACTGAATTACCAGATCTCAATGTTTGTAAGCATGTTTGTATGTATGTTTGTAAGCATGTTTTCTCCCCCAAAGGAGATACTTAAAAAGCGGGGCAGTGAACTCACCTTAGGGTGCTCGGAAAGAGTTTGATATGATGCAGATGATTATCCTACGAACCACCTATATGTATGTAACCGTGTGAGACGACAATGTAAGAACACCTAGACTGACCAAACCAGACCTGACGTTGGTGACTCAATTTACAATTGCGTTGCTTATTCGATTCCACTTTCTATTTATGGAAGGTTTTTATTTTAGGAAAGTAATTAGCATGTTCTTACTTTTTATTTAGTTTTCATAAATGGTATATTTCCAAGTATAGCAAGTTATCAATACAACATGCAAGAACATGTTACACGTATTCTAGCATGCACCTAAGTTGTGTTACTCGCCAAACATCGTAGTCTTATGTTGACCAATAAACTCAAGTAGCATGCATAACTCATATATATATATATATATATATATTCATATAAGTTCCATACAAGGTTTCTAGTTTAATCATGTTACTCCTAAACATAACACTATCATGATTCACATTCACCAATACGGTTCCTAAAATTACCAAATTTATAGCCTTTCGCTTTTAGTTAAGATCCCATAATTTAATTGTAGTAACCCACATGATTTGGGATCAACCACCCCAAAAATCACAAACATACACTTCATTTATAAAAGCCAAATAATTTATTTTGCTAGCATGTTTCAGAAAAGTGTAGCTGCTACGCACTGATTTTGTAAGGGCATAATGGAGGTCGAAACCTCAGTTAAATGGAGTGTCACCACTTGGGCTTGAAAGCTAACACATCAAGGTAAATTTAAAAAAAAAATCACTCAATTCGAATAAGAATTGAGTGAGTTATGGCCTCTCGAAGTTGACCAAAAATCTTGATAGCAAGCTGTTAAAAACGGGTTTCATTTAGGTTTGTATAACAATTTGTTTGACCATTTAAATGAGTTCTAAAACTCATGAGATGATTTTTAAGGTGTTCAGGTCAATTACATATGTGACGTAGTGGGGGAATAATTGAAACAACATTTAAAAAGAAAACTGGTGGCTGCAAGGTTTGAACTCGCGACCAACAGGTTGCAAGGAAGGTGACTTACCATTGGGACAGGTGCGAATTGGTGAACAAATTCTGTTTATAAAATATCTAACTTATGCGTTCAACTGTTTTCTTTCCCACGCCAAAACTTAAACCTACCAGGCCTCCATTAAAGAACCACAAATGTCCGTAAATCCCCCCATTACGTAGCAGATGGGTATAAGCATAAAACACATAGCAAGATCAGATTAAAGAACTAGGGTTATTTAAAACTTTACGCGCATCATCGAGAAAAGAAAACAACACATGAACATCACAACAATATTACGTAATAGCATGCATTTATTCTAACAGATTCAGATTTATGACTCATCTAGGATTTTCGAAACTTGCACAGATTATACCTTTTATCGTCAGATAGAGAGATTCCGAGGGTGTGCTCGCTACTCGTGATCTTCGTTGCTTGCTCCTACGTACTCGAGATGACCGCTGGTTCAAAAAGAAAGAGTCGAGATCGGGAGAGAGCCTTCTGTGATGAATAAATGGGAAGAAGGAGATGGAAGGTTATGTTGTGCGATAGATGTGAGGGGGAAGAGAGTTATACGGGTTAGGAGAATTAGTGGGGAGAAAGGTTGAGGATTTTTAGGATAAATCTAACTCCTTAAGATGTTTGAATCTTGATGCTTATCCAAGGCTCCCAATTACAACTTAAGATATAATTCGCATCATTTGACAAAATGAGAACTTTTTAATCATATAATACGGGACTGATGATTTTTTTTTTTTTGTATATATAATAAGTCTTTGTAGTCTAACTAGTTTATAAAATTTAAGAGCTTGCTTGCGTTCGCAATAAAAATCGTTACTTCTAATGAGACATAAAATGCTATGCAATTTGATCTACATAACTCAATTAACATGTAATGTCACATAATATCATGTAATCACAAGTTGTACAAGTTGCGTTCGTTCGATTCGTGTTTTGTTAATTTAGTCAACCAACAATCAGGACCGACTCGACTCGTGTGTGAATGTTTGTGGGCTCGATGGCACATCTAAAAACCTATTAGATGTATGAATGCATGTACGTTTGATATAAGTAGTTGTTTGTGTTCGTGTTTGTACCGAATTACCTTCGTGTTTGTACCAAATTACCCGAATTTTCGCCGGGTGTCACATCATCCCCTTGTTGAAGGAATTTTCGTCTCGAAAATAAATATTGTCGCTAATTCACTGGACACAAAGAAAAGGAATTTTTCAGTTGTCACAACATCCCCTTGTTGAAAGAAATTTCTACCCGAAATTTTTATTCGTACTTTCGTTTATCAATGTTTGTTTGTTTGAATAATTGGGCATACATTTTGTATATTCTGATCGTCATGTTTCCTTTTGATTTCCCATCTTTGCCTTAAGTTCCCAACTAAGCTTGAAGTTTGATACATTCATATATTCGTGTTGTTTCCCGATAAAACTCTTTTTTTTTTCACTGGTTCCCAGTGGGTTATGATTGTTCATCGAGTTTCAACTCCTCCAATGAAACAATGAGTGTTTCGTGAGATAACCATTCTTCTAGTTAGATGCATGAAAAACGTTGTTTATGTTGTGTGTACATTTACATCATGTCGGTAGGTTCTACTCTCATGTTGTAGGAATAATTCTATTTTTGATCTCGAATACTTCCTCATGCGCTAGGACTAGTTTGCCCTGTTTTTTTTTTTTAAAAAAAAAAAAAATGGATGACCTTTATTAGAGTGCGACCTTCAATATCATGTTTGTCATCATAGCTCCTCTGACGCTTGCAAGACGCTTTCAAACAAGCTTGGTTTCGCATGATCCTTCCTGTTACCTCATGTACCGCTAAGGATCCGTGAGCTGAGTATCACAAACCACTGCCCAGTAGGGGGTGACCTATATTTTTGTCCATAAAATTGCATTAAACGGTCCAATCTGAATGCTAGTGTGTTAACTGTTGTCGTAACGAACTCTACAAAGTGTTTAGAGTGCTCCCTAGTTGTTGTCGATAGCCATCAAGCATGTCCTAGAAATGTTTTCTAATGGCTTAGGTAGTCTGCTAGTTCGTTCCTTTAGTTTGATAATTGATATGCAGTGCTTGTGTCTAGACGAGTTCCCAACGCCTTCTGTAATATTTCCAGAATGAGGTGTAAATTGAATGTCGTTACCCGACATGATAGAAGTGGCACCTTATTCCGTGAGATGATCTCTTACCTGTAGGGCTGAGAAGACTCCTCCATTATTTCAGTCCTTTCATTCATGAGGAAGTGGGTAGGTTTGTTAAGTTGATCAAGGATCACCCAGATCATATCGCGTTCGCCTGATGTTTGAGGTAGTTCGGTGCTAGATTCCATAGATGTTTGTCCGTGCTTCGCATAGGAATGTTTCTGGTTGTAGTACTAGTTTGGATAACTACTAATGTAGAATCTTAACCTTGGAAGAAGTCAGACACTTGCTCATATAGGGTCCAAGTCCGGCCTTCGCGTTATGTCATCAGTAGAGTGCTTCCAGTGTTTGTACCACTTGTTCATATCAAAATGAATAGATTATCAAAAATTACAAGCTTCATCCATTACTCGCTATACGAGCTTCTATTTTGACCTCAAAGAGTTTGTCGTTTCTTCGTAAGGATCCCGTCTCTACATTAGTTTCTTACAGTGCCTCGAGTAGCGTCCTGAGTTTTCTCTAGTGGCCCCGTGTGTATAGGGAGTTGGAATGTCTGGGCTTGATTAAGTTTAGGGGTTTCCTTTCTGCTTAGGGAACCAACTACGGTGCTAGACTTGCTTGTATGATATTTAGGGCTAGTTCTTGGCCTGACGCCTAGTCCCACTTCCAAAGCACCATTAGTGTTTATATATAGGGTGTACCGCAGCTAACCCACCACACCTTTGGTATCCCGAAAGTGTACACGTTATCTACCAGAACCACCCATTTCCTCGTTGGTATTAGGCAAATATAAAGATATGATAAAGGTCATACTAGTAGTTACACGGTAGAGTTTCATCCCATGATCTTGCACCTGCGCGCCCACGTTCGCGTTATGCTTTTCAGAATCTTGTCATCCATGTAGGTATTGTGCTTGTTACTATACATATATTGTATCCAGACTTTCGATGTGAACACCATGCCACCCAATCCCAAGTCATGGGTGGTGAAGTCCTGCTCGTGCGTATTTAATTGACGTGGGGCCAAGGTGATGATCTCCTCGCGTTGTATCAACACACCACTGAGACCTTGCTTGGAGGCATTGCAGCATGCCAGGAAGTCTTTGGCTCCTATGAATATGATAAAGAAAAAAAATTGGTACCATACAAAGCTTCTACTTTAACATTTGAAAAGTCGCGTCATGGTCGTCATTTCAGTATGCAGCGCTTTTGTGGTTCATGGAGTAGAGAGTTGGGCAGTCATAGTGACTCTCCTCAATATGAAATGGACGTCACTCCTATTTGTGTTGTTGGAGTTGGCCAATCTTCGATGGCCTCTACCGAAATAAGATCGACATGTATCCCTTTTCCAAAGGTGTTCGGTTCAGACGGTGATGTTCTTCTTGTTTCCCTGAGTTTGGGGGTAACAAATATATCAGTAACAACCTAATGTTGAATCGATGGAGGTCGAATAATAGTGTCGGACGGTAGCAATGTTCCTCTTGCGAAAAGTGATGCACGTACGTAACCTATCCTTTTCCTTGGTGAAAGGACTAGGGCTTCCCGTGACGATAAACTTGACTTGATAAATCCATTATCCGGTGACTCATGCAACTAGCTGCATAATTATTGTAGTTAATCCGATATGAGTCTGTGTGGTGCTCGGGCGATAAACGTTGCGTCGGGTGCGAGGTCAATCGAGGTTCTAACATGACATTGAGATGGAAGACCGAGCATGTCTTTGATGAACACTTCTCGAAGGTTACGAATGGCAGAAAAATCCTCAATCTTCTTTTATTACTTGGGCTTCTCATCCACATGAGTTAAAATGGTTACGTGATCCCTCCGCCGACACCCACGTGTCTTTAGATACAAAATGTTTGCCTAGGATAGGCCCAATTTTGTACCCCTGAACTTGACAAAATATCTTCTTCTAGGGAGAGGGACGTGGACGACTTTCTCTTGATAGTCTTACCTCGATGCTTGGACAACTAGTCCATTCCAACTGTCTCTTCTGCTAGTTCCAGTTTACACCCTCTAAAAATATTGGTAGTTTCCATCCACTTTTACCATTTGTTAGTCCCTGCGCATGCGTAGCCTTCGACAAGGTTCGAACATCCTTCATCCTCTACAATAAGTTAGTGATACTTTAATCATTCCAGACGTTGCCTGAACCAAGCACGAACGCGTAGCTGTTGGTTCCAGGGGTAGTTTCTCTTAAAGTGCCCCTCTATACCCTAAACATTCAATGATGGATTCTGTATTCTTTGAGTTGATTTCTCCGACCTTTAACCCTGCAATCCTTGGCCATACTGCCCATCTTTCCACAGTTCTAGAAACAATGCCTGTCACACACGCTGATGTGATGAAAATTACACTTGTTACACCTTTGGGTACTTTCTAGTATACTCGACTAGGCCCTAACTGTTTGGCTCCGATCGTTCTGCTTGTTGAAGAAGCTACATGTTGAGTTATTAAGCTTGTGACTCTATTGTTGCTGTTAGATAGCATATGAAACGTAATTCTAGAATTGTTGCCACTTGTGTTGTCCCACTTTCTCTTGTGTCCTGAAGTACCCATGACAAGCTTCCTCAAGAAAGGGTACTTTGAGCTAAAACTCGATCAGAAAGCCTATAGGCTAACTGAGTTGTTTGTTGAATGGTAGTGGGATTTGAAGAAGCTACCATGTTCCGAGTTTGATGGCCAATCCAAATATGCGAAGTTCTATTTGCTTGTAAGTCGGTTTCTTTGTTTGAAGACGCGAAGGAGTCCTTTCATGGGATAGGGTTTTATAAGTTCTGGTTTTTGAATTCCCCATCCCGAGATTCCGTAGCTTGCTCTCTAGTTTCAGGACAACATTTCTGAAAGTGGACTCCTCTCTCTGTGGTGTAGTGAATTTCTATCCAAGGTAGTATGCTAATCGCGTTCAGACCGTAATATTTATACCTGGGTATTCCACTAGGTAAAAGTGGGTCCCTTGAATGTTCTTATCACTTGCTAGACTCTGTTGGCTAAGGGAAAATCACACATCCAAGATGTCGATTTCTGTCTTCTTAATATATCTGAGTGAACTAAATGCTCATTCTGTTTCGTTGAATGCATGAGGCTTAGAGACCTACGGTTTCCTGGAAGTCCAAGTTCTTATCCTCCTTTCCCCCGCCCTTGGGCATGAGCTGCTAATGTTGTCGTTTAGTCTTGATCATTTGGTGTTATCCCTTGGGTTGTAGTCATGTTAGTGTTACTATGGCCTCCTCCTAGGGTTCCTCTTCACCCTCCTCGACGTAAAGTTCTTTAGTTAACGTCCCCACAACAACCACGACTCGTGCCTCGGACGCCATTGCCTGTGTCTTTGCTGCTATGTTTCTGACTCTTGTCGCGACCGCTAGGGCCTCAACGTCCTCAAATTCTACTGTCGTGTGCAAACAATCGCTTTTCAACTCAATGAAAGGATCATTGTGGTTTATGTCGACCGCGTTGATGTTGTGTCTAAGTCTGCTAGTAAAGAGTCGAAGGTTCTTCTTGGTCTCTAATAAGCTCGTGATCGTTCCTCCTCTATTATGCGCATCCCGCAGCTCGCGGTCCACCCGACCCGGACGTGCTGCGAGAATCCATTATGTGAGTCTACTCCTCATGAGCGTCAGTGTAGTTATTTAGCTTCATTCAACGTTCCTTCAGTTCAAACGTTCAATGGACTAGCATGACTCTTACCCGCTCGGGATGATGTAGGGGATGTCGACATGTTTGTAATATAATATGTATACATACATATATGTAATGAAATACTAGATTAACCAAAAACGTGTGTGTGCGTATGTGTATGACTAATCCAACTCTAAGGCTATAGCTGGCCTAAATGCAAGACCTAGTTCACTATAACCAATGGCTCTGATACCAATCTGTCACACCCTCAAATTCCACCTACGGAGTATTACCGTGAGGCGTGTGACAAACCAGGATCTGAGTCATTAGCCATACTAAACCATGCAAAATATAGTTTGAAAACACACCGACACAGTTTAAACAAATACGGAAGCGAAATAATGTAAGTAAAAGTGTTGCGCAAAACATGCACCCAAAACCTTAATGAAAGTAAATGGCCCAAAAGGTTTAAACCGCTTATTAGACCCATATGAGATGCATGCGTCCTAATCGTGCTGCGAATCTAGATACCTGAGAAAACATGCTAAAGTGTATCAACACAAAGGTTGGTGAGTTCAAAGGTTTAAACAAGATGTAAGTCAAGAGTTTACAGAAATGTAATCACAGTTATATCGTTAGCTAGCTAGGCTGTGTTTCAATACCACTATGCGTTCGCAACCGAAGCGTGACTGTTTGTGTTTGTTACCTTACCGCCTTGTCTAACACGAACAAGGGCGTTGATTAGGACAAATATTACACCCGTTTGACCTCCAGTCAAGTTAGAGCGACTAACTCGGGCGGGGTTTGTCAGACCCAGTAGTACTACTCAATACCTCCTCGCTATAATCCATATATTAACGGTCCGATATGTTAAGGACTTTTATGCGTGTTTTGCGCAACACTTTTACTTACATTATTTCGCTTCCGTATTTGTTTAAACTGTGTCGGTGTGTTTTCAAACTATATTTTGCATGGTTTAGTATGGCTAATGACTCAGATCCTGGTTTGTCACACGCCTCATGGTAATACTCCGTAGGTGGAATTTGAGGGTGTGACAGGAAGCAACTGCAAAACAAATCAAACATCATTGTAACATTTTATGAACAAAAAAAGATAACACAATTTCAATTAATAGATTATCATTTTACATTAATAATTCTTTACAAACAACCGTAAACACTTTCATTCGTACAATTACATTAAACCATAGAGTAAATTATGTACTTACAACATAAAGTTGAATATAAATACACAAACTTCGAAGACCCTCGAGAATATATATTCCCACGTCCAAATACCTCTCAACGATAACAAAGATACCTCATAATGAAAAATTACAAAGGGAAATGTGTGAAAACCTGAAATAGAAACCGAATATGTTTGGTATAGGGAAATAAAGATGATTGTACGGGGTTAAAATAAGTTTATTGTATTTTACTGAAATCATAGTTTTCTTTTAATCTATACTTCTATCTATACTATATAATAAACACAAGTTTTTTATGTCTAGGTGACACAATTTAAGGTGTGCCACCTAGGATTAGCTTATGTGTCATTTTTATAGATTTTTGAATTAAAAAATTAAATGGTATTTACAAAAAGGAAAGATCTTATAATTAAAAATAAAAAAATTAAATTTTTTCCATACAAAATTATCCATAGTTGTTTTACAATATCATAACTTTGATCCATCTTATCTCCTTCATTTTTGGTGAAAATTTGATCCGTAAATTGCTTTGGGTTCGTGAAAAAAAAAACCTAACAAAACTAGATCCATATTGCTTAGGTCTCGATCAACGAATGATGGTGAACGAATCAAAAAACAAAGTCGCGACTTTCTAAACCCATCATTGATGAACTTGAACTCCAATTCGATCATTCGTTTAATAGTTATAAAAAAAAACTTTCATCTTTTACTTCGTTTAATTCTTTTTTATATCACAGCCTCGGGTATTTACCCGGGGCACTAACTAGTATATAGTATGCCCTAAAACTATTAAGAAAAAAAAACAATGCATCTTCATTAGCATCATATGAATTTGATGGATACATTCAAATAGCGTATTGAAATATTTTGAAGCATTATAAATATTTGATTCAAAAGTATAGAAACATACCTGCTCAAAAAGGATTTTTTGAAATCAAAGATATAGTATTCGTAAATAAAATATTTCAAATTAAAATTTGTTGAGTATCTGACCATCATGTAGATCTCGAATTTGCTACTAGTCTTTTCCTAACTAACTTGTAGCCTTTTCCAAAACTTTTGTTATGTTTTTTAAAATTATGCAATTCCGATTTGCCATTTTCACATTTAGTCACCTTACAACAAAATGGGACAAAAAATTACACTCTTTTAAGTAACATATAATTTTTGTAGTCAAAGCCTCATTGAATATTGATGAATAAAGTATTTTTCTGCTCAACTGGTTTGACCCATAAAAAAGTTTGTGACACGAACGTGCTCCTAACTATTGCCAAACCTCCTCATTAAGCCATCTCCACCTGAAATTGCACTTCAAAAATTATATTGACTGGGTTTTTTTTCTTTCTTTCTACATCGTTCTATGCATGTAGGTTTAGTTTTGGGAACTACCAAATGTTGTATTAAACTCGAGTACTCGATCGATTGAGGATGAGCAAGTGATGCAAGCCCAAACATAAGAAGAGTGTGCTCGGCTCGTGGTTTGAAGAATTGGGACAACTTGCCTCCAATTAATCTATATAAGCACCTTCAAGTGTTGATGTGTGTACATCCATGCATAAACTGAAGCGCATCCCGGCCTATTTTAAATCAAAATTATTTTTTAGTGTTTAATACTAACAATCAAAGAAAGTAGTCTATTGTCAATCTTATACCTATTTAAAAGTCACCAATATTTACATCAATATTTCTAACCAACCCGTTGAATCTTGTAGTTTAAAGCTCATGGTGGCCCTGGGAGAATAAAAGGATCCATCCAAACGAATCACCAGTTGTACTTATTAGAGTTCCCAAACAATAAAACTCCATGTGATTTGCTTTCTGATATTGATTTACTTTTAAGTTAGTAAAGCATAAATCACCAAACATGTGGATGGTCTGCATAGCTCTACCACAGCCAGCATAACACTTCATGCTGATGAATAGCGTTGAAATACTAATCAGAAGTCAAGAAGAGTAAAAAAAAAATGATAAAAGAATACATCTTCTGTTTCTTAACCACCTAATCTAGCACATATGCTTCCAAGTAGCTAGCAGCAGACGTATACAAGGGTACCTGTTAAGTTCAATAAATAATATGTATATAATGGTACCCCTTTCCCGAATGAATTAAGTCGGCACACTGCATTTAGCATATAACTAACATAAAGATTAGCCTGCTAAATGGCCTAATAATATTATTGGTAGTGATCTCGGACCATGACAACCTTTCTTTTAGGGAACCTAAGACTGTGCAAGTTTTCAACCTAAGACTTTGTATATAATTTGTCTATCACTTTGTGTTTGCTTGCAACATAGGGCTTATTAATTATCAATCCCAAACACTACAAATCATATGTATCATCACAACTGTTTCTTGAATTAAATATGTATATGCATATTAATTTCCAGATGCTCCAAAAGGACCATAAAACAAAAAACCACAGGACACATTATATAAATCACAACCACATACATTCATATTTTTTGAAAGAAAAAATGTCATTAAGTACAAAGATTATCCTGGTAAATGGCCTAAAATTATTATTAAAGGTGATCTGTTGACCATCACAATATTGTTTTCTTTTAGTGAACCCAAGACTATGCAAGTATTGAAGCTAAGACTGGCCTACTTTTTATTCAAATAATTGAGTTAGACCATGCTAGAGAGCCTATAGTAAATCAAGATCAACTTGACTTCAAAAGTCAAAACCAAACCTGTAACCAAATGTTGTATATAATTTGTCTATCACGTTGTTTTTGCTTGCAACAGAGGACTTGTTGATTATCAATCCCAAACACTACAAATAATATGTATCATCACAACTGCTTATTGGATTAAATATGCAGATGCTTATTAATTTCTTGATGCTTCAAAGGGAACCATAAAACAAAAATCACAACCACGTACATTCATTATTTTAGAAGCGAAAAAATGCACTTAAATAAGTGTGTAAGAAAGGATGAAAGTACAATATATTGAAAGAATTGATACATATACTAAGTTAAAGTACAGTAAGTAAACTTTTGTAATCAAATCATAATTGGATTAAACCTTTTAACTGATATTATGAAGTATGAATGAGCAATCCATAACTTTGTAAGCAAGTAAAATAAAGTGATAACCAATCTGTTGCACCAGGTGAAGCACTTAACCTTAGGTAATTTAAATGTGTGTGTTTTTTGAACAATTAACATATGTAGTCCTGAACTTGAATGAAATGTGAGATTGATATATCACAACCCACTAACCATCTTGATTTTTTCTACTGTTCACCTGAATTTTAAATTTATATTTTTCCATTTTTTTTAATAGAGAAGCTAGATGAAACAAAAGTGGGTATTTGAAACACAATTACTATATGAGTTTTAATATAGCAATTTTATCGATCCAGTTTTAATATCAAGCAGAAATAAAGGTTACAACTCAGTCCGACATACGGGGCAAACGGGCAACAAGCTGCGCCGCAAGCCCTTTTTGAATAGCAAAACCTAAGCGGATAAAAACAAGTTTCTTAGCTCTAGGAGTCACTATATGTCCATGCATAACCTTCTGGATCCGCCCGAGCGTGTCCGCAGCCTCTGACGCGAGGTGCCCGAACGTGTCAAAAGCAAAGGGGACAAACACATGCTGATTCTCGAGACATGCCTTCTCGTGCTTGTCCACCTTACCCGCAGCCGCCTTAGCAGCAGCCAAATCGTAGTAGGGTTTTAAATGAACCGAACCAAATCGAACAAAAACATGTTTATGTTTGTTTATTAGAATCGTGTGTTACAAGAAACTGAAAAATAAAAAGAATATAACTGATAACTCACTATATGAATATTATATGAGTTAAATGTCATTTTCGAACCATTTTAAGGCTAAACGTAGTGTGTGTGAAAGGGCATATATGGTGCCCCTTTCACACCCAATCACCATTACACACTCTTTCTATAGCGTCTAACCCCCTCCTTGGCGTCATATTGGTAGCACCCGAGCCTTTTTTTTTATTGGTCAAATTTTGAAGGATGTAGTCTTATTGGTTCAGTTTTTCCTGAATATATATATCTTTAAAGAAAAAAATGGGAACTTTATGGAGCTCCATGACCACATCACACACTTTTATTCATGAAGCCCTTTGATGACTAGGACGTTAAATGTAGCAAAACGTCCAAAGGAGGGCCTTTACCACTACACATAGCCTTAAGCTATCCGTAGCCATAAGCCCCCTGAGGGACATTATCCGACATGTGTTGTCTACGTCATCAAGGGGCTCTATGACCGAAATTGTGTGTAGTCATAAAGACCCATCATATTGCACGATAATTCTTTAAAAAAAACTTTAAAAAAAGAGGAAATGAGGTGAACAAATCAGATTTGAGAAAAGAAAGGAGATGAGACGTTGTGGTGGTAATGCCATGAAGAGTATTAACACTCGTAGTGTCCGCAGGGGGGGGGGGGGCGGGGTGTGCCCGGGCGCTATGGGGCACTATACAAGAGTTTTCACGTCCAATACGAATAGTCTTATAGTGGGTTAGTGACTTAGTGGTGAAGTAATTTTTCTTTAATTAGTTTGTAACCATGTAAAAAGGCAATTAGTATGCTTAATGTTGTAGAAAAGAACTAATATTAATAATAAGAAAAGTTTGTTGAGTATTCTAATACGAGGGCAACACAATACGAGCAAATCGATCATTGAGTTCAATCATAAACAATAATAAACGTCAATAAACAGAGCTATGTTCAAATAAAAAGTCTTCTAAGTTTAAGAAGGATTTTGGACACACGTGTCTTTTTATTATTTCTAAAGGGATGTAGTTTTGTCTTAGACACTTTTATTTACTTAAGTTCAGTCACATGTATATAAATTTATTTAAAAAAATATATAAAAAAAGAATAAAAAATGAGCGGCCCTAAATTTTTGGGGGCCATAAGCCCTAGCTTGGGTGGTTTGGCCCATTGAACCGCCCCTACCGGTAAGGCATCAATTATGTATTTTTTAATTGTTTCGTACCGGTTATTAGTTATTTTATCTAGTATATAGAGTAGTGGTTAATGAAGGTGTCGGTTTCTTTTGATTAGTTTGTGAGACCATAAAAATGTGAGGGAGATTAATGTCTTAGAAGACAACCAACGATAGAAAAAAATTTGCTCCAAGTATTCAATCTAACATTTTTCTGTGATTTGAAAGATTGGTCATCTCAAACTTGTTATTACCCGTATTGTGTCTAGTTCCAAATTAAAGACGATAAAAATGACATGGTTTATTTATCGTTCTCAACATGCTATTAATTTTGAAACGAGCACGTTGTGTATATATATGTTGTATACAGGAACATGTATATAAAACAAACGAATACATAAGTCATTTGTTATGAATCGGTGTCTTCCGATGAGGTGGATTATAGTCCATCACTACAACATCATCATTCCTTGGATCAATAACCTCTTCTTTTTCAAAATATGGAGGTATTTCTGCATCCTAAAAATTCACCAATAAAGATGTCATTGTTTGTTAACTTAATCTTGCATAGTTGCATCAAATTTATAATTTGATTACATTACATAAAAGCATTACAAGAAAAGGTTTTAATTAATTTATGTTAAAGCATGATAAGGTTACGTACTTGGTCATAGTCAAACGGTAAAAGGTCAAAGATAAAAAAAAACTTCCTTACTTTATGGGAGGCTTCTCTAGTCTCTATTACCAACATTTTATATTAAAAAACGAGCCATTGTTTGTGTTCATTTCCATTGCTATTTTCCAAGCATTTACCATGACTATGTGATTATCATTTTTCTTTCTTTTAACTATAACTATATCTGAACATCTTTACTACGCATGATTTGAACCCGTAATATTTTGATTGGAAAATCATAAATATAATTTACCATCAAAGTTTTGATATTACAGGGTCAAATTAATTGTGCCCGAAGGGTACTAGTATTCAAGTGTTTACGGTTGAGAGTTTGATCAATCTATGAAGATTTAAAAGTAACAATAAAGAGGGTGTAAGTTAGTAGCTAATTATTATATTGAGAAAAAAATAACAAATAGAAATACTATCAGTATCATACTGATTGTGATAGTATAGTATACTCTTTTTGGCTCTAACTAATAAACCTATTAATTAATTAGTTAATTACCTTCAAATGTTTTCCCACTAGCAAAGCCACATGATGAGATTGAGAGAAAGAAGATTGATCAACAATTTCACTTCCTGCATATTAATCATCCTCTTTTAATTAAATAAAACAATTCAACTATAAAACAAACCAAATGAATGTTTTTACACGTCTTAATTGTGATTTATAAATAATCAATCTCTATCAAAACGTTAATGATCATAACTAAAACAATTAACCGATTAATTGTGTGAGGGAGGACGCGTTCTTGGCCTTGCATAATCCGAATAAAGCACACCAAGGTGTTCGTTGTGAGACGAACCTTGGTTAAAAACCCGATCAATCTTCGTACTCTCTTTTGCATTTCCCTTTGGAGATGGAGTCACAGGAGATCCAATTTGGCTTATATTTTCTGAAACCTGCATGTAATAAATATAAGCATATTAAGTATAATTATAATAAAATGATGAAACCCTGATTAAATTTATATAGTTTTAGAGAGAGAAATTAAAGTAATTACCTTGAGAGAGATGGAGATAGGATGTGGTTTTGCAGGGTTAATAATGGCAGCAGGAAGAAGACGAGCATTTGAGAAATGCATGGAAATAAGTAGGAAGAAAGATGCAAGTAGTGAAGCCATAGAAGCCATACTTCACAGGTAGCAGTAGTCTTTAAACTTGGCAATAAATATATATATAGATGGGGTAATTAGTTAGTTGACAAGTTGTGAGCTTATTCAAAACAAACACTTTTGTGTCTACATCAAAAAATGTGTACAACAGTAGCGGATCCTTAGACACGTTCACTTGTCTAACCATTGTTAAATCACATGTCTAAATATTGTTAAAATAGTCAAGCCTGCTTTTACATCAAAGCCCCTATTCTTTTCATCCCTCTTTTCATTTATTTGTAATGACAGTTATTCTAATAAAACCAACTGATCGATATTCTTTTTACACTACAAGCTAGTGTGGCACATACATATATATCAATATATGTGTATCAATGTATTTTTTGTTTTTATTAAGTATAACGAGTTAACTTAATTATTGACATATAAAATAGCAAGATACGATGTATTTACACATCACTGATCCTCGTTGGTGATCTTTGATATTACTGTTATGTTTATGTTTTTTATAAAATGGGTTAAATCTTTAAGGTTGAAATACCATGGAATTTCAATGCTAAAAGGGTACACTCAAAGAGCTCTCCTTATTACTTAATTTATGACACATGCTAGACAAATACATTAAAATTTAGAACCTAATTCAATTCCTCCCCTTTACCACTCCCTTTGTATTGTTTGATAGGATTTGGTAGTTCATCATATATTATATAAAATAAATTTGCATGATCTTATATTCTTTATAAACTCGATTTCAGGAGAATATATACTTTTTTTATAATTTTAAACTGCTGATATTTTTCAATTCCTTGCTAGTAGTTATTTAAATATATCCATTGCTCTAGTTTTTCAAGGAGGAAAGGAAGGTTATGTTTATATTCAAACAATAATATAATAATATAATAATATAATAATAAATAAATAAATAAATAGGATTGAAGAGAGATACACGCATGCAAATAGATGGAGGGTTTGATATTTGATGAGACTTGTGAGCTCCAAAGTACCAACTATTCACAAGATCAAGAAAGGGCTGTGCCCTCCTTGTCCCCCATTTTCCTTCATCTATCACTTTCTACATTTGGTCCCTCACCAACTCCTCTCTTCCCAACTTTTTTGGTTCTTTCTATCTTTGATTATATAATTGCATGGGTTAATACATTTATAGAAGTTTTAATTAAATGGTTTTACATCTTACCTATTTTTGTTGAAGAAAACATATATATTCGATCTGTAATTATCCATGCTTATTTACACGAAAGTACCAAGCTAGCTAACTTTTAACTTCATTAATGTTTAATACACGGGGAAACTTGTACCGGCCTGTTGTTTTTTAGGTTTGATATGTAAATCATAACATAGTTAACTAGGGTTATACTTTATAGAAAATATATGTGTATGTGTATGCACGTAGTACATTTAACATTTTGGACCGTAGGATGGTGAATTATATATTGCCTTTATAGTATGAATTATGAATATGATTTTGTAGTTACATTCGAAGTACACAAAGTTGTATCGTCCACAGAAATACAATATTATTTAGTAGCATTCTTTTATGGATAGCAATCGCCGCACACAATCAAAAGAAGAAAAACCACATTTGCAAGCGGCCGGTTAGTAAAACCTAAGAGCTCGGGGATCGAATTTGTGAGTTCCAAGTCTCCCTTATCACCAATAACCACTCGGACAAGTCTTAGTAGTATTATTTATGCATTTAAACAATTAAAATTACAATTGTGAAGTATATGGGGAGAGAGCTAATTAAATTAGGTTAACGTGAATGAAAACCATTCCACACCACAAAATTAGAGGACCAATAACCAAGGCCTGAAGACCAGCTAAATAAAAACCAACCTTCACACCCTAACAATTTGTGGGTTTAATTAGGAGTACTATTTAGATCATGGCTGATTTATTGAACTTTTATAATTAATTTAGTTTGGTGAAACAGACAATATTGATTGAGATTGAAGAAATTACGGTGGCCCAGCTCCGTGTTTTGTTGCCTGTTTTACCATTCATAATTTATAAGTAACGAAACCCGACGAGAAGATAGAAAACATACACTCAATTATTTATATATTAGTCTCTCGCACTTCAACGACTTATGTTATACCTCCCACTTTGACCAAATATATTTGGGATACACATATTTTAAAATTACACTACTATACGCCACGTATGGGTCATGGGATACAAATTCAGTACGAGATTGTCAGTAGGGGGGCTATATGTGTGTGTATAGCCCTATACGTCCCGTATATAGCCGTCGAAAAAACATAATTTCTTTAAATTCAGGGGGTCAGTATTTTTGTTTTTCCGTATACGCGACGGTGTGTAGGCATACGTCGCGTCCATCATATGGTGGCGATTCTGGTACATTGACCGCACAACCAAAAATATTTATACGAGATAAATTGATTCCCTTACGAAGAACAGTTGTAATGGAGAGTATTTGCGATTTGCTTTTAGTTTTTAAACAAACTAGTGCAACAATAGGTAGAAATTACATACCCTCATGTAGGAGATGGTGATTCAGATCTCACCAGGAGGAGATTGATAATTGACTATAAAGTTTAATTAGTAACCCAACTCTTTATTGTATGGATTTTGGTCCTTCCTCTCTCATAGCATTGATACATATCATTCTTGATCTCGCTCATATTCGCTACTCAACTATCTTAGTATTATCTTAATCGGTACCTTATAATTGTTTGTATAATAAATGGATTTTTATACTATACGGACATGTTTTCTATTTTAGATTCAAATATTATGAACTTGTCCCACCTTATTATTGTTAATCATTCAAAACAAGATGGATTATTACAGGTCTATTATATATTATATGTGTAAAATCATTCTCAAACAAAATGACATAATGTATTATGCATAGACTAAATGTGACTATCATTCGTAGCAAGAACTTATCCATTAAATGTGTTATAATTATAGTCTTAGTATATGAAAATTGGATTTTAATAATCCCAACATTTGAGGGTTGGCTGATAATAATCTCACTTTTAAAAATAACTCTCAGTGGTCCCAACTTTCACCCTATTTACTAATAATGGTCCCGGGGTTAAAAACTTAATGGTGTTAGATTTCTTTTCAACCCCAATCTTTAATCCAATATAACTTCTTCAAATCTTGATGAAAATTCAATCCGCAAGTTGCTATGAACTC
Organism: Deinandra increscens subsp. villosa; assembly: GCA_039602395.1. Lineage (NCBI taxonomy): Eukaryota > Viridiplantae > Streptophyta > Magnoliopsida > Asterales > Asteraceae > Deinandra > Deinandra increscens. The sequence continues at coordinate 2,488,658 of JBCNJP010000019.1, forward strand.
GTGATGAAAAACCGAATCTATAGCAACAAGAATCATTGAAAACCATCAGGATTTGGTCAATCCACCACTGTTGAAGCTTCATGAAGAAGATGAAGTTGTGAAATTTGAAATCTGATCAAAACTCCATGAAAATCAATTCCGTAACTTGCTGTAGATTCGTGAGAACATGCTAAATCTGCTAGAATCGTTCAATAGCACAAATACAATGGAATTGATGCTCAATTTTTTTATCCAAAGTCATGAAAAAACGTAACTTTGATGCTCTTGTTCATCATCATAATCTCTTTAAAACCTAAGCAATATGGATCTAGTTTTGTTCGGTTTTTCGTCACGAGTTCAAAGCAACTTAAGGATTGACTTTTCATCAAGATTTGAAAAAGTTATGGTGGATTAAAGATTGGGGTTGAAAAAGAAATGGATAAAAAACTTAACGGTGTTAAGTATTTTAACGACGGGACCATTATTAATAAATAGGATGAAAGTTGGGACCATTGGGAGTTAATATTAAAAGTGGAATTATTATCGGCCAACTCTCAAAAGTTAGGATTATTTAAATCCAATTCTCTTAGTATATGATAAATATCGCTTAAAAGGATTACTAAATAACTCAATTATGAATTCGTGACGGTTGGAATCTACTTAACTGACAGCTTAATGATACAAAGAATTTGAAAGTTTGTATACTTTGGAACCCGTCAATATGGTAACTTTCCGTTACCGTTGATCCAAGCTTATCAATACTTTTGTTATTGTTTTGAGTTTTCTTTTGTGTATGGATTTTTTATCTTTCAACTGTAGCGTAATACATTTTCTTTGTTTTCTCGTTAGCTTACGGTTCCTGACCCTACATTTTAGCCTAACTATTTTCATATCGACCTTCTTCATCAAATCGTCTCATAGTATCATGTCGTCATTGACCATTGTTTATTTGTTTCATTGATTATTATTAAATTGCATTAAATTAATTATGCATGCGATATAATAGAATTCCTTGTATTCGTTCACTACAAGAAATAGAGGCAGTAGGGGCGACAGTTTTAACGGCGATAAGGATCATTAGTGGCGACATGTTTTAGCGGCGACTCTTTAGCGGCGACCAGGGGCGGACCTACTTGGGTCCCAGGGGTAGCGCCCGCTACCCCTGAACTTTTACCCCGACGTGCAAATTTTTTTTTTTAATAGGTTTTCGGTTTTTCGCGACCCCTGAAACAAATTTTTCGCGACCCCTGGAAGAAATTTTATGGCTTTTACTTAATAATATGATCAAAAGCCCCTTAAAAATATGATTAAAAGCCCGTTAACTACCTAAAAAAAAATTCGGGGGCGCTGCCCCCGAACCCCCGTTAGTCCCCGCTACCCCTGATATTCTTTCCTGGATCCGCCACTGGCGGCGACATGTCGCCGCTACTACCCTCAATCCGGATACGATCACTCGGTGGCGGATCTTGAAATTTTTTTCATGGGTGACCGAAAATTTGTGGTGACCGAATCAATATATAAAAAAAAATTTAGTGGTGACCGACACGATATATATACAAATTTTCTTCGTAAAATGCGTATATATAAAAATTTTCTTCGTAAAACACGTATACTCGGTACCTCTGGACAAAATACCAGCAGTGACCGAGGTCATTGCTGGGACTAACTAAGATTCGCCCCTGCGATCACTTTAACAAAATCTCACCGTTGATTTACTTCTATGATCCAAAGGCAAGGGTTTGTTCAAGTTCGATTCAGTAGCGGCGACGGCAATAGCGGCGACTCGTCGCCGCTAATGACCTAAAAAATAGCGCGCACTTAAGTCTACTGCCCGTCATTGTCGTCCATTTTCCCCCAAAAAAACCCACCAGAAACCCTTCGATGCTGCTCCCTTCGCTGCCGCTCCCTTCGCTGCCGCTCCCTTCGCTGCCGCTCCCTTCGCTGCCTTGTCGCTACCTCTCGATTGCTAATTACAGGTAACGCCATTTCTATTCAACATTTAGTTTCTTCTTTTTCATTCTGTTCAACAATCACAGATTGTTACACTATTGTTCCATCTCAGTTTCTTGAAGATTAGGTCAACAAAATCGGTTACTTGATTCCTCATCATCTTTTTAAATTTTATTCCCCGAAATCGTTCAAGCTAAGGTATTTGCGGTGCCAACCATCTCCGTTCAAGACTCTCCCAAAATCGTCGGTGTTCACCATCTTTGTTAGGTATTTGCGTATCAAACCTAATGAATTTTGTGTTAATTTATCAAATTTTGTCTTAATTTAGTGGTAGGAATGATGTGTTTGTTTAGGATTTGTCCCTGCCTTAAATTTGTTTTGCTTCTTTTTCACCTCAGCGGCTGTTCCAACAGCTCCACTTTGAACTTTTCACGGCTGCTCCAACTGCTCCAGGTAAGCATTTGATTTATGTTGTAATTTGAACCATTCACTGCTGCAGTTACATGATTTGATTTGTGTATGGGAAAAAGCATATAGATGCAATCAAAATTCACACATTAACTCATATTATGTTGTAATTTTAGATCAACATAATATATGCTACTCCTAATTGATTTATGGTGAAGAATTTATGCTACTCCTAATTGATTTGATTTAGTTTGTTATTACTCTAGGTTGCATCTCAGTGTATGTGCTTAAGAATTTATTTTTGTTTTATGAGAAACAAATCTGTTGGTTTGGTTTTAAAGACAATGGGTTGAGTAATTGTAATTACTTTGTTAAATGAAACTATCATTGTTAATGCTATTGAAATTGCTTGCTTATTAGTCTCATATAAGACAATGAAGAATTTATCAAGATATCGTTCTTGTTATTGGTGTTTGTGTCATTTCTATTTGTCCATACTGTATTTGGTATATGTTTGGTCAAGGGGCAAAAATTAGTGGAAGTATATACTTGGATTGGATTTTTCTCTAGTAATACTTGCAATGTCAATGGAACAGTTTTTATGGTACCATTAGATGTTTGTATTCTTCTAATTTGAGCATTGAATTGAAAGTTATTAGACTAAAAAGCTAGTGTTCATGATATATATAAAGATGTAAATGTTTTTTTATTTGGGTTATTGGCTTGTATCACTCTCAACTATTGAGTATTGGCCGCTACCACCACCATCTTTACCTTTGCCATCTGCCACTACCAACTTTCACCTTATTTTCCCCCACCACTATCTCCGTTAAAATAAGTTAACCCCGTTAGTTCATATCCTCCGTGGCATCTGACGTGGCCTATTTTTTAAAAAAGAAATAGAAAAAAAAAACCCACGTATACAACCTTTTACTTAACCTTTTATTCTCATTTAATCACTTTTTTTAAGAAAATAGGCCACGTCAGATGCCACGGAGGATATGAACTAACGGGGTTAACTTATTTTAACGGAGATAGTGGTGGGGGAAAATAAGGTGAAAGTTGGTAGTGGCAGATGGCAAAGGTAAAGATGGTGGTGGTAGCGGCCAATACTCAATAGTTGAGAGTGATACAAGCCAATAACCCTTTTTATTTAATATGATTTGAGCATTGAATTGAGGTTTACTGCAGTGGCTAAGTTTATAACAACCCCCCCCCCCCCCCCTATCAGGCTGTCACAATAGAAATGCAAATCATGAAATTATCCAGTTTCCTGAGTGTCTATATAGCCATGAACTAATCAATCATTTAGTCTATTGGACTTTTTCTCATCAATAATGACTCAAACTAATCATGTATTGATAAAATAATTTTACTTGCCCTATACAAGTATTGATAAAGTTAGTATGTACTTACATTATAGTATATATTTGTATGTTTGTAAAATGACTCGTTTGATGCAAATGTTTGTATATTTTTGTAGGATCAAATTAAGGAATTGATGCAAGACCCGTATTTTCAAGAGCAACTCTCATAGATAACGCGTTTGAATGTTGGAACACAACGACAAAGAAATGACGATGACGAGGGAAACGACAACGACGAAGGAAACAACGACGATGACGAAGGAAACAACGATGGTGATTGATCGATGGCACATCATCTTTAAGTAACTAGTTTCTATGTTATATATATGTTCACGATATTAGTTTGTGTTGGTGTGTAACTTTTTAAACTTGTTTCGGACCTAAATGGTTTTTGTACGACTTGAATGTTTATTAATGATGGCGTATTGTATGAATTTATCTTGTCAATCTGTAGTTTTGTTAGCGTGTTTGGATATAAAACTGGAAACGTATAAAATACAAACGAAAACTCGTTTTGTAAAATATCGAGCAATAGTGGCGACAGGAATAGTGGACTAATAGCGGCACCAGTGGACTAATAGCGGCGATAGTTGATAACGGTTTGTCAGGCCGTTTCAAATCCCCAACTAAATTGATTTGTAGTAGTGGTAAGTTAGGGTTATCGAACCAAGGGAATATGTGGAAATTGACTAATTGATTAACTAAGTTAACTAAATTTACTGATTAACCTAAAATTAACTAAGGTTGCCACTTGGCTGTTTTGAATTGTTGGGTGAATTAACTAACAAATTAACTAACTTAAACCTAAAAACTTAATTGAATTCAAATAAGACAAATCTAACCATTTCTGGATCCTGGTTGGCTACCGATCTAAAAAAACCTAATTACTTAACCGTGACACATAGACATGCCCCCCAATTGCTTCCTTGACCTAATAACCTAGTTTCCTAATGGGCTGATTAGTCCTGCCGCAAGAAAGTGCTAGATCAATAAACAGTGGACCACTAAAACCCTAGATTACTAGTTAAATTTAACAATTCCGGATGCAGGTATTCAACGGTAGCAAGTATTCCGGAATAACTAGTTAAGCAATAAATTAATCATAGAACGAATCCACCAACCAATCACCAGAAGCGGTTAGTGGTGATTAGCCGGACATAGCTAACGAAATAAACATAACACATAATGAAAGATTGCATTGAATTAACAGTTACCGAATGATTAGAATGCTTCAAAATCCTCCACAAACAATGGTGAAATTCGCAAACCCTACTGCCTCTGGTCGTCTAGAATGAAGATGATTGATCCAACTAAACTTAAGAAACAAGTTTAAATACTAAACCCTAAAAATTTCTCCTGTCGACCAATTCGGGGCGTACCGCCCCAAACTGTGGGAACTCTGGGCGTACCGCCCGGATTGTAATACTCGGCCGCATATCTAAACTTTTAGGGCGTACCGCCCTGGCTTCTTCACTTCTGGGCGTACCGCCCAGAACTGGATCTCAGGAACTTTCTTCAATTTTCTTCTAAGTCTTCACTCGTTCTCGGCTCGATTCTCGATCCTTGTACCAGCAGCTTCCAATTCTTCATAGAACTCCATTCTTAGCTCATTAAACTCATGGTACCTCACAACACAAAAACCCGTGAAAATGCGACATAATCCAATCATTATTATAACTAAATATAGCAAAATAAGCACAATAATGACGACACATTGGACTAACATCACATCCCCACACTTGACTTTTTCCGTCTCGGAAAAATTGCCATGGAATCATAATCGGAAAATCAATTTCAAATTATTTAACATTTTTAAATTCATCAACCATTCTCATTCCGCATTCCACAGATGTATTCATATATACTAATTGCAATTGCCGATATTTCGATCCGACTAAACCCAACCACTGATCTTTGAGCCCCCAAGGTGTTTATATAAATTACCAAACAGTTATATCAGTTTACCAATGTGTCCCCCATTCAGAAAGCTCAAGTTCAATCTAATCCCGACTCAAATTCAGTCAAAGCAAAGGGTAATAAAGATGTATTATTTATATTTTCCCCACCCTAGTTAAACCAGATACTCATATATCCCAAGAATGGTGGAGTTAAGTGGATGAATGAAGTTGCTTGAGCATTTATTTGACTACCGTTGCTTTCTATATTTTTCTTTCCTTTCCTTTTCTTTTTTTTTTTCAATTTTTTTTTATAGTTGGTTAATTTTAACTATACTTACCAACGGACATCATCAGAGGCATTCTTTCACAAGGTCTTACCCCCGAAATCATACGTGAGTGTTTTGCCCGCGAGATCCGGAACATCATCAGAGGTATTCTTTCACAAGGTCTTACCCCCGAAATCATACGTGAGTATTCTGTCCCTTCACTCTAATTCATTAACCAATTAATTACCTAATATGCTCAAAAGATGGAAAAATGGGGCGCCGTTATTTCTCGGATTTGCTTTCGCAAAAAGATCATAACGTGCCAATTTATTCTGAGGATATATAAGTCTCTAATTTAAAAAGGTCTTTTTCCTCCTAATCATCAGTTTCAATCTCACTCTAACTCCTAAAATGGGAACCCACTAGCAAGCTAAATTATTTACATATTTATACAAAATAAACACAATGGGATAATTAAGCTTTACTAACTCAGCTGGGCCTACCGACACATCACAAATTAGATATATTTTCCATTCTCTCCTTTTCTTACCACTTTTCCCTTTCTTTATTTATAATTTACTTTTGAAAACCGATTCCCAATTGTACTATCATTTTCCATGTACCGGCAATTAATCCAAAAACAGATTTGACTCAAACACTTAAAACTAAAAAATGACTCAAAAAATTGCAAAATCTTTTTGTATTTTTGATGTTTTTTACTTTTTTTTTCGAAATAAACACAACTACCTAAAAATTAAAAAACTACTCAAACTGACGTCCTGTCCCCCTCCCCACACTTAAGATCGACATTGCCCTCAATGTGATAGGAAACACGCACATGACGAATATACAGACACGAACGATAAAATAAAAAAAAATTATAAAGATAAAATGCAAAAATAAAAAGAAAATAAAAAGTACAAGTTGGAACACACTCCCCTGATATCAACGTGAAAAGCTCCTCAGAAGTCGTCCAACACCCTCTCGCACAGATCGTGAATTCCAGAAATCGAATGGAAGAAGTAATGAATGGAACGTCACATCTCACTCACAGTGCTACCAGGAAACAAACACATCATACCACATATATATACAATCAAAATAAAATCACAGCCACCCAACCGGTTACCCCGTACAGTACCCCCAGTTATCATATAATAATATCATACAGACCATGATCTAGCAAAAACAAAATAACCAAAAAGTACAAGGGTAAAAGAAACAAAACCGATCAGCAGTGGCAATGATATCAGCATGAACAACACCTACTCCTCACCTTCTCCAGCATCCTCATCAGCAACATCAGCATCATCACCAGCATCTCCAGCAACAGCATCATCACCTCCCTCAGGCTCCTGAAAGAAATCAGGGATCGGCATACCCTGATGGGTCATCATACAGCGCATAGCCCTCTCAATCCTCTCAAACCTCACATCCACATAATCCAATACTGTCTCCTGCACCATCTCTAAAGTAACCTGATCAGCCCTCGGCGGCCTCTCTGGTCTCTGCCTCAGCGGCCTCTCCACCTGATGTAAAATCCTATGCTGCCTCGCAGCCCTAGCAGCCTCATCACCTACAACAACCCTATCTCGCACCGCCTCCCACTGCGGTGGATCAGTCATGGTGACCATCTTGGCCAACCGCATATCTCCCAGCTCATAATGTGATGTCTCAGCCCCAATGGTCAGATGCGTCTCCAAATACCTACCCTGATCAAACACTCCTAACCTCCTAGCCAACCTCGTCACATAAGGCCCCATACTCAGATGTACACCCGTGCCCGACGTCCTCCTCCTCACAAATGATGATACCAAAACCCCAGCAATGTTGAGGTCATGACCTCCAACAATCGAACGCAGCACCACCAAATCCAACTTCGTGCACTTCTCGACGCCAGAGCGGCGACCGAGAATAGTACACGCGACGATCCTATGGATATATCTAATAACAGGATCTCGGATCTGTGACTCGATCACACTGTCCAAATAAGGAACCGCTCCTATCTCATCCCAAAATGCGGCGAGCTGCAAGTCAGTCACCCCCTGCGGGTGTGCTCGGCTGAAAACCCCGCGCGGCAGCTCCGCAAACTCTGGCGCCTTAGCCTCCTCCTGGGTGTACAACCCTGACAAGACCGCAAACGCTGGAATACTCATGTGATGCGTCCTACGGCCTAAAGCAAATGTCAGGGCGTTCCCGTCGCCAAACTTCCCAGGACCCACCTGGAAAGTAGATAAGAACTCCACCGTAAGCTCCACGTACTGGTGGTCGTCCGGGGTCAACGCCCTCCTCCATCTCTCAGTCACCAACTCTCTAATCCTCTCCAGCTGCCCAAGCTGAGCCAATCAACCCCCAATCAATCGTGCGATGATGCAACAGCGACATCTCGATGAACCTCCGCATCTGTCTGTCCTCGTGCGAATCACGCTCGAATCTCAAAAGTGAATGGTGCGCGTGGTTCCTCCTCGCAACAGGTGGTGGCAACTCATCGGCCTCAGGTAGAATCTCCGGCCCCCAATAGCTGATAATCCTCCGTCTAAATGGGGGAACCGGTACCGGCGCGTCCGGATCTCCACGGCGTCTCCTCTTGGGACCGCGTGTCCCCGAACTAGACCCTTGCGGGTGTGACATCCTGAAATCAACAAGTTAGCACAAGATAACACTAATCATATAAAACCGGGCCTTCCTGCAATTGACTGTCACATTCACAAACTATTTTTGGTTTTTTCGATTTTTTCATTTTTTTGGTTTTTTTTTCAAAAATTTTTATAAAGAAAAACAAAATTAAACGAAAAAGAAAACAAAATTTAAAACTAAAAATCGAAAACGACAAAAATTGGGATTTTTAGAAAATTTTGAAAAATTCTGTGAAAATCCATCCTGGGCGTACCGCCCAAAAATGGTTCAAACAGGGCGGTACGCCGCCCAATTTAGATAGCAGGAACCCTAATTTCGATTTGGGGCGTACCGCCCTAAATGTGGGTAACCTAGGCGGTACGCCGCCCAAATCAGATCGCAAAAAAAACAATTTCGGTTAACACCGAGCAATCCATGCGATACCCGAATGTAATACCCTCCGAGAACCTCATCCTCACCTCAATTCGGCTTCCTATCAGTCGCATAACACAAAACTAACCAAAACTAACCTAAAAATAACAAATCAACTAATCTACACAGAATTAAACGAAAAAGACTCAAATCGGAACCTGGAAACTGCTCGGGATAAGCTGTAGACGTACTCGGTGGTCGTGAACTCGAACCAGCGGTGGCGTACGGCGGTGGTAGCGTGCAACAGCGGCGGTGCAGTGTGGATCGATAGTCGGAGTGTGTGTATAGTGTGAAGGATGGTGGTGGTGTCGTGGTCGTCGGTGATGGTAGTGGGCAGTGGTTGACTCGGCGGTGGTGGTTGTCGTCGACGGGAGATGATAGTGGCGGTGGTGGTTTGTAGATAACGACGACCGCCACTGGTTTTATTATTATTTTTTTTCTCGTCCCAAAATCCGGGCGTACCGCCCAAATATGTATGCTTTTGGGCGTACCGCCCGGTTTTTTAAATTCGAAAATTTTTGAGAAATATTGGGGCGTACCGCCCAAATGTTTAACATGTGGGGCGTACCGCCCATGCCCTATTTTGGCAGAAAGTTTGGAAAATTTGGGGCCTCAAAAAAATTTCTATCTCTGAAAAACAACTCATTTTACACCACCGAGCATGTGTACTGCAAAATTTTCATTAAAACTTACCTGGAATGCAGTATATGGCACAGATTCACTCCCGAGCTTCCCGATTTCCTGAAAACACACCAAAAAACGTAAAATCTAACAAAAACTACGAAAACACACGAAAATGAAACGAAAAAACAAACCGCTGGGTTGCCTCCCAGTTAGCGCTAAGTTTTTACGGTCTTCAGCCAGACCGTACTTCCCTTTCACGTTTCAGGGCTTTCAGAAGCGGGCGCCAAAAAGTAATCATCCTTGTCAATTCGCCCATGAATGTCTGCCGAATCCAAATACGGCTTCAATCTATGCCCATTCACTACCTGCCTCAGGTGGTCATCCAGGTCTTCAATCTCGAAATTACCATACTCCCCCACACTTGTGATGAGGAATGGCCCCGTCCATTTGCTCTTCAGCTTACCTGGAAACAACTTCAAACGTGAGTTAAATAACCAAACTTTTTGACCTACCTAGAAATCCATCTTCTTCAATCGTGCATCATGCACTTTCTTCATCTTGTTCTTGTATGCATCTGCACTCTCATACGCCTCATCGCGTAGTTCTTCTAACTCTCCCAGCTGGAGCTTCCTTTCTCTACCTGCAGCATCATAACTTAAATTAACTTCTTTAACAGCCCATAATGCCCTGTGAGCTAACTCAACAGGTAGATGACATCCCTTTCCATAGACCAACCGATAAGGAGTGGTTCCAATAGGCGTTTTAAAAGCAGTGCGATACGCCCACAAGGCGTCATTCAACTTGGAAGACCAATCCTTGCGGTCGATTCGCACAGTTTTCTGTAAAATCTCTTTGATTTGCCGATTGGAAACCTCCACTTGACCGCTTGTTTGCGGATGATATGGGGTTGCAATTCGGTGGTCTATGCCATACTTCTTGAGTAGTTTGCCAAATTTAAAGTTCTTGAAATGGGACCCCCCATCACTTATGATCACACGAGGGATTCCAAACCTAGAAAAAATGTTTTGTTGGATAAATTTGCAAACTACGCTATGGTCATTGGTCTTAGTAGCTATGGCCTCTATCCATTTAGAAACATAATCTACCGCTACTAGAATATAAAGAAAGCCATTAGAATTAGGGAAGGGGCCCATAAAATCTATGCCCCAAACATCAAAAATCTCTACAACCAAAATTGGTTGCAGAGGCATCTCATCACGCTTTGTGATGCTTCCCATCTGTTGACATCTCGTGCAGTGCTTCACGAACTCAAAGGCATCCTTGAAAAGCGTGGGCCAAAACAACCCGGATGAAAGAACCCGGTGGCCCGTCTTGTGTCCACTAAAGTGACCTCCACATGCCGATGCGTGAACCAACTCTAGCACTGCCTGTACCTCCGACTCTGGTATGCACCTCCGGATCACTTGATCCGGTCCTACCTTGAACAAATCCGGTTCATCCCATATGTACTTCTGTGCTTGAGACTTCAAATGTATCTTCTTTCTCCTGGGCCAATGTTCCGGAATTGTACCTGCAGCCAAATAATTGACAATGTTAGCATACCAAGGCAAATGAGAAACACTTAACAATTGTTCATCGGGGAACGTCTCATTGATGCTCCATTCATCATCCTCTACTTCGATGTGGGGCAATCGGGACAAATGGTCCGCCACCACATTCTCACTACCCTTCTTGTCTCTAATCTCCAGATTAAACTCCTGCAACAAAAGGATCCACCGAATGAGCCTCGGCTTGGCATCCTTCTTCTCCATCAAGTACCGGACCGCACTGTGGTCCGAGTACACTATCACTTTGCTTCCCCAGATGTATGACCTGAACTTATCAAGAGCAAACACAACTGCAAGTAATTCTTTTTCAGTGGTAGTATAATTCAATTGAGCCCCATCTAAAGTCTTACTTGCATAATAGATCACTACCGGTTTTTTATCTACCCTTTGACCCAAAACTGCCCCAACAGCAAAATCTGAGGCATCACACATAATTTCAAAAGGTATGGACCAATCGGGTGCTTGCAAAACTGGTGCCTCAATTAATTTGTTTTTCAAAGTGTTAAAAGAATTTAGACACTCATCATTAAAATCAAAAACTTCATCTTTTAACAACAGTTTGCAAAGAGGTTTGGTAATTTTGCTAAAATCTTTAATGAACCTCCTATAAAAACCGGCATGACCTAGAAATGCCCTAATTGTAACATCCCACATTGGTGGGGAGGGGAACTAAGCATGCCTTTATAAGGGTGTGGATACCTCCCCCACCAAGACACGTTTTAAATCCGTGAGGGGCGGATGCCTGAGGGCATGCCGGCTGCCAAAGCGGACAATATCTTGGTGCGACGGGTCTGGGCTGTTACAGATGGTATCAGAGCCGGTCGTCGGCCAGTGTGCCAGCGAGGACGCTGGTCCCCTAAGGGGGGAGGATTGTAACATCCCACATTGGTGGGGAGGGGAACTAAGCATGCCTTTATAAGGGTGTGGATACCTCCCCCACCAAGACGCGTTTTAAATCCGTGAGGGGCGGATGCCTGAGGGCATGCCGGCTGCCAAAGCGGACAATATCTTGGTGCGACGGGTCTGGGCTGTTACAGATTATCACTCCCCTTAGAACGAAGAACTTAGATTTTCTCGTAACGATCCATGAAACGATTAGCACTTAGGCGAATTTTCGGGACGAAAATCCTTTCAAATTGGGGATGATGTGACAACCAAAAATTTTCTTGTTTCCCATTCTACTTAATCCTAATCAATTGGCCAACACACCTTTAGCACTACGACAATTTCCGGGACGAAAATTCTTTCAACTTGGGGATGCTGTGACAACCGTCAAATTCTCCGTTAACTTTTTCCGTTAGTTCCGTTAGTTCCGTTAGTGAACCCGAGAACCGTTATTTGAATGATTTCGTATTTATTTATGTTTACTTGTTATTTGACCTTAGTAACTTGGTTTGTAAATTCGTTTCGTGACTTTATGTGTTAATTTTGAAAATTTGCATTTTTATGCAAAACCGGGCCTTGTGTGTAAATTTGGATTTTTATGTATAAATGTTAAATTTATGTAACCCGACTAAATCTTACATGTTAATCGAGTTAAGAACAATTAGAAACATTTTTGAAAATTTTACTTTACAAGTTTTTAGTTAAAAACCCATTTATTTGAGTTTTATGCTTATGTGTTTAAAATGGAACTTTGAGGGACCAAATGTGTAACTTCCTAAAACATAAGATCTGCCCATCTCCTCCCTCATTCTCACTTCACGCATCCTCATCTTCATCCTCCCTCTCTTTCTCACGGCTCCAACAACACACACGCACACACTTCGAGTTTTGAAGATTCAAGCAACAAGGAGGTAAATTTCAAGGTTCTCAAGGCTCAACAACACTCACGCAAGCTTCTTCTTCTTCCCCACCTCTCCTACCTGCGATTTTTCCCCAAATCTTGTAAGCCCTAAAATCTTGAATCCGAAATTAGTAGTTGCATGTGTGTTCTTTAGTGTTTGAATGCTAAATGGTGAGCTTATGTGCTCATAAATCATGTTTTATGTTAAGGTATGTTAAAGGCTGATTCGGGGATGATTTGAAGTCGGGTTTAGGGGCTGGAAATTGTGTTCAAATCTGCTAATGTGGGTTCATGTATGAATATTGGGTGTTGGTTATGAAATTTGGACGTTTTTGCCCTTGTATGCTAGCTACATGTTGAGATTTTGCTATGATTTGGATATGAATTTGTTTAGGACAGAAATTACATGTTAACATGATTATAAATCTGTTAGTAGGTGTTGGATGACCAAATTGTTGCTTAAAATTAGAAAACCAAAACTTTTACAAACTATAAAATTTGGACAGATTCGGCCAGAATTTTTGGCCATTTTGCAGAGGTCATAACTCACTCAATATTGCTCCGAATCAGTTGATTCTTTTTCCCTAGTAAAGTACTATGTCTTAGCTTCGAGTCGGCTATTCGCACACTTTCTAAAACCCCCGTTTGGTTAGTCAAAACACAGCTGCAAGTCGGGTACTCAAAGCTGTCATTTTCTGTGAGAAGTGGACTTTGCAAATTGGTTGGGCATGTAAACCTTGTTTGAATGGTGCGTTTGCAACTTGAAATTGATGTTTATATATTAAAACTAAGATCTGGAGGTTTTGGTAAACAAACTCCAAGCTTTGATCAAATTATGGATTAATCAAATTCAATTTGCCTACTTTGACCTTCTGCAACAAAACTGATTTTTGGTCAACTTTCAATAGCCATAACTTGCTCATTTTTGATCGAACATGATTGATTCTTGTTGGGTGATAAACTAGGATGTCTTAGCTTTACAACGGCTATTTATACGCCTTCTAAAACCTTCGTTTGGTCACCCAAACTGCTGCTGCAAAACAGGTACTCAAAGCTGTTTGGAATTTTAAAAAGTAGACTTTTCTAACGGGTCGGACATGTAAACCTTATTATGTTGGGGTGTTTGCTATTTGAAATTGATGTACACATATTAAATATAGGATCTGGAGCATTTGAGGTTTAAAACCCAAAAATTGAGTGAGTTATGCCAATTTCAAATTTTCATGAACTAGTTAACTATGTGCCAAATGGGTCAACTTGCAATGTGCATAACTTCTTCGTTATTTGATGTTTTCGATTGATTCTTTTTGCAACAAGTCATGTTTAACAAGTAGTTTAAGCCTGCAAAATTTAAGATCCAAACTCCTAAGTATATAGATTTTGACTATGCCACTAGTTTGAGTGTTGAAGTTGACTTTCTGAGTCAACTTTAACCAAAATGGCAATTCTTTGAATTTCTCTCAATCTGAAACTTTTGTATGCATTGTATGACTTGTGTGACTACATGAAACATGTTTAGGTGCTAATATTGCTATTTTCGTCCTCGCGACACCTCCTAACCCATTTAGGCCATATTTACCCAAACAGGTTGATTGTGACCGACTTGTTGAATCTTTTTCTGTGTATCAGTGCCCCCTAAGGTGAGTTCACTCTCTTTATTGTTATGTCCAGTTAGGGACGATAACGCGCAAGTGGTTGCATCCGGTAAAGGATGGTAACCCGCAACGGTAAGGTATTTCTTACTAAGTAAACTTTTCCGACCAAATATCATATGTATCATTGAATTGATTGATAAACTAAAAAGTCCTTACATTCGGGCCGTTAATATAGAATAGCTAGGTGATGTTGAGTAGTACTACTGGGGATTGACACCCCCGCCCAGCGGTGCACGTGATGCGCCAACCCGACTGGCGGTCGGACTGGGACCAATGTTACCCTACCCTCCGTGGTCTTTCAGGACACGGGAAGGCAAAATCCGTAGGTAATACCTATACATTGTCAGCTTCGGTTGCGAACAATTCAAATGTGCATAATTTAGGCTAGCTACCTACGATATGGAAAATTTACTGGTCTTATGATATTGATTGCGTTGTACCTGTCTTTATTCATAAACTTTAGGTCTACCTGTGACGGGTAGACTGCTTTAGTGAACTCACCAGCCATGGCTGACACTTGATTGTTGAATGCTTTTCAGGTTAGCTTGGAGGATCATGGATGGCACGGGTGGCGGCAGTACTACTATGGTGCAAACCCTTGAATTAAAGAAATATTCAGACAATTTAAATTCCTGTATTTGTAAACAACAATAACTTTGTACATATGTAATAGCTTCAGCTGAAGCTGATTTACTATACTTGGTTTTTATAAAACACATGTTTTTCTTATATTACAATACTTTATGGCTTGGTTGTAATCAAATACTTGGATCCTGGTCTGTATCACACCCCACACGGTTATACTCCGTTAGTGGAAACTGGGGGTGTGACACTAATACCCTTAACATTCGTGGGAGGAGGCAAAGTTGAAATCACTTTAATTTTTGCCCTATCAACCTCAATCCCACGACTCGACACCACGTGTCCCAACACGATCCCCTCTTGTACCATAAAATGGCTCTTCTCCCAACTTAACACTAGATTCGTTTCTATGCAACGCTCTAAAACTCGTGTTAACTGGTTCAAACAAGACTCAAACGATGTACCAAAAATTGAAAAGTCGTCCATGAAAATTTCAAGTGAATCCCCGATCATATCAGAAAAAATAGCCATCATGCATCTTTGAAAAGTGGCCGGGGCATTACACAAACCGAATGGCATCCTTCGGAAAGCAAAGGTGCCATACGGACAAGTAAAAGTGGTCTTTTGTTGGTCATCGGGGTGAATGGCAATTTGGTTGTACCCCGAATAACCGTCTAGAAAACAGTAAAACTTTTGACCGGACAACTTCTCAATTATTTGGTCAATGAAGGGTAGAGGAAAATGGTCTTTGGAAGTTGCGGAATTCAACTTCCTATAATCAATGCAAATTCGCCACCCGGTTACCGGTCGGGTGGCTATTTCCTCACCTTTCTCATTCCTAACAATTTGAATTCCTGCTTTCTTAGGAACGGTTTGAGTTGGACTTACCCATGAACTATCGGAGATAGGATAGATAATACCTGCATCCAGCCATTTGAGTACCTCCTTCTTGACTACCTCTCGCATATTCGGGTTGAGCCTCCGTTGCGCATCTCTTGCGGGCTTTGCTCCTTCCTCGGTAATAATCTTGTGCATGACTATGGATGGACTAATTCCCTTCAAATCTGCAATGGTCCATCCAATAGCCGCCCGATGCTTCACTAACACCTTCATCAACTCCTCTTCTTGCTCCTTAGTTAAGCCTGCAGAAACAATAACAGGAAGAGTGTTATTCTCACCAACAAAATTATACTTCAAATGTTTAGGAAGTTCTCTAAGTTCAAGATAAGGTGGTGATTCAAGTGAAGGCTTCAATTGTGAGTCGATATGTTCCGGTAAGCTCTCCACTTGAACAGACCATGGTGGTCTTTGATCTCTCACAGCCATCAACTCTTGGCTTTCATCTTCTGTTTCCATCTCCTTGACCATGTCTGCATAACCCCTGCCAAACAAAGCAAACTCCTCGGGGGTCCCATCCTCCTCATTAAAAGGGAAAATTGGAGGCATAAGACCATCAACAATTTCAGCCCGAAAGCATTCATCGTCATCCCGAGGGTTAGTCACATTGCCAAAAACACTTAACCGCATCTTGTGGTTCCCAAAAGTCATGTCCACGGTACCCGACCTACAATCAATTTGTGAATGACTAGTAGCTAGAAAAGGTCGACCCAAAATTACCGTGGGTTGGGCAGTTTTTTCAACTGACACATAATCAAGGACCAAGAAATCTACCGGATAGAAAAATTCATTAACTTTAACTATAACATCCAATAGAATTCCCCGGGGCAGCTTAGGGGTCAAATCAGCCAAAATCACCGTAGTGTCGGCTTTCTTCAAGGGTCCAAAGTCGTACTGATCGTACAAGCTCCCCGGTAAAATACTCACACTCGCCCTAAGATCCAAAAGGGCACGGGTCATCTGAAAGTCACCAACTTGAATTGAAATAATTGGTGCCCCCGGATCTTGGAGTTTCTTTGGCAAAATGCCTGAAATTATGGCACTCACATCTGCATTTGCATCAAGCTGTTTCGGAATCTTGTAATTCCGTTTTTGAGTGCACATGTCTTTCAAGTACTTTGCGTAAGTCGGAATTTGCTTAATTGCATCTAAAAGGGGAAGATTGATTTTAACTTGTTTGAAAATATCCCACATCTCATCTTGTTGTGGGCCCCGTTTAGGTGTTTTCTGATTAGGTTCAATTAAAGCTTTTGGAAAAGGTACCGACTTTTTCTGTTCAACCACTTCATTATCTATCACCCTATTACCAGATTCATTAAAGGTTACCTTTTTTGATGTCCTAGGGTTACTAGACTCGGTTGCAACTGACTTTGGATTAGTTTGGTCGGTTTCCGGCTCACTTTCATCATCACTTACCCAATCCTCCACCACCCCATCAACTTGTGGTGGAGGTGCCCCTACCTTATTATCCACGGACTTACCTGATCGTAAAGTGGTGATCTTGTTGATTGGCACGTGTCGCGTGTTCTTGGAACTAGAAGACTGACCTTGCTGATGTTGTGGGTTTATGGTGGTGTCACTAGGCAGCTTTCCTGGATCTCGCCTTGATGACTCAGCAGCCAACTGCCCCAACTGTTTCTGAAATGCTCCCATTGTCTTGTCTTGGAGCTCAAACCTCCGATCAAACCCCTGAACTTTGTCGGTCAACTGTCTGTGGCTAGCGGATAACTGTCTTTGCTCATCGACTAGCTGCTTTTGACCATCTACGAGTGAGTTCATTTTCTCCATTAAGGAGGCAAATTGCGCTTGCATCCCATCTTCCGGTGTCGGTTGAGCTTTTTGGTAGCTTCCTTGGGGCAAGATTTCCACCTTGAGTGTAGGTGTTCCGTTGATAGCCCCCTTGGTTGTAACCGGATGCTCGGCCTTGATATTGTGTTGAAGCTCCACCCTGCACATTAGAAGTTTGAAAGTTAGGATTCAACTGATTATTAGCATTACCATACCTGAAATTTGGGTGATTGCGAAGGTTAGGATGGTATGTGTTGGAATTCATAGCTCCCTGAACATAGTTGACATATTCGCTTTGCTGAACCACGGTGGAACATGCATCAACCGAATGCCCCAATTTGCCACAACCCGTGCACACAAGAAATTGTGCACTTGCCTTCACTTCTTCTGGTGCTCCTCCCAACTTCATTTGTGCTACCTGTTTCTCCAACAGGAGCGTCTGCTGACGAAGCTTCTCGATCCTTTCCTCCGCCTCATAGTCAACGGATTTGGCCGATGCGGACCGCGATCTTCTTCCATTCTGAGCAAGCCTCTTGGAAGTGGAACTCAACCTCTCCATGTGCCCCCAATCTACCTCTTCCGTGTTAGTTAGGAATGTCCCATTGCTGATGGAGTTCAAGTCTCGGATATCCTCTGGGAGGAGACCATCATAAAATGCTTTAATGAGATCCCAAGTGTCTATTCGATGATGTGGGCATTTACGCAACAAGTACTTGAACCGAGTGAATGCCTCATGAAATGGTTCCCCGGTGTGTTGCTGGAAGGACCGGATCTCTTCTTTGACCTCACTGGTTTTGCTCATCGGAAAGTATTCTTCAAGGAACACTTCTTGCATTTGCACCCAAGTATAGATGCTACTGGGGGTTAGGCTCTCGAACCATCTCCTTGCTCGATCTTTGAGGGTATACGGGAAAAGCATTAGCTTGACATCGTCCTGTGTGAACCCCGTGGCTCCAATAGGTATGCATGTGGACTCGAAGCTATGAATGTGATGATATGGTTCTTCGGTTCTTTTCCCGTAAAATTCTGGTAGATGACTCAAGTATTGAGGTCGAACCTCAAAAGCTCGTCTGTTTGTTCCGATTGGTGCGACTACCGCAGATGCACTCGGAACAACGATTGGCTTAAAGTGACTAGCCACTCCCTGAACCGGCGGGTTTTCTACCAATCTTGGGACTCCTCCTTCCATTTGAAGACGAGCTCCCCCATGGTTGAATTGTGGAACTCCTCTTGGGGGGAAGCTCTTCTTCCTTGTGGGGCAACATTTGCCTGTGGAGCTCGTGCTCTGTTCCTTGGAATGTCAACTGGTGGTTCCTCTCTATACCCATATCCGTCGTCATCTTCATTTGGGTCATACCAGTCTTGCCCCCACTGCTCCTCTTGTCTTTGTCAATCCTGTTCCTCATACACGGGGTTTTGTCGGAATTGGGGTTGGTTAGCTTGTCGGAATGGTTGTGGTGGGGGTTGTTGTCGTGGTGCCCCGCGGAAGACGGGTTGTTCTGGGTACCTAACCCGGTAGTGGTAACCTTCCTCCTCATTGTGTGAGGATTTCGGGGACAAGGATGGGAGCGAGTTGTGCCCATGTACCCGAAATGGTGGGGTTTGGATGGGAGGGATGTTTTGTGGCATGGCGGGGTTTTCGGGTGCATGTTGTGGTTGGTTTTGTGGTTGGTGGTGGTCTTGATTGGGGTTCTCATTTGGGTTTGGGTTTTGGTTGGGATTTGGTTTTTGAACATTGTTGGGGTTTTGGTTGGGGTTTGGATTTTGGCCCTCCATGGCTCTTTTGTTTCTCTGTTCCGCTCGGTTCTGCCGAGCTGTCCTCTCAATCTCTGGATTGTATATCAACGGAGAGGTCTTGCGGGAATGCCGCGTATGCATGCACAATCACCTAAAACCTGCAAAATTGGTCACAAAAGAGCAAACCAATTACGTAGCACTGTTCCAGGGGGTGTAAATAATGCAATAGAACAGAAAAAATCGAAACTTGGATGGTCAAAAATCTCAAAACTTTCTGTGAAAAAGTGTCCAAGGCGTACCGCCCAGAAGTGTGAACTTTTAGGCGTACCGCCCAGGATTGAATTTCGGCAAAAATTAATAATTTTTTTTTTTTGCAGAAAGTAATTACTGGAATAAAAACACTATTTTTGGTTTTTTTTTTTTTTTTGATTTTTTGAAAAATTAACTAAAAATGCAAATAAACAAAAATAAAAATCAACTAATCAAAAAGCGCACTAATTCCCCGGCAACGGCGCCAATTTGATAACGGTTTGTCAGGCCGTTTCAAATCCCCAACTAAATTGATTTGTAGTAGTGGTAAGTTAGGGTTATCGAACCAAGGGAATATGTGGAAATTGACTAATTGATTAACTAAGTTAACTAAATTTACTGATTACCTAAAATTAACTAAGGTTGCCACTTGGCTGTTTTGAATTGTTGGGTGAATTAACTAACAAATTAACTAACTTAAACCTAAAAACTTAATTGAATTCAAATGAGACAAATCTAACCACTTCTGGATCCTGGTTGGCTACCGATCTAAAAAAACCTAATTACTTAACCGTGACACATAGACATGCCCCCCAATTGCTTCCTTGACCTAATAACCTAGTTTCCTAATGGGCTGATTAGTCCTGCCGCAAGAAAGTGCTAGATCAATAAACAGTGGACCACTAAAACCCTAGATTACTAGTTAAATTTAACAATTCCGCATGCAGGTATTCAACGGTAGCAAGTATTCCGGAATAACTAGTTAAGCAATAGATTAATCATAGAACGAATCCACCAATCAATTACCAGAAGCGGTTAGTGGTGATTAGCCGGACATAGCTAACGAAGTAAACAAACACATAATGAAAGATTGCATTGAAAACAGTTACCGAATGATTAGAATGCTTCAAAATCTCCAAAACAATGGTGGAATTCGCAAACCCTACTGCTCTGGTCGTCTAGAATGAAGATTATTGACAAAAACTTAAGAAACAAGTTTAAATACTAAACCCTAAAAAATTCTCCTGTCGACCGATTCGGGGCGTAACGCCCCAAACTGTGGGAATCTGGGCGTACCGCCCGGATTGTAAAACTCGGCCGCATATCTAACTTTTAGGGCGTACCGCCCTGGCTTCTTCACTTCTGGGCGTACCGCCCAGAACTGGATCTCAGGAACTTTCTTTGATTTTCTTCTAAATCTTCACTCGTTCCGGTTCGATTCTCGATCCTTGTACCAGCAGCTTCCAATTCCTCATAGACTCCATTCTTAGCTCATTAAACTCATGGTACCTCACAATACAAAAACCCGTGAAAATGCGACATAATCCAATCATTATTATAACTAAATATAGCAAAATAAGCACAATAATGACGACACATTGGACTAACATCAATAGTCGACAGCAATAGCGGCGGGTCAGTAGCGGCGACACAATAGCGGCGACATGTCGCCGCTAAAAGCAATATTGGTGACATTTGTCGCCACTATTGACCTTATTTCTTGTAGTGGTTATCGGATGTTCCTATTGTTTTAACATTGACTATCAAATATTGTTCCATTGACCTCGATACCTAAGCGCATATTTGTTTATATGTGCTGAAAGATGCACCTATTGTTTATATGTGCTGAAAGATGCACATCTGTTTATACGTGTTGAAAGATACACTTATTGTTTATACGTGCTAAAAGATGGACACCTGTTATACGTGCTGAAAGATGCACATCTGTTATACGTGCTAAAAATTGATTCACTACAAACCAAAACATCATCGTCTGTGTAGTCTTGTGCATAGTTAGCTTATTTCTTTTGTTCATTTGGACATTCATTCCTGAAGTGTCATACCTGTTTACATTTCTAACAGGTCACCTCACCCCGAGCCCTAAATTTACTTCTCTTTCTGTTTTTAGCTCCCATTACCTCTGTTATTCTTCATTCCTTTTGCCAACATACATCAAATCATCAGATGATTCCCCATAATTTCTTCATCTGACATCTTCACCCAGAATAAGATTCCAAATCTCATCAAATGTGAATTTGCTCGAAGAACTAGTCTCCCAAAAAGCTACCAGGTAGTGAAGATAACAGTGTTAAAGCCTAAACTTCAACCTTAAATTTAATGCCAACTGACCTAATTCTAGAAAAAATCGAGTTCATACTGTTGATGTGTGCCATTACAGAACTTCCTTCTTTCAAATTTTTGTTCACTGGTTCTCTAATTAGGAACACCTTATCCGCTACTGAAGGTTTTCCATACATATTAAATAAAGCGTCCATAATGCCCTTTGTTGGCTTTTCCATTAGATTGTTAAGTGCAACATCCTTCGTTATTGACAATCTAATAACTATTTTGGCATTCTTATCCAAGTTTTACTAGTCAGCCAGTGTCATACTCTTTGGTTTCACACCACTGGCCAAATCTAAGTCCCTTTGAATTAGTAGATCCTCTATTTATCTCCCACCATTTGGTGGAGTGGATACCCTTTTACCTTTCAATGTGAAGGTCAAGGGTTCAAATCTTATCTAACACAAAAAAATGAAAATATTTTAGAGGCGGTTTAGATGTTTTACCTCAGTGAGCCTTTGGGCGGTGGGTTTCCTTTGGGATGGATATGCAACACAGAGGGTCCTGGTTACTCGCACAGACTGTGGTCACAGCGTGTCGTGGGTAACATCATTTGCCATGACGAGACCCCCAAGTAACCGGATGTTTGCAGTTAAAAAAAAGATAGATCGATCCTCTATTTGCTTCTTCCACTACCCGATATCTTTACCTTTGAATTTATCAAACTGAACGTTTCCATCTTCTACAACAATAACTTAAGAAATGAAGCAAAGACTTAGTGTGGAACCTCGACCAGATATTTTGCCCAAAACTAGCTACCAAAACATTTAACCAAAACTGTCAGAACTTTTGACCAAAACTGTCAAAACTTTCTACCAAGAAAAGTTTCGACTGAATGCAATGTTCAAAGTTTTGACCAAACATAATGTTAACAAACTTTCGACCCTTGCTCAAAAACAGACCCAGCGGCGCAAACCCTAAATTGATCTGCAACTATGTGTAAACCCAAATTGTACTGATCGTTGACCCTCTACAGAATAGGAAAAATATCGAATAGTACACGGGCGGGCCTAAGCTCTGATACCACTTGTTAAGAATTCGAATATTCAAACAACACACAAAATCAAAAAGCAGAAATCTAATGATGAAGAACACGAGATTTAACATGGTTCGGTCTATCTCACTTACGTCTCCACAGGCCATAACTAACTCTCTATTTCTTTTTGCCTCACTTATTAGTTCATTGTGAGGAACTTATAAGTACACTGAATATAGCTAGGATTATACATAGATAAGAATAAAATACAAATGAATTTAAGAGGTGGTGACACGGGCCAACTTCTTGTCCCCCCTAGCTCGCGAACCATCAAACTTAAACCATCTTTAAGTCTTTTAATTTTCACACCCAATCAAGCCTAGACCAAACCCAACACAAAGGGGGTGGTGACATGGGGTGGAGTGGTGGTGAACCTGTGATGGTACGGTGTTCCCATTACAATCATCCTAAGAGCATTCCAACGCCTTGTGTTTGAGACATTTTTGGGACGTAATGTATGAAAACATTCGTCTACACATATGAGTTTAGATGAATTGAAGTGGGGATGAGGATTAGAACTTGTATCTTTTTAAAAACTATATTATTTAAAATCTATTTTTTTATAAAAGTTTTAATTTAATAATATTTACTTTTCAATTTCATATTTTAATGTTAAATTTTTGTAATTTAAATCTGTTTTAACTTTTAATTTGGACCTCTACAAAATAAATGTTTATACAGGTTTCATTATTTAAAAAAACAGTTGGGTATAAAAAATAATGAAAAAATAAATACGAAATGCAATGATCATATATGAAAATATAAGAACGTTTTTGAAAAGTATAGAATAAAATGGAAATTAGTAGTCTATAATCAAAATAAACCTGAACTTAATATATTACTTAACAAACCCCCCGCTTTTAAAGGCAATCTAACTGCTACTTTCGAGCAAAATGTCCCACATATAAGATAGTTTACTCAATCCAACAGCAAACACATGCCATTCATTCACACCAAAAACTATAATTTTGTTTTATCTTTTCCCTGTTTATTTGACAACAATTTTTTCCTGACTTATTTTTTATAGACCTTTTCTATATACAAACTATAAACTTGGAATATATCTTACAGCGTGAGTATTGCTGCCAAACAACCTGTAATTAGCACTGCATATTTTGTGTCATGATTGGGAAAGGAGACCGATATTGAGTTACATTTGGGGAAGATTATTCATAGTAACAAAAACTGAATTTGTTAGCTGCAGATCCTGCACAAATCAAACCAATAAAATTTTCAAATGGGCTGGTTGATCTGAAACAATATTTGCCCAAAAAAATTAAAATAGTAAATTTAAAGTTTGGTTTATGTTCTTTGGGCGAAATTGCAATTTATCAAAAAAGATTTTTTTTACATACGGTGCACTTAGTGTGGTTTTTTTTTCTTTTGGCAAATTCAATATAAAGCACTAACTCCGTTGGAGAAGTTTTTTCATGTCCAAAGGTACTTTTGTCTTCTATATTTATAGAGAAAAAAAACTCACAAATTTTGGTTTTTTTAATCAGATATTGTTAGATTTAATGAAAGATAAGATTTATTTAAACAATTTAAAAATCCTATCAAATAATGCTGTGTGTCCAATATGTTTAGATGTTGGAGGAATGGGGTTGTGACCTTCGGTATAGTCATACCTATCTTAATTCATGTAAAGCGGTTCTAGTCTAGGCAACATATATTCACCAAATATGATGGTTTCAGGGTTGAAAATGTTTGAAGTGATTAAATATAATCTACTTTTTCCTATGTATAATTTGATGATATTCATTTCTATTTTGATATGTTTAATTATTTTGTTATTTTCTATCGTAGTGTTGAAGTTGTTTTTAGTACTCATATACCGAAGAGCAAACAACTAGTGGAGTTTCCTCATCATCACGTCATTTTTAACTCAGATTTCTTTCAAATTTTTACTGCTATTCTCTTTTTAACGAGTCTTGTTAGCTTTAGGCTATATTTATAGTTGATGATTTAACATTTTAGATTTTTAGGTGGTCCATGGCTCAGTACTGGACAAGCAAGGCCTTAAGCCCAATTGAAAGGATTCATAATACACATTAAGATTACCCCAAATAGCCTAAGAAGTAAGCCGGATTTGGGCCCAACTCGAGTTGGGTTAGGACTTAGGAGAACTTTAGTTAAATTAACATTTCTCGTCTTGTGTCACTTCTTCACCGTGTATTTCTACTTCGGGAGTATTTACAATAGTTGAGCTTATTTCAGGAAAAATCCACATCCGTAAACGGCCGGGTGGTAAAACCCGAGAGTTCAGGGATCGAACTTATGACCTCTTAATTCTAAATCTCTCTCTCTGTTAATTTTGTTGAATCGAAGAGTTGATTTGAGAGCAAAAGTGAAAAACGATTTCATTGATTGTTCAACTGATTACAAACAGAAAACTAATATACTAGCTCACTAACTAACTTACTAACCGACTAACTAAAATAATTAATAACTAATTAACAGTCATTGTTGACTTTCTGAAGTCATTACTCGAAGTTTGACTGATAAAGTCAACACCCCCCCTCAAGTTGGAGCCAGGGAAAGGCCCAACTTGGAAAGAAGAGAGTGATGCAAAGGAATCGGTAAACTCTTAGTAAGAACATCAGCCAGTTGTTGATTGGAAGCAACATGATGAAGACTAATCAATCCAGCTTGGAGTTTCTCACGAACAAAATGACAATCAAGATCAATGTGCTTTGTGCGTTCGTGAAAAACTGGATTCTTGGCAATGTGGATGGCGGCTTGACTATCACATTTCAAAGGAATAGGCTGCACATGTGGAACAGATAAGGTATGAAGAATCCGAGTAAGCCAGGCCAATTCTGCAGTGACCCTACGCATTGACCGGTACTCAGCTTCAGCGGAGCTAAGAGAAACAGTGGTTTGTTTCTTGGATTTCCAAGAGATGGGACTGCCTCCAAGGAGAATAAAGAAACCACTAACCGATCGTCTTGTATTGGGACAAGAAGCCCAATCAGAATCACAAAAAGCTTGAAGTTTGAGATCAGATGAATTGTTAAAAAGAAGGCCATTAGAAGCAGTAGTTCTAACATAACGAAGGGTATGCATAGCAGCATCCCAGTGAGGCATGCGGGGATCTTGCATGAACTGACTTAAAAATTGAACAGCAAAGGACAGGTCAGGTCGAGTATGAGTCAAATAGTTCAATTTTCCAACTAGCCTCCGATATTGTAATGGATCAGAAACCATATCACCCTGACCCAGTGGTAACTGGAAATGAGATGGTAAAGGAGAAGAAGTAGCAGGCAATGTAGGATCATCAAATTCTTTTAAAAGATCCAAAGCAAATTTTCTTTGAGTCATAGAAAAACCATTCTCAAGCTTAACAATTTCCAACCCCAAAAAATAATGCAGAAAGCCAAGGTCTTTGATCTTAAAAGTGGCATCTAAAAAGGATTTTAAGGAGTTCATTTCTGTGTGATCATTGCCTGTCATCAATATATCATCCACATAAACAGCAATGTGAACAACTGAGGAGCCCATGATTTTTGAAAATAAAGAATAGTCATCCAGTGATCTAACATAACCTTTACTCTTCAATGCATCAGAAAGTCTACTATACCATTGCCTTGAGGCCTGTTTAAGCCCATAAAGAGATTTCTGCAATTTTAAGACTTGAGTAGAAGAGGGAAGAGACATGCCAGGAGGTGGAGACATATAAATGTCTTCATCTAAAGAGCCATGTAAAAAGGCATTATTAACATCCAATTGATACATGTCCCATTTCATCTTAACAGCAGTAGCAATGAGAGTTCTGATAGTGGTCATTTTAACCACTGGTGAAAAAGTTTCATTATAATCAATTCCAGGTTTTTGAGTATCACCTCTTACCACTAACCTGGCTTTATATCTTTCCAAAGAGCCATTAGAATGATATTTGATCTTGTAAACCCATTTACATTTAATAGGTTTCTTACCAGGAGGAAGATCAACAATTGACCATGTATTGGTAGCTTGTAAAGCATCAAATTCTTGCTGCATAGCAAGCTGCCAGTGAGGATTATCAGCAGCTTCTTTATAAGAGGTGGGTTCATGAAGAGAGTTAATAGCAGAAAATGATGAGAGATCAGATGAAGAAAGAGAAGAAACTGCACAACATGTAGTAAGAGTATGACAACAAGAAACTGAATTGCAGTTATAATCATTGAGGTATGCAGGTGGATGATGGGTTCTACTAGAGGTTCTAAGAACAGGTATAGATGGTATAGGAATAGCAGGAGGAGGGGAATGAGGGACCTCAGGGTGAGATGAAAGAGGAACCTCATGATTAGAAGGAGCAGGACAAGGAATGGAAGAGGTAGAAGGATTATCAAAGAAAGAGAGGAAATGATTGATGTCTGAAATGGGTGGAAAAAGAGTGGAAGAGGAATTAGAGACAGAAGGAAAGAGATGTTCAAAGAAAACAACATCTCTGGAAACAAAAACAGAATTGGTATGAAGATTAAACAACTTGTATCCTTTCTTACCATAAGGATATCCTATGAATAAACAAGGATGAGCTCTAGGTTGAAACTTGTCCCTGCCTTGTTTGAGGGTTGTAGCATAGCATAAACACCCAAAAGATCTTAAGTGATGGTAAGAAGGAGATTTCTGAAATAGGACCTCAAAAGGAGATTTATTAGCTAGAATTTTGGTAGGAAAAAGATTTATGAGATGAGTGGCTGTGAGGACACAATCTCCCCAAAATTTGAGTGGTAATTTGGATTGAAATAGCAATGCTCTAGCAGTTTCAAGGAGATGTTTATGCTTCCTTTCTACTACACCATTCTGTTGTGGAGTAGCCACACAGGAAGTTTGATGAATGATACCCTCTTGAGTAAGAAAAGCAGATTGCAAAGAACCAGAACCCAATTCAAATGCATTATCAGATCTGATGCATTTGACAGAAGATTGGAACTGATTTTTGATCATGGCAAGAAATGACTTAAGTATGTCAAATGCATTACTTTTAGTACTTAACAGATAAGTCCAAGTCACCCTGCTGAAATCATCTACAAGTGTCAGAAAGTACTTATAACCATGATAAGTAACAGTATTATAAGGTCCCCAAACATCAATGTGAATCAAATCAAAAGGTTTTGTAGAATGAATAGTACTAGCAGGAAAAGGAAGTCTATGCTGCCTTGCTTGAGGACAGATAGCACACTCATCAATTGGAGCAAAATTAGATTCAGTACAAACTTGCAATGTTTTTAACTTGTAAAGAGGCATGTGCCCAAGTCTATTATGCCAAGTCTGTGCAGAAACAACCAAATTACAAGTAAAATTTGGAACAGGACACTTATTATGAACTAGGGACTGTTTGAGATCTTGCTTGAGAAGATATAACCCTTGAAGCATTTTACCAAGAGCCACTGGCCTCTTCAGTGAAGGGGCCTGCAAAGTACAAGTATCAGCAGTGAAATACACAATTCCTTTGGTATCTGAACAGAGTTTAGGAACAGAAAGCAAGTTATGCTTAAACTCAGGAACATATAGGACATGAGGAATAGAAAACAATGAAGAGAATTGTACTTCACCAGCTTTAAGTACCCTAATAACTTGCCCATTAGGTAAACCTATTAGAACAGGTTTAGAAAGAACACTAATATGTTTGAAAAGCTTCTCATCACAGCACATATGACTGCTGGCACCAGTATCAATTATCCATGTAAGAGGAGTAAAATGAGGATATGATTCAAAAGAATTTGAGGCCAAAATACCTGCAAAATTTGCAGAATCTATGGTAGTATCAGAATTTCCCATGTGTGCTTTCTGAAGCAGCTGAATCAACTGAGCATAGTCTGCTTGATTCAATTGAGACTGCTTATTACTGTCATCAGTAATAGTCTCAGAAACAGCAGCATTAGCTAAAGATCTTTTAGGATTAGTAAACTTGAAGTCTTTTGGAAATCCTATCAATCTATAACACTTGGCTGCCACATGACCTTGTTTCTTACAATGATTACATATGATTTTCTTGTTATCATTCTTATTCTGCTGATAGTTCTTGTTATAAGCATTCAGTGCTACAGCATCAGAATTAAACTGGCTAGTAGCATGAACCTCCTTTTGCTTTTCATCTTGTACCAAAAGTGAATAAGCTTTATTGATGGATGGAAGAGGATCCATCATTAAGATATTACCACGAACCATATCATAGGATGAATTCAGTCCCATAAGAAACTGAAATAACTTGTGATCATTTTCTCTTTTGATTATAAGAGTAGAAGAAGCACATGTGCAAGCAGGAATAACATCTAGTGCAGCTAATTCATCCCAAACAGATTTCATTCTAGTAAAATAAGCAGCAATGGTACTATTACCTTGTGTAATTTCACAAAGACTCTTTCTCAACTCATAGAATTTAGCACCATTTGATTGACCAAAACGATCATCCAATTCTTTCCATAGAAGAGCAGCAGTAGTTGTGTACATCACACTTTCACTTAGTTCCTTTGATAAGGTGTTTAATATCCAGGAAATCACCATGTCGTTACATCGCTTCCACAATTGTTCAGTATCTGTGGTGCTAGTGAGATCACCAGTGACAAATACAGTTTTGTTCTTAGCAGATAGTGCGATTGACATTGCACGCTTCCAAGCAGCGAATCCACTGCCATCGAAAGTCTTTGAAACAAGAATTAATCCTGGATGATCCGATGGATGAAGATACAAAGGATTTGAGGAATCAATCGAGGAATTTGCGCTAGTAGTCATGTTCAAATGATCAGGACGAACACGAGAACAACAGAAAGAAAATCGGAAGAAAACACAGAGACGAAAGGAAAATCGAAACAGGAAATGAATCGGAAAGAAGCAAGATGAATCGAAACAGGAAATTGATCGGAAAAGTGATCGGAAAACAAGAACGGAGCAAATCAAACGGAGAAGGTGAACGGAAAACAGAATCGGAGCTCAAAGCTCTGATACCATGTTAATTTTGTTGAATCGAAGAGTTGATTTGAGAGCAAAAGTGAAAAACGATTTCATTGATTGTTCAACTGATTACAAACAGAAAACTAATATACTAGCTCACTAACTAACTTACTAACCGACTAACTAAAATAATTAATAACTAATTAACAGTCATTGTTGACTTTCTGAAGTCATTACTCGAAGTTTGACTGATAAAGTCAACACTCTCATCGCCAATAACCACTAGAACAAGTCCTAGTAGTTGTACAAGGACTTTGCTATGCTCAAGTAGCGATGTCTTCTACTTACAAAAATAAATTTATTAGTTCATTTATAGTGACGTTGTGATAAAGCTTTGAACCAAAACCTTATATTCAAAATTTACCGAACTTATATTTTATTTTAAAAGCGAAAAAATAATTGAAAGCTAATAGCCACATTGTAGTTTTATATCGTCTTGTTTACGTATCATTTTTATAGTTTTCTTTATTATTTTAGCTTAACGTATTATATTTGTGTATTTTGTTGGGTTAATCGGGTTTTATTCACGGGTCATCGGGTTGTGTTCATTGGTCACGGGTTTAACGGGTCGGTTTTGGTTATGTGTTAGGTTAATATTTAGTCATGTGTTTGTTAAGTTAAAAAGAAGAGTTGGCAAATTGGTGACCGGTTCTTAAGGGTGGCCGTTGAGTACATGCATATATTGGCATGTGGGTAAAAGCATGGATGAATAGGTCATGGTCAACATCTAGTTTTTAGGTAAAGTTTGTTTTAGTGGTTGAGTTTAATTTACGTCTCCTTCTGTACGGCTATTTATAGCCTTGAATTGATTAAATAAAGAAGTGAACTTTCTTCTGCAACTTTTCTTTATCTGCTCAAAGTTTTCTCCATTTTATCTTCTACAAATTATAAACACATACATACGTAAATTAGTGTGAGTTAGTGTGTGTTTTGTGGGGCCTGAACCAACATTTGGTATCAGAGCCTAGGACTCATACCGGGGAAGCGGGTTTGAAGATCGGAGGAAGCCTCCGCCACCGGCGTGGTTGTCGGTCGGTGGAGGGCAGTCGTGAAAAGGGTTGTTCGGGACTGTCTAACAGCAGTAGACGAAGACCGGGAGGTGGTTCATGTCGGTCGTTGTCGCGGAGAAAGTACCGGTTTGGATGACGGGGGTGACGGGTGAACACCGGTGTGTCTCGTGGCTGTTTTGTGAAGTTTTTCAGCAGGGGGTGCTGCTGATTTTCAGAATTGATCGTGTTGTTCGTGATAAGGGGAGACCGACGTAGTGCGTGAAAAACGAACGGAAGGGATCCGTTAAAGCAGGTGGCTTTAGATTGTGTTCGTTTAGCAAGGTAAAGAAAGCGGTAGAAGCGAGGTTGCTTGTTTTCTAGTCGGTGGAGAAGTCTCTTGAACAAGGGTGGTCGGTAAAGGTTGCAAGAAAAAAAAAGGACACGGTGTGACATGATGGCGTTGGAGTTCAAATCGGGTGGCTTTGGATGTGGCCGGGGTGAGGTCGTTGATCCGTGATAAGTCGAGATGTGAATGAACGGTTCCAGCGGGATGCCATGTGAGATGTTACAATTGTGGTGGATTTAATTTAGGTCGAACCGGGATGATTTTGGACAAGACCGAGGTGAAGGTCGGATGTTCGGTACAAGTCAAGATGGTTTACAACCGTGAAGATGGCGATTTCGCTAAAGAAAGATGTGAACAAACACCGATTAAGGGGGTGAAATGTTGGGTTAATCGGGTTTTATTCACGGGTCATCGGGTTGTGTTCATTGGTCACGGGTTTAACGGGTCGGTTTTGGTTATGTGTTAGGTTAATATTTAGTCATGTGTTTGTTAAGTTAAAAAGAAGAGTTGGCAAATTGGTGACCGGTTCTTAAGGGTGGCCGTTGAGTACATGCATATATTGGCATGTGGGTAAAAGCATGGATGAATAGGTCATGGTCAACATCTAGTTTTTAGGTAAAGTTTGTTTTAGTGGTTGAGTTTAATTTACGTCTCCTTTTGTACGGCTATTTATAGCCTTGAATTGATTAAATAAAGAAGTGAACTTTCTTCTGCAACTTTTCTTTATCTGCTCAAAGTTTTCTCCATTTTATCTTCTACAAATTATAAACACATACATACGTAAATTAGTGTGAGTTAGTGTGTGTTTTGTGGGGCCTGAACCAACATATTTTATATGTTCCATCTTTCTATTTTTTTTAGGTTTCATTTGTTGCAGTTTCCCACCGTCGCATTTATGTATATACTTTTTTGGCTTTTCTTTACGTTACGTTATAGAAATGTAATTGTTCTATGTAATCGTATCATTTCCGTTCAACACTAAAAATATATTTATATATATATTTTTCAATGGTTATTTACGGAGCCGAAACCGGCACGGGTCGTTTTTCAAATTATCTTTAATTTGTTGGTTATATAAATAATTTTTCTGGATAGATAAATTAAGATGGGGATGTTTTGTTGGCTAGTGTTGTCCATATAATTGAAACCAACCATCCCGGCTGGGAAAAAAGTGACCGATGGAACAGCAACCAAATGCTTATTATTTATGGCACGAATTAATTCTGGAAGAGTCACGTAAATTCTTCATTCGCGGATCTAAAATCTAATCCATGCACCACAAATTAAGGGTCCCACAATTCATTTTAAATTAAACAAATAAATTAATCTAATTCAAATATATATATAATCCGGCGAAGCATGTTATAGATAACAGATTCATTGGCCCAATTTTGTTGTTTTAACGTTATGTGCTCATGGATAGATAGATAGGGAGACTCACATGTAGTATGTAACTTGCTGCGGAATACGATACGTACAGCCTGCTCTTTAATTTTCTTTTTTGTCCATTATATGAATTTGGTTTCTTTCCCAATGTATAGACTAAGATCCGTAAAGGGTAGTTTTGGGAAAGGTATAGAGGTCGAACTTTTTTTTTTTTTTTTGAACGGCTAACAAATGTCCCGGAAAATCCGGGGACTATTTACACCAGTTGAGCTCATTTCAGGGAAAATCCACATTCGCGAGCGGCCGGGTGGTAAAACCTGGGAGCTCAGGGATCGAACTTGTGACTTTTCAGCCCCAAGTCTCCCCTCATCGCCAATGCCCTTTCCAAAGTGTTGCCCGTAAGAATCGAACCCGTGTCTCAAGTCAGAGAACACAGGCTTCCTACCACTACACCACAATAGAAGTTGCATATAGAGGTCGAATTGGTTTCCTGCTAGCAGGAATACCGTCACACCCTTTTACTGATACTTCGACACGAGGGTTTCACCGATCGATTAAGTAGTAGTAGGTTGAAGTAGTGGCTAATATCGATCGATCGATCGATCTACCAATTAAATATTATAATTTACTACTTATCAGCTTCCACGTACTCTCCTCACTGGGTGGACCACATTCTTCCTTTCTATGTTGGTTGCCGTGAGTCATTTGTTGTTGTATTTTTTTATTTTAGACAAAGTCACATCTAATACACGTTTCCATTGGGTGGACCAAATTAATGGAAATCTGGAGGCTACTAGTATCAATGAATTAAAAAAACAAACACTTTGATATATTGATATAATGCAACTTAAAGAAAATGAAAATACAAAAATACTATATAGATATGTTAAATTAGTCTAAGTATCGAGAAACCATCTAATTAAGGCAGCCAAATGGTCTATCTTTCCTTTTTCGTCTCCATGTCACCACACAAATGGATAGCAACATATTTTTCATGATAGTTGTTATGGATCGGTAACATTGGAAGGTATGGGACTTGTCCCACATTTGTTGTATATTCAACTGATGTGGGGTTTATATGCCAAATGTGCTTTCTCACCCATCAGACTAGTCTTTTGGGTTGAGTTCTCTTGTTTAGTCTGTATCAATAGCTTAATAGCTTGCAAATGTTTATAGTATAGTTAATGTGTTTCTCTAAGATTTAAGTCGTATTTAATATTAAGTTTGTGGATGTATGAATTAGTTCTCTAAAATAAATTAATCTAATCTAATGCTTGTTTAGCTTTAGTTTTTAAGTCTTAGAAGTTGATGTCGACCACTAACTCTCATATAACCCATGGAAAAGAAAACTAACCCTTACCCCTACTATAAATTGAAATACCATACCAAATATGAAAATTTAAATTTGATTATGTATTGAACAATATATATTAGTCACTTGAGTTTATCTGTCTATGTTAAGTTTTTTCTGAACGGCATCTAATATACTTCTAAGTCTAACTAACCGTGTTTATTACAGGATTTGAACCCT
This sequence comes from Deinandra increscens subsp. villosa, assembly GCA_039602395.1. NCBI lineage: Eukaryota > Viridiplantae > Streptophyta > Magnoliopsida > Asterales > Asteraceae > Deinandra > Deinandra increscens. Next base: position 2,522,808 of record JBCNJP010000019.1, read on the forward strand.
TAAGCTCGCAATGTGTAAGACACCGAACAATATCATAGGTGTCATTGACTAAAACGGTTTGACATCCAACTTTGAGACGACTTGTTAACCGAGTTTTTCACATATACTTATTATTATTTGATTTATAATCTATCTATAAGCTTATTTATTAGTCATTATTGTATCTCTGATTTGAGTGCTACTAGTTTGGATGTAAGGATAGTTATTAAACCTCATTATATAGTGGATGTTGAGATTCAAAAAGAAATTTTGGTTTTTAGTTTGTAGCTATAATTAAGTTGTTAGGTCCTCGAAGGGACACTTTAATGTTTAAGATGCATGCTCCCAACAAAAAGTTTGATGTATACATTTTGAAAAGTATTTAAAAATCTAGAGATTGTTGTTAAAAAGAAAAGAAAAGAAAAAAAAAGAGTAAATGGTCGTTATTAACATTAAAGTTGAGGGACCATTTGATTAATTAATGACCTTGGTAGGTTTATCACAAAATTTCGACGAAAGTTATCACTAAAACCACAACCACAAGATACAATTTCCCTTTTGTCCCACAAGACATTTTTTGAACTTTTGCCGCAGTTTTCATATAAGATGAGTCATCATTTTTTAAGACTCTATTTTTCGCATCCTGATTAATCTATTTAGAGTGCCTCTAACGCCATTCAATTGTGTCTCTTGTTGTCGATATAAAAGCCGCGCATTAGACGTACGTACGACGTTATGGAAAAGGTGCCCGTCACCGTGACACTTATTTGTAAGGATGGGTTATGGTGGTATAATAGAATTCTAATTTATCAATTAATATTAAAACATAATTTAAAAATAATTTAACTGTTACATAATTTAAAATACTAAAACTCAAATTACATAATTAAACAAAATAAAAATAACTAAAACATAATTTAAATTAGTAATCAAACATATTTTAGAATTAATAGCACAACACAATTTAAACGACTAATCATAGTAATCGAAGTCAGTATCGTGCTTATATTCCTATGCCATGGAACAAGAGATTTGGTTTGTTACTTCATGGATCACGAAGTAGATACTTCTCTTCCCGTCGTTCTTTCTCTTTGTGTGTGTAATAAGTTTGAACTTCATGTATAGTTCAATAACAAAAACTTACCTTCATGTCATCAAATTTGCATTCATAGTTTAAACTAAATGTTTAATTTGATGCCCGGCCCGAGTCACATCTAGGTCCGGCCCGGGCTGATATTAATTATCACATATACAAGCATTAACACCTCTATAACGTCGCCATGATTCAAATCTAGGAGAAACAATCGTATGATACAAGGGTTCTTTAACCTCTCCTATAAAGCAAAGACCACAACTATAAAACAATTCTTCACAAAATCTTCATTTTCACAATTTCACTTCACCACCATCCATTAATCACACTTCTTCAACCACACTAGACCGAGGAGTCCCACCACTCGAACCCCTTTGTAAGTCTTGAATTTTTTCCGTCACCTCCGCCACAACCAGTTTAGTCAAAAACAACCCCGCCACAAAAGCCGAAGCCATAAGCATGCTGAAAACCGCACTCCAACTCTTGGTCGAAATGTACCCCGTTAACACCGGCCCAATCGCGGCACCAACTGAGCCTGTTCCGTCAATGATCGCGGTGACCGTCGCAAGTGCTTTCGAGTTGCCTCTTAAAGACCGGTGGGTCCCGAGATCGGCCGAAACCGCGGTCGTTATGAGAGCATACGGCCCGTTCACAAACATCCCGATAACAAGCATGAGAATGATGTTTACGGGCATGGATGTATGTCCGTAGCATCGGTATAGGTATAGTGCGGGAATCGCACAGTATGTGAAGCTCGCTGCTGTAATAGCACGAGCATTTAGCCGGTCAGAAATGTAACCGGCTAAGATTCCTCCCACCACGCCCCCTACATCGAACAATGTCGATAGGTTCCCCGCAGCCGTGCTTGATAAGTATTTCCCATTTATAGCTGTAAATATAAGAAAATTATAATTAGATTATTGACCCAAATAACCCACTAAGTGCACTACGAGATTAAACACGCACCTGTGTGACTAATGTAAAACGGAAGCCAATAAAGGAATGTATACGCAACCAACTTCGCGAAAAACAGGCAAAACGCGAAAGGAGCGACCCCGGGTATCCTCCAAGCCTCGAGGAACCCAACGGGCGACCCTTTCTCGTTGTCTGTCTTCGCGCTCAATAGATGCTCGGTTAACGCCTTTTTAGGCGATCCGGCATCGTCTTCGGCTGCAACAACACCAACCGATTCAGGATCAACCGGCAAGAACAAGAAAACAAGGACTCCAACAACCGCGATCATCAAACCAGGAACCACCATGGACCATCCCCAACCGTATTTCAAGAAATACGCCGCGATTAACGATCCGGAAATGTTCCCGACCGACGTGTGGGCGTTCCAGATTCCCATTATAAGCCCTCGCTTACTCTTCCCGAACCAGTTCCCGACAACCGCAACCACGGAAGGCCATCCGGTCGATTGAAACAACCCGGCCACCATCTGAACAATCAAGTAGTAGTAGAACGTATGAATGTTTGCCCAGTATCCGAGCCCGAATAACGAAGTAAACAAACCCGTTCCCACCATCCCGATCGTTAGAAAGATCCTTAGATTCATCCGATCGCCTATATGTCCCGAAAAGAACATGCCAACTGCGTACACAAACAAGAACGCCAAGTCAAGGTCCCCGAGCAATGCCGTCCCGTTTGATTCGTTAAACGGGGCCCAACCGCTTCCGAGAACCCACGAAAGTGCATTGGATCTTCGCAAAAATGAGACCGATTGCAGGGTGGTGGTTTCGTCGGGGGATTGGGGGTCGAGGGCGCTTTTGATGATGCTGGTGGTTTTACGAGAGGCGTGGTAGCTGGCATAGGCTAGAAATGTAACGATTAGGACGATGGCTTGATGGGATTTGAATGAGATGTTTGATTTCCTGGTGCGTTCTGTGAATCTGATTCCAGGAGGTTTTGTGTTTCTTGTATTTGATTCATGGGCTGGCTCTGTAGTAATGGAACCCATTAATGGTTGTTTACTTCTTATCAGCTTCTTCAACTCTCTTTATCTCCTTTTGAAATCAACCTAATAAAACAAAAAGATTTGAAACATAATAATTAGATAACTATAATTATTATCTTTATCATATATAAATTTAAGATTCTGAATTTAAATCTTATAAAATAAAATAGATACTAAATAATTTATAGATTATTTTGATTTTATCTTTAGAGCCCGAGTTTCTTTATTCTCTTGGATAGAGGAAATTTTATGGATTTTCTTACGTTTGTTTGTTATGAATCTTTAGCGGATTCCTTCATCTAAGAGGCAAGTATAATAATTATATAATTGATAAAGGACAAAAGGCAAAAAAAAATTAAAAAAATTTATTAGAACAAATCAAAATTGTTCCAGGAAATCTTGGAATTCTCTACAGCTTAATTAATAATTAAATAATTAACAACGAAAAAAAAATCTAATTTCGTAGAAATTCAACTGCAAATTTAATTGAAAAACACGAATGATGAAGATCTTGCACCAGAAAAAAAATATATAATCCATACTTATTTTCTGCAGATTGACATATCGATCCGATGAAATACGAGGGAGAAGAAGAATAAAGTGACAAAGGATCGATCGATGATAAGATTCTGGTTTTTATCAATCAGGTAGCTTGCGTAATGAATTTGACGAACCAGATTGAAGTAGATTACGTCAAAACGGATTCATCAAATCTGGGTTTTCGACGATGAAATAGAAATAAAGCTAATTAAGTAATTAATGCAACCGAAACGATGAAGTAGAATTGTACCTGTAAATCGCTTGTTTCTCTCTCTAGATTTCCGCGTTTCTCTTTCTAAATCTACAATCTGTGCATGTTTCGATCGATCTTTTTGAGTTGATTGGATTTGGATTATGGTTTACTCTATTGCAGTTGTTGCTTTGAGAAGCCAAACGGAGAACATGGCCTATTTTATAGCGGAGGGTTTTATTTACTTCAAATTTCAATTACCATAATGCCCTTGCTTAGCTTTGGTATTACTACTTCATCCAAATTGAAGTCTTTGTCGCAGTTTGAGCGATGTGACGATACTACCCCGGGGGAGGGCACACGGCTCTCTTTAATACATAATTTTAATTCGAGTTAATTGCCATTTGCGTCCTTGAGGTTTATAGGTTTTAGCCATTTCAGTACAGAAAAAGTTTTTTTCTCCTTAGTCTCCCTCACGTTTGTATTTTTTTGCTATTTTCATCCATATCACTAACTGTTGTTAAAAACTAGCAGAAAACTAAGGGTATTTTTGTAAAATCATATTAACTATTTATTTTTCTTTTGAACAACTTTTATTTAAAAACCCTAAAAACATCACAAACGTTTAGTGGATCAAAAAACCAAAAAACATCACAAAGATCACATGGACCCTTTATATGGATTGAAGTGTTGAATTACTTTAAGAGGAAGAAACGTGGCAAGCTTGTGGACAGTTTGTGGCAGGAATTCAATCCCACCGGCGATTTTTTTAGTTCCCGGAGAGTCTACGGAAACCGATGGAGTTCTTATCCAGGTCATGGAGTGACGCTAATCCCGAAACCCTGCATTCTCCGCCATCTCCGTTGTATTCCAAGTCCGGAACCGCCGCCGCTGCTGTTACCACTAGAACGGCCAACACAAATTCCGGTGCTACGCCGGAGACTAACGACGTCGACGCGGCAGCAGAGGAGTCAGTTACATCAACGGAAACGTGTTCAGGATCCACGTTTTCGTTCGCTTCATCCGCCACTTTACAGCTCGTGCTTGAACGAATCATGTCTCAATCGGTGAGTTTTTTAGTGGTTTCTGTAGCGATTCAGTTTGAAATCATCCATTAAATACTTCAAATCGTTTCCTTTGGTGATATATAAATTGATGTTCAAAAAAAAAAATCAAATCGTAAAACTATTAGTTGATTCTCTGCATTACACAGCGTTTCACTATGGAAAATCGGTGAGTTTTTAGTGTTTTCTGTAGCGATTCAGTTTGAAACTATCGATTGAATACTTAAAATCATAAAACTATTCATTGAATCTGTGCATTATACAGCTTTTCACTGTGGAAAATATACTCGATTGAAGTACTTGCACTTTTAATCATTTATCGTTTTGTTCTTTCGTAGTTCAGATCAATTTCGTGTGATGTGATTAAATGCTTCTAATCACTTGGATCTTCGTTGTTTCTGGGCGTTATACAGCAATTCACCATGGGAAACATATTCGAATGAAGCATTTTTAATCGTTTTGTTCTTCGTAGTTCAGATCTGAGCAGCCAGAGAGTTAACCAGAATTCAAAAGAAAAAATAAATAAATAGATAATATGGTTTTACGAAAACACCCCTGTTTTTCAGTTAGTTTTTAACAACAGTTAGTGATATGGACGAAAATGGCAGAAAATACAAACGTGGGGGAAGCTGAGGAGAAAAAAACTTTTTCTGTACTGAAATGGCTAAAACCTATAAACCTCAGGGACGAAAATGGCAATTAACTCTTTTAATTCTGATAATTCTTTGCCCTTGCCCACCAACAATACTTATACAATAATTAAAGATTTAATTTCTATTCGTGACTTTTTAGTGCCACTTGGCATGTCATCTATACATACCTTATTTTTAAAATTTGGAGATGTGGGCTATGCAACGAGGATCTCCTTACGGGATGCCCGTTCGCTGATTTGGTTTGGCAGTCAATTGCGGTTTGGTGTAAGCTACCGCCTATCTTCGCTTTTTCTGTTGCGGATCTTCTGAACGTCCACAAGGACGTGACGGTCCCGGAGCGGAAAAGAAATGCGGTTAAGATTATCATGCTTACAGGTTGCTGGTGTCTATGGATTGAAAGGAACTTGGCGATTTTTAACCACCGTCCCCCTTCGGTGTCGCGGGTGGTTTTGGAGATAAAGAATTGGAGTTTTTTATGGTTTTGTAATCGTTGTAAGGACCGGTCATGTAATTGGCACGAGTGGTCCTCGTTCCTTTTGTAATGTTATTTGTTTTGGGGGCCGCTAGCGTCTTGCTAGGGGTTTCCCGTTCTTAATTTTATCGCCGTTCCAAAAAAAAATATTTTTAGCGGCGTTTTGAAGTATCCGCACATTTCAAATATCTAAGTGAGTACTTTTGAGTCGGGATTACAACCGACTCTATTGAATTTGACACTTCAAGTTTGACTCATTCAAGATCACCATCAAAGAGGAAAACCCATCACTTGGAAAAAAAATCCTCTTAGAGTAAGGTTTGAACTTGAAACCTCAAGATTCTCAAACTTTAATCATCATTCTCATACCATTTTAATGAAAAAAAATAAAATAAATAAATATGCATGTAGAGATCAAGAATGAGATGTGAAAAGTTTTTATAAAAAACTATAAATTTTAATGATACCCAACGATAGTAAGTCACCTAGACCAGACGAAGGCTATGGTTTATGATAAAACCTTCAGAAACTTTATTAATCAAAACTTAACGTCTAATAATGAAATACAAATGTACTTTAAATAAGAAAACATAAACTTGTATAACAAGAAATAAAGATAGTGGTTGCTTGAATACGGATGGGAGTTCTTTCCTTTTCTTTTTTTTTTTGGAAAAATGGATACTAATAATCCTAACTATTGCATGTTGGCCAAAAATAATCTTACCTTCATTTTTGTACCAAAACAGTCTTATAAATGTACCATGTTTTTTTAATAATCTTTTCCGTTAAAAAACTAACTCTGTTAATAAATGCTGACGTGAAGGATTAACATGTAAAATTCTAAAGTGGAGGGACTGTTTTGTTGTTTTGTAATATGTTTAAAATGTAATTAAAACAAAGGATAACAAAAAGGAAGAAGAAGGTCGTCACAAGAAAACAGTTCCAGCGGCCGAAGGCCGTGGCCGTCGCCGGAAAAGTCGAGACCACCGCGATCACCTACCAACAACATCACCAATCTAACAGGAACTCAAATCTGATCATACGAAAGAGAAAACGAGAGGTTAGAGAGTGGAAACGAGAAGAAAAGAAATGAAATCGAACATTAACGGGCCTTAGAACGGTGTCACCGACGCCGCCGCTATGGCAGAACCGTACCACCGCCGCCCTAGCTTCCCAATCACATCGGTGAATAAAACCGGAAATTGCGAGCCAAAGGGATGGGGTCGTCCCCGTTTGGGAGCAGAACTGAAGAAGAGAGGAAGGGGGACGATCGAAGATTCGATATCACAGTCATCGCTGTCGACGGCGGCAGGGAGCGCCGGAATCAAGCTCCTTGAGAGCTTTTTCTTTCAAAATCACACAGACACACATGTGTGTATGTCCGACGGCTGCAAAAAGGGGATTAGAGGGAAACCCTAAAAACTCTAAAAGGGGATCGGAGAAAGAGCAGAGAGACCTTTTTTTTTAAATTATATTTTAAATAAACTACAAAAACAGTCTCTCAACTTTAAAATTTTACATATTAGTCTTTCACGTCAACATTTACAAACGGAGTTAGTTTTTTAACGGAAAAGATTATTAGAAAAAACATGGTACATTTATAAGATTGTTCTCGTACAAAAATGAAGATGGATTATTTTTGACCAATATGTAATAGTTGGGATTATTAATATCCATTTTTTCCATTTTTAAATTTTTTTTTTCCATGAACAATGTTTGTTTTTGTTTTGGGGGCAAACAGTGATGTGGTTGTTTGTCCGTCACTAGTCGAGCTCCCGCACGTCCCATTGGACGGTAGTTTTTTCTTTTTTTTTCTTTTTCTTTTCTTCTCACATGGTATTAATTAAATGAGTTGTATGTGAGAAGAATAAATATTTTTAGCATTATGGCTAAAATCTGTTTGTGAAAAAGATTGTGAATAATTGGTAAAAAACTGATGTGACATGCTAACTATTACTATTGTAGGAAATATTTATGTTAGCGTTGCGAGTAGTCTTATGAAGATTTGTACCATCAGCTTTGAAAGAATAAATGCCGATATTTACCCTATGGATACTAGTGTGTGTTAGAAAATTCGATATCTTGGATTATTTAGTAAGCGTGTAATTTACTTTCAGATTGAATATTCGATTGGTTCACTCGAAAATCAATCGGATGCGACTCAGACTTGAACCAAAGGAACGAGATAATTTTGTGTGTTAGAATTCGAGCTAAGAGTACGCCCATGACCAAATCATCGATTAAACAGGAGGGGAGCGTATTCAGATTGCAGTTCTAATTTTGAATTTCAAATTAAATCAATGTTGTGGGACTTGTCTAGCTACTTGGAAGATATCATGGGATGTGATGAATATGATCGTGAATAGAAATGAATATGTCAATATCAATCGGTTATGTCTTTCTGCGGCCTGAAATCCCTTTAACACTTACATGCAACTACACTTTTATAAATATGAGATAAATTTACCATGTAACTCTTAAGGAAATTTTTTTTTTTGAATGGCCAACGAATTCCCCGGAAAACCCGGGGACTATTTACACCAGTTGAGCTCATTCCAGGGAAAATCCACCTCCGCGAGCGGCCGGATGGTAAAACCTGGGAGCTCAGGGATCGAACTTGTGACCTTTCAGCCCCAAGTCTCCCCTCATCGACAATGCCCTTTCCAAAGTGCTGCCCGTAAGAATCGAACCTGTATCTCAAGTAGAGAACACAGACTTCCTACCACTACACCACAATAGAAGTTTAAACCTTGTGATTTTGAGAAATTAGTAAATTTGTTTTCTAATTAGAATTTAAACGTTGAAAATATTTGCATAATTTATTCTTATTCTTGTTCATATGCTTTTCGATCTGGCCACTAATTAATAAACTATGTTAAAGTGTGTTTTATATTTGCTATGATTAATAAACGTTGAAAATCTTTGCATTTATTCTACATCTACATCGTTATCTGTTTTCAACAAAAGCAGGACCAACACATAAGTTCGCTGTCTCATATATGAAAACCTCATTCCTGCGAATCAAAATAAGACACCATTTCTACAAAATATTTTGTGAAACCTTTTTTTTATAAGAATCAGTGGAATTCGATCTGCATACTTCCCTGTGGTAAAGTTTGAACAATCAAGAGTGTGTCCAACTAGGAATTTTTGTCGGTATTTGTGATAAATTTTTAAGAAATAGATTTTACTTTCCCAGGTTACCACAAGCATAATACAAACTTAACATATATAAAACAATGACTTTGTTATAAGATTATGTAAAAAATAAATAAAATAAAATAAAGTAACGATCCAAATGCTTAGAATATTAAGTCGGTAAGATTTCTAAAAACTAGTTATTCACTTTAATTAATTTTATAACACACAACCATTCAAATATTGTGTCAAAATATGGATTCAAACTAGACAAAAGGTTCACAACTCACAAGTTAGTGACCCGTATTCTTAAATGAAAAAGGAGACGTGGAGTGCCCCATGAATAGACTTGCGTGAAAGCATGAACCATGAATTTCCTCTTTCACCTCGTTATTTAAGTACCAAAATACTTAAATATTCATTTCTCGTTAAATTATATATTATGTTTATATACACGTACACATTTTAAAAATCGTTAAAAATAGTCAACATATCTCAAATTTTCAACTAGCAAATCGACGTCGTAAAAAAACAAAACATATCAAATAAAATTTATTCTTAACAGAACTATTAATAAAAAACAACGTAGATATATGTTGGATGTAAGTTGTAAAATACAACATAAAAGTAAAATTTAGTATTAGCAAAATTATTAATAAAAACAGGACTATGTCGACAGATGTTTTAGAGTGGGACAAATAAACAACTATTTCATTAAAAGATACTTATTAATAAGATAAAATTGAGAGAAATTATATTAAGTACTATTAAAAATAATAATTGCAACAAATGCGATTTCATAAATGAGGGTAAATGTGTCAATCCATAGAGAATACTCTTCTCGTGGCAAGAGGGTACTTTTTAGAAGAAGAAAGGGTAAATCGGGGAATTCAGCCGGGTGCAAGTTGATAGGAATTATTGTAAAACCCTATGGATGGACTTGGAGGCGGGAGGTAGAAGCATATTCGCATATCACACAGCATAATTCGTTCCGTGTTCTATCGCATGATTCCTGCGAATATACCGGGACCCACCTTATCCTACGTGGCCACATGCTGACGTACAACCTTCAGCTTGCCATTCATAGGATTACACGTGTCATTAGCGTCCTTGGTTAGCCACGACTCACAAGTGCATGACGCCATGACCGAATCGGCGAATCGGCTGATTTCTTTTTTATTATCCACTGAAAATACATAACCACAAGCTAATCAATAAAAAATGGTTGATAATCGATCATAATACATGTTATTTACGCCAACGATCTATAGTTCGAGTGGTTAAGATGAGGCATTCAAAGATATTAAAGTGTGAAGTTCTTAAGTTTAAGTCTCAGTAATGACAAAAAATAGCGGTTTAGGATGATCACGAGTTTTCTGACCTATAATGGATTTCCTCCTGACCATATAAGTTTATTCAAGTCTCAATAATGACAAAAAATAGCGGTTAAGGTTTGGCTAATATTTTCTCATATATGATGAATTTCTTCCTGACCATCTAATTTTATTCGATCAAATACTTTAAACTTTAAGAGGTGGTTCCGAGATTTCAAGATCCCGTACGAAAAAAATGAACCCTTAAAATATAACAAGATTAGAGTTGCAAATTATAATAGTTATAGTTATATAATAATAAACGCAACAATATACAACAACAAATTTAGGTATCTTTCCGTATAAATGAATCTTGATGATATATTTCAGAAGATGTATGTTGGGTTGTTATTATGCGCTTTTATTAAATATAAAAATTGCGTTAATCAATAATTTCTTACATTTTCTTACATCGATTGTCAAATCAAATTTTACATCAAGGTAGTGTTTGATATGCAGAAATGGAAGGTGGAATGTAATGAGTTATTACATGGGAATGAAAAATGACACGTTTGGTTGTACATTGAAATAAAATGAACCATTACATAAAAATTGAGATTTCTTCTATTTTTAAAGATTTTCATTCCATAGGGTAGGGGAGTTTTTTTTTCCCATTCCCTCAAGGAATGAAATGAAATATTCATTTTCAATAAGATTTCTTCTTTAATATTTACGGAATAAAGTTAAGAATAAAAAGAAAAAATATAATGGAAAAATAAAAAAATAAAATAAAATTAAATAAACAAATAAAAACAAAAAAAATAAAAATAAAATTAAATAAGAAAATATAAAAACAAAAAAATTAAAAAATATATAACTTAAACTATTTAAAAAAAAAAATTAATAAAAATAAAAATTAAAACATTAGAAAATAAAAATTTTAAAAATATATTCTAATTTAAATGTAAATATTAGTAAAATTCTATTCAATTACTCCGTTTGTTGTAACCAAACATGACGTTGGAATGGTAATGATCAATTTCATTCCCTCGACCATTCCATTATCTCGCTCATTCCATTCCGCCGTTCATTCTATTACACATACCAAACATACCTCAAGTATATATCTCTTTTATGACCTTGGGAATCGAAGGATCACCTCCCCCAAAGACCACGACGCTCCTTTCCTTCTACAAGCAAAGTAGTAAAAATACCTCTTATATTGTTAACATCGTGCTTTTTTATTTAAGTTTTGATTTTGATATATAAAATTAAATTATAGCAACTTTTTACGTTTTTTTATGTGATTAATCACGTCAATATCACATCCACACAACATCCGGCAATGTTAGACAACATCTTCTAGTTCAAATTTAACTTCACCTGAATTATACAAATCAAAAGTGGTTATTTATACAAATCAACTGAATTAACATATTTGTTTTTAGTAGAATTGACTTTGCTATTTAAAAGGGTTACAACGTAGCTTGTTGCCCGGTTACTCGTCACTTCACTATAAAAGTTGATAATCGTTAGTTTATATAAAAAGCTCTATTAAAACAAAATTAATTAGAACATGGATCAATTGATCATTTCATAACCATCTAAACTATATGAAATATGTTAGATAAAAGCATATGACATGGATAATGCAATGTTTGATGTGTCCATGTTTTGATAAAATCAAAAAACTAAAGTGAAACGTTCGTCATAGAAACATGACTCACCTTTTTTGAAATTAAATTTCTAGAAAAATACCTAAAAGGCAATGGCAAACAAACAAGACATGATCTGTTTTACTTCAAACTACTCTATCTCTAAAAAGCAAACAACGAAATGGGCCTCGGTTGTCCAAGTCCTTATTGGTCCATTTTTTACATAATAAGTCTGAAATCTATCAAGGATTGAGGGTTCTTAACAAAAATTTTATTCTTCGTTTGTAAAAAAAGATTTTCAAAGGTTGCATCTAATAGTTTTAAGAACTTTTATACGGGGGCTTTACAGGTGATAGTTGTTTGTTAAAGGGACAAAGTGTAAATTGACACAAAATGTCTACGAAACTCAAAATTTTAAAGTAAATTTTGGATTGTTTCCCAAGGTTTATTTATTTTAACCGTTTAAGTGCAAATTCCTTTTTTTTTTTCAATTCATGATTTGAGGTTTCAAACTTTTAACTAATTGGGTTATTTCAGCTGACAACGTCTAATTTTTGTTGGATAGGAAGGCATTTAAGTCATAAAGGACTAATTTGTAAAGATTATTAAGTATCTCAATAATTTGTACCGACACACACATTTTACAGGATTTAAACTCATAACTTTTTCATAAAAAAACTAACGCTTAGTGTCAAGCTATCTCTTTAAAACTTTAAAATTTTGTATTTGATGCTTGATTGTTTTATATTTATTTAAATAATGGAAGAGAGAGTATGTTGAGTCATAGTTAATTAGTTATTGAGTGAATGAAAAAAATCTAATTTGACACATACATATGAATAAGAAAAATCAAACAATTCATCGAAACAAGTAAAATTTTGAATAAACTTCTACTTTAGGAACTTCTCCCTTAACAACAATATTTTAAAACCGGATTTTTAAATCTTAAAATTGGATTTTTAAATCTGACTAGAGTTGTATAAAAAAAAATGTTCAAACGGTTAACTTGGGCTGAACCGGATTCATTATTCAAACATGTAATGTTATAATACGCACTTTATAAACTTTCAAGTACGGCACATGTCAAAAAAAAAAACTTGAATAAAATACAATTATCCATAAAAACATCAATATAAGTATTAATCAAACTATAATTTATCCAAAACAAACTACATCGGAATGTTGTATATATTAAGTTCTTCATCATTTAGCATGAGTGTGTGACTTAAGTTTTATAAACCGGTTCATTTATCGGGTCAGTTCCGTGTTTCGGGCGATAAAACCGTAAAAACCGTCGGGTCAAAAATGAACTCGAAATTAGACTAAACCGGACACACTCGGACCGACTTAGCTTCCGGTCTCGGATGAACCGGCCGGTTCAAAATGAGTTTTAAAACATTTCGTACGAGACTCTGAAGTTAGATTCTTTATATCAAAATAGAGTGGTTGATACGGATGAGAACATCAGATATGCATGATGATTATCAGTAGAAACCTTGTTATCAGTAGATGTAAAAAACACATTCTTCTTCCAAACTTGAGGTTTCTTATCTAGTAAGGGTATTAGTAATATTCTTCCCGATTGGATCGGGAAGGTGAAAACGGGATGACGGGATGATTCGGGAAGTCGGGAGAACCAGGAATGGGTGATCGGGAAAACGGGGGTTCAGGATCGGGAAGGTGAAAATGGGGTTGGGGCACCGATTGGGGAAAGAGAGAGAGAGCGGGGATTGGGAAGGTTTTTATGGGGTGTTTGGGAGAGTGGGAGAGTAGGAAAACCATAATCCACAAAATGGGAAAAAATAGAAAGGGGTGGGGAATAATGAGGTGACACCAAAAATGGAGTAAGGAAATGGGAATGTGGAAAGGGTATTACTTTTACCCTAACACCATCTGATGCTTCTTTTCAGCATCTTTTCTCTCCTTTACATATTCTTTTTTTTCACTTTCTCTTTTATTTCCTTTCATAACCACTTTCTTTCTTTTTAAATGAATACAAAGTACTATAAATCCCACATGATACATGATATCAATAAATGTAAACACTTACTCAAGGTTATCTCTTCTCTCCTTTTTTTCACCTCCTCTCCCATTTCACAAATGAATTACCTAAATACATACATTGTGGATGTGATGATTATTACATGTATATTTATCAAACAAATCACTAAGTACAACTTACATAACACATCTCACAAGTCAATCATAGCATATTTACGATATATCACCAAGTACAACTTACATAAGACATGGTCTTTGGGAAAATCGGAGAGAACTATTCAAGGAACTTTTTAAGCTGATTTCAATGGTCGACATGAACCACAAACAAAAACAAGAAAACTGGAAAAACTATTTTCTATTTTATTACCAATAATAAATCAATAATGCTACATATTTTGTTTTGTTTTGGGGTTTAATATATTCATAACATAAGTAGATAATAAAATGCAGTTTTCTGGGATAATATGAAAACAATATTGTCCATCCATTATATAAATTTGTTTTATCCAAAACTACCCCTAACCTGTGGCTCTCCCTTCCATCCTCACACTATTTCTTACACAAATCACACAAATTCTTACCCTAACCAGCCCACACCATGAATGACAAAGTAGACAAACTGGTTATCTTCCTAGCAAAGAGGGATGGCATTGATAAGCTTGTCAAAACCTTCCAATATGTATCAAAGCTTCTCGTTTGGCATCTCGAAACAACCAATCCGAACGCAGCCCATCGGGCCAAACAGTGCGAGGTGGCGTCAGGGTTGAGTCGAAAAGCGTTTAGGGCCGGACGGTTTCTCACAGGGTTCAACGCCCTAAGGAGAAATCCAGGCCCGACCCCGGCTTTCAGGGTTCTCTCCGTCTTCGCTAACGCAGGGGAAATGGTCTATTTCTTTTTCGACCATTTCCTCTGGTTATCGAGGACCGGAGTTCTGGATGCAAATCTGGCTAGGAGAATGAGCTTTATATCGGCTTTCGGGGAATCGCTTGGGTATGTGTTTTTTTGTGTTATAGAATTTATAATGATCAAAGAAGGGATTGAACAAGAAATAAGGATTAAGAAGAGCTTGTTATCAGAATCAAAGGAAAAAGGGGATGAAATTAACAAGATTAAAGCTGATCGAGTTATGAGACTAATGGCAGTGGCTGCAAATTTGGCAGATTTGATTATTGGGCTAGCTGATATTGAGCCCAACCCATTCTGTAATCATGCTGTAACTCTTGGTATTAGTGGGCTTGTCTCCGCATGGGCCGGATGGTATAGAAATTGGCCATCCTGAATTTGAATCATTTGCTTATGTAATCACTACTGTATCATGTTTGAAAATATATACTTTGTATTTCTTTATTTTCCTAACAATGTATTTGGGAGAAATTGTAAAAGCCAAACAAAATGAAGGGCTGGATATGTAAATATGTAACTAAGCATCAATATTAGCAAATCACATAAAGTCACGTGGATTAGGCGGTTAAATTTTGAAAATAATTTTAAAACCTGTAAAACCACTTGTATTACTCTCGAAACGTTCATAACGATTTTACAAACTGTTTCTTCTTCAATTGAACATCAATGGCGTCTCTGACTCTTAGAGACCGATTCGAGCACGCAATTACTCCGGCCGCCATTAAATCCTACATCGCAGAGTTTATCTCGACCTTCATCTTCGTCTTCGCAGCCACCGGATCCGCCATGTCTTCGAGTAGTATCTCTTCCATTTTTTGCATAACACTATTTTCTTCGTTATGTGACGAATCACGATTGAAATAATTCTATTTGTTTGTTATTAGGGAAGATGACACCGGAATCACCGATGGTTGATCCGTCCGGTCTTGTAGCGACCGCGATTGCAACGGCTTTTTCATTATCGGTGGCGGTTTATTTAGCGGTGAATATTTCCGGTGGCCATGTGAATCCGGCGGTGACTTTCGGAATGGCGGTGGGAGGGCATATCAGTATCCCGATGTCGATCTTCTACTGGACGTCTCAAATGCTCGGATCTGTGATCGCGTGTCTGTTATTGAAACTCATGACCGTTTCACAGGTACCGCAAACACTTTGATCAACTTTCTAATCAACTTTATTCATAATTTTCGTTTTTGATTCCAAATTAATTAGTAGTTTTATGCATTTCAATCTAGAATGTTCCGGTTCACGGGATTCCAGAGGAAATGACGGGATTTGGAGCAGCGATTCTGGAAGGCGTGATGACGTTTGGATTGGTGTACACTTTTTATGCTATGGGAGACCCTAGACGAGGTGCGTTCGGGACGATTGGGCCGTTGGTAATCGGGCTTATTGCGGGGGCGAATGTGTTGGCTTCAGGCCCATTTACAGGCGGGTCGATGAACCCAGCATACTCGTTTGGGTCGGGTATGGTTGGAGGGAGTTTCAAGAACCAAGCGGTTTACTGGATCGGGCCGTTGATCGGAGCGGGCGTTGCGAGTGTTGTATATGATAATGTGGTGTTTCCTCCTCAATCGCCCGAGGATAACATTCGGGGAGTTACAGATGGGATCGGCGTTTAAGTTGTTAATAATTAATGAAAAACGATTATTTTATGTTAATTAATTCTAATTTTTATTTTTGCATCTACATGTCTATCACTTGTATCAAAGAGTGCGTTACAAATCAATTATTCATTTATACGATTATCGGTCCCTCGCAGCGAAAGACTCGAAAACAACCTCTAGGCATTTTTTTTCCTTTTTTTAAATCATTGACCCATGTCAAATATTACATATTAAAGACCTTAATTTTGACATCCATATTTGCTAAAAGGTCACTTATTTGGAAATTTTGTTCCGTATTTTATTGTGGATGTAAATATAAAAAATTAAATACAGAATTAAAATGTACATAAACACTAACGAATCTAGAGTTTTTTTTATGAGGGGGGCAAATTAATAGATTATCTCAAACAAAGCTAGATGAAAATGGGTTATGAAACACGTGGCGAGCAATAGTTTTTTTATTGTTATTTTTATCTACATGAAAAAATATTTATATAGAAATTGAGTGTATAATTGGTATAGTGTTTTGAGTTTAGTAAAGAAGTTCATGTTTTCTTGGTGGTATAATATGTACACATATATTTTCTTAAGTATAGGTGTGTAACATTATTTTTTTCAAACGTTTTGATTGTTACATATTTTTTTTTTTCAATTTCGTTACGTATATTATATAGCAATGCAACAACTTTATGTCTTCGCGTTATACGAAAAACATTTGTGTTGTGAAATCTAGTCCAATAAGGGGAGGGGGTATGGTTGCCACAAGGCTTCACCAAGCCATGGTCACCAACCAATAACATCATGACACTTCAAATTGGGCAAAATTGGCAAGGCTTCAAGCCACACCACATGGTATGGTTGTGGTGTGGCTTGGGGAAGCCACTGAAATTTAGGCTTCAAACCACATCAAATACCAACGTTCAAATTTGGCCGGCTCTCGCCGGTTCCTTCGTGCCGCGTCGTCCAAGAATTCGGAGCCAGGTGGGGGAGCCAAGGCAAGGCGGTATGGTTGCCAAGAAGAGCCATGCGGCTCCCCTTGGAACCGCAAGGCGGTACCACCACCATACCGTCCCCCTAACAAAACGCATTGAAGGTTTAGTTTATAACTTTAGGGTTTTTATAATTCAAATGAAAGTTAAAGAATGATTTATAATTTTATTTTAATTAAATGGATCTTGTGTCAAACTTTAATATGTTAACTTTGAAACTCTATATATCCGAATCAATTAATTAAATCATAAATCTATTTTCTCTATTTATTATCGTTTATCATATAAGCTGAGGTTATTATAAAAAGTTTAGTTTGAATAAGAAATATAAGAATGAAACATGAGCATTAGATTATCAATTTAATGAAGATCTATGTCCCAAAAATTTTATGTGTATAATTAAAGAGAAAATTAAAGTAAAAAATAGATGGAAAGAACATTTTTAACTTTTTATCAAATTCACTTATTTCTTAAACTTTATAACTCTTAGAAACGACATTTTTTTTCAAAATTACACCATAAAAATGAGTGTTTTTTAATTTTTAAAACGCGTATAGTGTTGTTATATATAAAATTAATTTTTTTTCGATTGTATCAAAATGTTTAGATCATTGTGTCAAAAATTTTAGATCATTATGTCATATTGTGTTAAAAAATGTTAAGATCATTCTGTCATATTGTGTCAAAAACCGAAAATGTATTTAATTTTATATACTTTTGACACAATGACACAATGATCTGAACATTGTGTCAAAATTGAAAAGAGTAATTTTTTTTGTTTTTTATATAACAACAATATACGCGTTTTAAAGATAAAAATGCTCGTCTTTACGTTGTAATTTAAAAAAAATATAATGTCGTATGTGAAAGTTATGAAAGTTTTAAAAAAAATAGAGGAAGTGAGTAAAAAGTCAACAAAGATACCTAAGACTAAAATACTAAGGGCATGTGGTATACATGGTGTTATCATGGCACGTAGGAGATGACTGGATAACACCATTTTTCAACACCAAGTGTGGTATACATAGTGTGAAAAAAAGTGAAAAGTGGTGTTAATAGGTGCTTATATATTTCAACACCAAGTTAATAGGGTTTTTAATATAAGCATTTATAATATGGAGATAAAAAATGTTAGTATATAAACTTATATATTTTTATATCATGTCACGTAGGCGATAAGTCGTTAAAGGATTTTTAATATAAGCATTTATAATACGGAGATAAAAAATGTTAGTATATAAACTTATATATTTTTATATTATAAATGCTTATATAACTTAGAAATATAAAAATATATAAGTTTATATACTAACATGTTTTATCTCCATATTATAAATGCTTATATTAAAAACCCTTAAACGAGTTAATAGGTCAACCCACATATTTAACGGGTTGTGTTCGAGTTGACCTATATTCTAAACATGTCGGGTTCGGGTTGGCGTATTTAAGAAAACGGGTCATATTGGTTGATCCATAACTTGTTTTTTTTCGTGTCGAGTTCGGATCGTGTTTCTGATCGTGTCGGGAATTATCACCCCTAATCTCAATAAAATAGCGTAACTTCTTTTGGTAATGTGTTAAAGCGTCAAATTATAGTGA
Source organism: Deinandra increscens subsp. villosa (assembly GCA_039602395.1). Taxonomy (NCBI): domain Eukaryota; kingdom Viridiplantae; phylum Streptophyta; class Magnoliopsida; order Asterales; family Asteraceae; genus Deinandra; species Deinandra increscens. The sequence goes on from JBCNJP010000019.1 coordinate 2,541,961, forward strand.
TATTGTATGTAATTTATTTATTAGGATTTGTTAGATTTGCTTATACAAATAAAGACGTTATGGTAATTTTTTCAATTGAGCTTATATTACATTTCTTATAGAGTAAATTGTCATTTTCGTTCCTGTGGTTTGCTCAAAATTGTCAATTCAGTCCAATAGTTTAAAAATTGCTAATTTCGTCCCTGTGGTTTGCAAAAATTGTCAATTCAGTCCAAAACCAGCAATTTCTTTGGACTGAATTGACAATTTTTTGCAAAACCATAAGGATGAAATTGGTAATTTTTAATAATATTTTGGACTGAATTGGCAATTTTTTCAAACCACAAGGACGAAATTGACAAATTTTAAACTATTGAACTCAATTGGCAATTCTGAGCAAAACACAGGGATAAAAATAGCAATTTACTCTTTCTTATATTTACATCCTCAATTAAATAAGTCATAAATTTTCAAATAATTGAATTTATAGAAAATATGATTGTGAAAATTAATAAAAAACTATTTGAGGTTTTAATATGCCATATAAGAAACTTGTGACAATTATAATATAAGAGAACGATGGACCTAAGTCCGCTGTAATGTTTTTAACTAATGGTCCATGTCAAAATTGGGTTGTTTCACAAATATAATTGTTTTTTTTTATTTATTTATCGAGAGCTACTCTTCATCAACCGGTTTTGGAAGGAGCTATTGAAGTAAATGGGTACTAAACTGTCTCACTCAAGCGTTTACCGTCTCAAGGTCCAATTGATAAATCAAAAAACACACTCACAAATAAAATATTAGAAAACTCATTTAAAAACCTTTATTAGCTTCTCACCGTTACATAGCCGAACTCGACTAGTTTTTATTACAAATCAAATTTCTTAATCAACTTGTTAATCAGCCCAATCTGTTAAGGAAGGAAGGCCCAAAGGAATCCGTTAGACCCAAAGATTGAATTCCATTATTCCACTTTCCCATGTTTCCAATGTTTCCTTATTCTTAGGATGAGTAGTTGTTTTACTTCCAGTACTTAATGTTTGGTTTGGAATAACAGATAAATGTGCACATTACTCATTTGAGATCGATATATTCCTTTTTACAAGTTCCTCTTTAACCAGGATTCTACCTAAAGCCGTCCTCCTTCATATCCTATTATTTATTTATTTTTTGGAACGAATGGAGAATATTATAAGAACTCGGGGATGCTAAGACAGCCAAACCAAAATAAAAGATTTCATCGTTATGAGCGGATTTCGCAACCACTCAATCCAAGAAATAGAATAACTACCATTCCTATTAGAAAACAAAAAAAATAAAAAAATAATAAACAATAGATTCAAATAACTCACCGTTCCAAATCTTCGAAGGATCAAAAATTACCTTATTCCTGAAGTTCCAAATAAACCCACCAAGTGGTAAAACATATCTCTTCTATAATAGTCTTTTTTTTTTAACCAAATTCGAACCATCTATCAAATTCATGCTATCTGAGGGCGCCAATGAAAGGATACAACCAACATCCAACCAAGACGCAATAAGATCCCAAATCTTCGGTGCAACATTACATTTGATTATAGCAAGTTAAATTAAGTTGATGGTAAAAGGGATTAAAGGGTAAAATATGTAAATTACTAAATTACATATATTTATTTTTATTAATTGTAAATCATATTGAAACATATAATCAGGGATTATTGTTAACTTAATGCTAAGGGTGGGGGTATACCTTCGGTATACCCCTCGGCAAACCCTTTAATTCTCGGCAACAATTCGGCAACCTACTCCCCCCCTCTTCGGCATGGCTCGGCATCGGCAAACGGCATATGTTTTCGGCATGTTTTTGCCGAGCATCGGCGACAAGATTGTGTGTGTTTGGGTGGTCCCCACTTCACCAAATTTCACCTCCAACCTCTCAAACAACCATACCTTCCATTTCTACAACCATTCTACAAACTTCTCATCTCTCCTCCTATTGGTTAAAAAGTTTTCTTCAAATTTTTTTGAAACAACCATACCCCCCACCCTAATTGCTAAACAAAAATTAACACCCTTTTACAATTCTATTTTCCCAAATTGAAATATGAATATTTCAAAAATAGCACCTTTATAATTAGTTTTTTATTTTAGAGCAAAAGAAAGTAAAGTTTGTACCTACCACTACCAGGCTTACCATCAACATCACCTATTGTTTTGAAACACTATGCACACATATTGACATACATCAATAGCATTTTGTTGAATTACAAAAAACACCCCCACCGTTGAACAACGACTGGACACTTTTTGTTACTTCGAAAAAAAAAAAGGAAGACAAATTTACTACCTCTATACCAATCCCCACCACTAATCTAAAATGGAAAAAAAAAAAAAAAAAAAAAAAAAACTCATGAATTGCCAAAAAGAAAAACAAATAAGAAGAAAAAATAAACTCAAAAGAGAGCAACTCTATCAACATTCAATGGTGGCCTTTGGTGCTGGTGGTGGAGACAGAGGTTTAGCACCACCACGGACCACCACTCTACAGTCACCGGTGTCGGTAGACTTTCTCTTTGGTTTTGCTTCTTGTAACATTGACACGACATCCCTCATTGAAGGCCGGTCAGCCGGGTTTCTACTTGTACATAGCAATGCCACCCTCAATATTAGCATCATTTCTTCCCTCACCGAGCTACACGAAGCACCTGCATCTTTATCCAACACGTCTCGTATCCCTTCTTTCGTTTTCATTTTCGACCTAACCCAATCCACGATGCTATTCCCTTCCCCAAATTCAGAATTTACCGATGTCTTCCCACTAATAATTTCCATTAACACGACTCCAAAACTATATATATCACTTTTCTCATCAACTTGCAAAGTGTAGGCGTATTCTGCATAAAAAAAAAAGAAAAATGAACATGAAATTATTAACCTTCTAATCCTAAAAATTATAAAATAATGCAATATACATACAATTTTTAGCATCAATTTCGCAAATTAACGAATAAATAAATGTGGATAGGTGTAAAAGAAACTATAAAACAACGGGGATTCTATTTAGACACCCCAAAATTTTATTTTTACACCCCAAACCGCCCCCGTTTGATCAAACCGTCCCGGTTTGAATAAAGACAAACCCAAACCGCCCCGCTTTGATCAAACCGCCCCCGTTTAACTTTTTTTTTTTTTGATCACAAAATGAAATTAAATTAAGTGTGTACGATTATGAAATATGAATGACGACTTGTTAGTTCATCGTTTGCTTTACTCCTTTTCAAATGGAACCCTTTGTCTTGTTTTGTTTTTTTTGGTTTTTGACTTGAGATTTTAAATGAAATTTAATTTTGAAAAGTTTTGTGATATAGAAGACGAGAAATCGCAATCTCCTAATCCATATTAGTTAAAATATAAAAAAGTTACAGTCTTTCACCCTTTGTGTTGATATTATAATTATAATTAGTTTATAAAAAATGTTGGGTTTGGTTGAGTTGTTTAATTAACCTGATATTTTACCGAGTTCCGTTTAAGTTATAGAATTATTTGACAAAGAAATTGTTATACTATAAAAATGAGTAAATAACTGTTGTACAAATGTTAATATTTAAAAAAAATGACCCTTTATTGTATTTAAACTTTGTATTTTTTTTATAAGGGCTATTAAAAAAATACCATTTCAAAAATGAAAAAAAAAAAAGGGAAAAACAAACCGGGCCGGTTTGCCCGAAAAGCCCCGGTTTGAACCTCGTATTCTGGGTTTTGACGTGAAATGACTTTTTTGTTTTTTTCGAACCGGGCCTGTTTGCCCAATCAGTCCCGGTTTGAGGTGTGAAATTTGAAGAGGGGTGTTTGTACAGCAGGTACCTAAAACAATAATTGTGTTTGATAACCGGATATGTTTGACATGAAAGAGATGAAAACGACAACCACCGTTGGATCTTAGGGGAAATCTAGTAGGGTCCATGATAGCGAAAAAGTACACAATTTAAAAGCAGAATATACTTCACGCGCATTAGTGCTCGTATGAAACTTCAAACCGTTTTACCCACTGGCGCCAAAAAAAACAAATATTACAAAAGTAGTCCTTTCTTTTTAATTGTTGTACACTTTTTTTATAAAGATGGTTTCTGAATAATCTTGCAACTTTAGGTGTTTATTTGAAAATATAAATTAGTCAGAGCACATCACTCTACTCATGGCTCGCAATTTTGTGACACGAAACTGTTATCACGACACGAAGTTAAACAAGTTTTGTGTTATAAACATGTCGACATGTTTATATCACTATTAAAATTGTGTCTAAACATGTTTGACATCATCTAATCTAATCTATCTAATCTAATCTGTTTATGAGACGATTTAAATTTCTTAAATAATTATTTAAAATAGTTTAAAATATAATATAAGACAAAATCCTTATATAATTTGAGATTTTCATCTAAACTTTTTGACTTTTACCGCTCTACCAATTTTCACACCTAAAATTCGTTAAATCTATCATATCTCCATATTTTATATATTTTTTTAATTTATTTTTAGTTTTCATTAACAAAATATTAGTCGTATCTAAGTTTGTCATGTCATATACCACGCTTTTAAACAAGTTTGTCTTCGTATTTGAAAAAAATAACACAACTAGTTAATTGTGTTTCGTACCCGTTTTAATAATGTTGTGTTGTGTCTAACATATTTAACATATTTAGACCTATTTTGCGAGATCTAGTCAAGAACTAAAGCTCATAGTGAAAATATAAGTCAACGTACAACTATTAATGCGTGATGTATAACTTATGGAAGGGAAAATGTTGAATTAACCGGAAAATACCTGGTGCAATGTAGCCGTAGGATCCGGCGATAACTGACATTGATTCATCGCACTGGATTAGCTTTGCGACGCCGAAATCGGCCACCCTGGCTTCCATCTCACCGTCCAATAAGATATTACTAGGCTTCAAATCGCGGTGGACAATCACCGGATCACAGTCGTGGTGGAGGTAGCAAATCCCCTGCGCCACACCTAACGCTATCTTGTAACGTGTGACCCAATCCGCCATCAAATTCTCCCCTTTGTTCTTCCCGTGAAGCAGATCATCTAGGCTCCCATTTGGCATGTATTCGTAGAGCAGCATCGTGCAATCCATATTGCTGCAACACCCTAATAATCTCACGATGTTACGGTGCCGTACGCTGCCTAAAACGTCTACCTCCGCCAGCACCCCTCGCCGCCGTCTGATCGTTTCTTTATGTTTCCCCCAAAGCTTTTTAACGGCTATGATCTCGCCACCTGGCATCTCAGCTTTGTACACGGTGCCAGTGGATCCCATCCCTAAGATCCGATCCGTCATTGACAGGCACTCCACCACGTCATCAGCCGTGAAGTTCAACCGCTGGAAGGCGGTTAGTTTCCACGGCCCGATCTCACGTTCTTCTACTACAAACCGGCGCTGGAACGTCGCGTGGAGGCAACGGCCTCCGGCGATGAGGATGAACATGCCGACGCAAAAAGCTGCGGCTAAAATCCACATGAGAGTTCCGGCGGTCTTCTTCGGCTGCTGTGGATCTACTTCTGGTTCGATTCCGGTACCGCAGGGGTTTGGGAGTACTCCGCCGCAGAGACCTTCGTTTCCGGCGAATGAGGATGGATGTAGGGTTGAAAATGCAGATCCGAACGACGGCACTGGCCCGGTGAGCTGATTGTACGAAACGTTGAAACCTTCGAGCGTACTGCAGTTACCAAAAGTAGATGGAATTGTACCAGTAAGGAAATTGTGCGAGAGATCAACTTCTGTTATCGAAGGTAAAGTTGAAATCTCCCATGGAATGATGCCTGTCAGTGAATTATATCTCAAATTTAATAAAATTAACTTCATACAGTGACCGATATCCCAAGGAATGCTATCAGTCAACTCATTCCCTTCAATTTCGATCTTATAGAAGTTTACACAGCCATGAAACTTAGGGATCTTCCCTGTAAGTTTACATGAACTCGCAGAAAATATCTGTAAACTCGGCGCGCTCCAGATATTTTCCGGTAAACCACCGCTAATTGAGTTTCCTGATACGTTTAGATACTCTAATTTAGTCGCATTCGCTAAATCTGCTGGAATTCGACCGGTGAAATTGTTGTCGCTCATATCCATGAAGGTAATATTAGGCGAACTTCCGAATCCGAAAGGAATTGAGCCATTGAGTTTGTTACTTTGGACGCGCAATCTCAACAACGACGTGCAGTTAGCTAACGACGACGGTAGAGTGCCGGAAAAGTTGTTGGAAAAGAGGATAAGCCGTTCTAAATGGTTGCCGAGGCAGAGGTTCGGTGGAACTGGACCGGAAAAGGAATTCGAAGAGACGTCAAACTTCTGTAATTTGGAATTTAAACCGAGTTTTTGTGGCAGAACTCCGGTGAGGGAATTATTCCATAGAAACAGATGTTCCAGCCATGGAAGCTCACCGATGCCTTGAGGAACATCTCCGGTTAACTTGTTGTTCATCAGATGCAACTCCCTTAGGTTCTTCAATGACGACACTTCCTCCGGTATGTTCCCTGAGAATCTGTTATTTGATAAATCGAGACTCCTCACATACTGCAAATTTCCTATACTCGCCGGAATTTCACCGTGTAAATTATTTTTGAAAATTAACAACTTCTCTAGCTTCGTCAAGTTGGTTAAAGCGACAGGGAATTCACCGGAGAGATTAGCCGTCGAAATGTCAAGGTAAGACAGATTCAATAACGTAACGAACTGCGTCGGTATTTCGCCGGAGAAAGCATTGTATCCTATTTCTAAATGTTGTAGCGATTTTAGAAACCCTAACTCTGCCGGAATTTCACCTTCGAGGCTGTTACCTTGAAGGTATAAAAACTTCAACATCTGGAAACCGCCATAGCTTTTTGGAATCTCACCTTTAAAATAGCTTCCACCTAGATTAAGGTATTCTAGAAACTGCAATTGCACAAATTCCTCCGGCAACGGCCCTGTGAAGCTGTTGCTGTACGCATTGAAGAACGTAAGGAACTTCAATTTCGAAATTCCTGGTGGAAAAGTTGAGTTAAAAGAGTTATGGTTGATATCAAGTGTGCGAAGGAACGTGAGGTTGAAGATCGCCGGCGGTAGAGGTCCGGCGAAAGCATTTGCACTGATATTCAAGTGGTGTATGTGAGTCAGGTACTTGATGTCATCGGGAATCGCGCCGGAGAGATTCCGGTTGGAGATATCCAATGTGTTGATCTGAAAGTTCTTCTGGTCACATTTGATTCCAGACCATTTACACCAAACAGGGTCAAATCCTGGTTTGGATAATGAAGGTGATGGATCCCAATCTTGTAACGAATTCATAGGATCTGTTAGAGATGATTTGAGAGAAAGAAGTGCCTGAAGTTGCAGAGGAAGGGTGGTGGTGGCTGAGGAAAGGAGAAGAGGTGGGCAGAGGAAGAAGAAGACAAGGAACAGGAGGAGGTTCATGTTGATGGTGGTGGACATTGGTGGTGGTAGGAAGAAGATTGATGGTGCAACCATTTAAGGGTAGAAAAAGATTGAAGGTTGTGATTGCTGCTTTTTAGGAGTGGTGGTTGGATGCAGATGATGTTTCATGGTGAATGTGAATGTGGATGTTAATGATGATGATGATTGTTTTTGGTGAGTGGAGTAAGTTGGTGATGGAGGAGAATGAAGATGTTCATTGTATAGACTGATTTCCAGTTTTGCTTAACTTGAAAACAACTACTCTAGTACTCTCCTCTTCCCTTTAACTTTTCTTTTCCTTTATTTACTTCATTTTTATAAAATTGAATCACCTCTTTTACTTTTTTTTTTTAACTTATATTAACGGACCTTGAAACAAGAATTGCTTAATACTATTTATGTTTAAAAGTAGTTATATATCAAACAAGCTTCTATATATTTGTATAAACTCTTTATCCATGAAACTAAATGATTAGATTTTGCTTAAAGATAAATTCTATACTTAGGTATCATGGGTTAAGCAACCCCACCACAATATGTGTGACTGGGTGAGTGAGAAAAGTTTTATGTTGGGATTTCATATGTATATATTATTATATATATATATTCAAAACTTTACTTTTCATCATTATTCCTTGGTATTTTATACCTTTATCTTTGGCTGCATTTGCCAACAGTTGCCTCTGCTCCTCCCAGGATCCAAGAAAGTTTCTATTTTCTATTGTTCAAGTACCTCAAGGATCATCTTTTGTAATGATATAATGAACAAAATATATGATACCAGAGACAAAATTTAGTTTGTTTATGATCCTTGCGTATCACCCTTCTCCTCTTTATTTTGTACATTTGTCTTTTCTTATAATTTAGAGATTTTGTACTCAACTCAACTTACAATAAATTATTATATGTAAAAGTAAATTTATGTTTGTTTAATCTGGTTTGGATCAAGTTACATATATGGTGGCTTTGGTGTCTCTAGGCAATGTATACTTGATTCTTTGATTAGTTAGGTAATGTTACAATTTGATAAAATGACTATTATATTATTTAAAATTTACACTTGAACTCCTTAAGTTTATATCATATGAGATTTCTTCTTTTGATATTATTTATGTAATTTACTAAAAATTATAATAAGGAAACCAGTAAAAGATTAATACCCAACACTTTTCGTCCACTTTAGGTCGATCTGGAAACATCTTTTTTATACTTGCTACACCTAAAATGAATAAATTTTCTCTGAATGTGAGTGATCAAATTAACCTTATTAAATCAAATGGTCATCTCTGAACTTTTTTTTTTTTTTTAACAGCATCAATTTTATTAAAAAGAAAGAAAGCAACAGCGAGAAGCTAAGGAACAAAAGAAAAGGAAACCAGAAATAATTATAAGAAGTATAGTGCATAGCTACGAAACAAGTTCCAATCTAGGTCCAGCATGGAAGCTCGTTTGAGCCATAGGAAAGCATCCAATTTTACGTTGTCGATGATTCTGCCCGGGTGGGTATTTCTATGCTCAAATTCCTTACCGTTTCTCACTTTCCACAAGGCCCAACATGTTGCTAATTAAGCTATATATATGGAATATATTTAAGCTATTGGTGTAAGCAACCCAATTTGTGTATTAGGCATGTAAGCAACTGTTCAACCGAACCAGTTATGGGAAGGGTTGATTGGCACCAGGAGTTGACCAAGTGCCATGTTTTAAATTGTTGGGGGACAATCGGGTCTCTTTTCATGAGCTCCAACTGGTTAATCTTGGGACATAGAGCACCGGGAGCATGTGGGAATGCAACGTTAACCCTCTTTTCATGTGCTTCAGTTTAACGTGGATTTTATTTAGTACGACCTTCTGGGTAAAGATATTGACTTTTTTAGGGACCGAATTATAATTTAGTACGGCCTCCAGTTTTCTTATATACCAATTATAATTTATAAATTAAATTTTTTCTAAATTTTACAATTGTTTTCTTGATAAATTCTTGTGGTTGACGATCAATGATATCTTTTTTGTTGATCAATGTTAATGCTCGATGATCAACTCAAAGAGACGAGTCAAATAACAGATGATTGAGTGAAGTAGTTCCATCTCCCGCCTTCTCTTTATTCTCCCTCTTCTTTTCTAAATCACTCTAAAATTTTTATGTTAACAAAAATTTAACACTCAAACAACAAAAATATATCCTTGATTTTAAATTAAAATACTCGTTTATTATCCACTTTAGCTTATAAGAGATTAAACAACCGTATTTAAAACTCTATATTAAGATCATATACAATCAAATTAATTGTTCATTAAGATTTTGTCCACCTTCATGCTTATATCACCTATATATTAATTCGTTACCAAAACAAGAAGGTGATCGCGGTTCATGCCTTGTAACATAAATAACATGTCCTGATCATGGATCCCTCTCATACCATTTTTGACATAAATCCATGAGATATCAAAAACAATTAAATATGTATCTCGCGCTATCATAGATTCTTTCTGTTGCCAACGTCCGGGGTTTGATGAATTGGTTTAGTCGTTCGGAGGGATTAATCATGCCTTGGAACAAGCTGGTCCCAAATAAAGTTAATATTTTTTTTGGCGTACTTTGAAAGACCGGATTGCAACGAAAGAAGCTCTTTCCAAAAGAAGGATTTATATTAACGATCCGCTTTGTCAACTTTGTTGTGAGGAGATCGAGACGGTGTTTCACCTTATGTTTGGGTGTAGTGTGGCGGCAAAAGTGTGGGAGTTGGTGGCGGGTTGGGTTAAAGTCCCTCCGATTTTTGCGTTTGATCTAGCCGATCTTCTTTTGATCGTTGAAGAATCCCGGTTTGATCGAAAGGCTAAGATGATTTTCTTCGCGATCATCCTTACTTCGTGTTGGTGCATTTGGTGTTCGCGTAATAAAGCTACCTTTGAAGGGCTCAAACCTAATGCGATGGTGATGTTTAAAGATATTAAATGTATGAGTTTTATGTGGGTTAAACATAGGGGAAGATGGCCTAGTTTATCTTGGGAAGAGTGGGATAACTTTACGATGTAATCCCCCTCTTTGTCGTCGGTTGTTTGTTTTTTGATGCCCTTTTACGGCTTCTTGCTGGAGGCTTGTTTATGAGATTTCGCTGTTCAAAAAAAAAAAAAAAGATATGCCTCATAAAATAGTTTCTAATTGCTTACCATATTTTTTTACATCAGTTCCTAGATTTTCCTGAATGTCTCTAGAAAACTGTTGCTTACCATATAGTAGTTACTCATGCATGGAGGTTAAGAAAATCAAGAACCTAAAAGATTGTAAAGAAAGGGCCAAATTCCAAAATAATTAATGTATATATCGTTCCCTTTTTAACCGGTCCATGCCTTCTGCTAGTACAAACTTTAATAAATTAATTTTGTAGCACAGCTAGTTACTATTCTCTTCACCTTTTGTCCCAATTCTGGCATACCAGACACAACTTGTTCCAAGAATGCTGGGACCATTACTGTTTCCACATATTCCCAACTCTAATCAAAGATTTTCATTCACATTTTATAAAACATACCAGTACCAATTAATTATTATAAAAAAAAAACAGGTTATGAAGCTTTATACAAAATTTAAAACATACCGATTTATTGATTGTTTGAAACAACATTATAATAATCGGTATTATATATATAATATAGCTATTTTGTTGAACCTAACATATGGGTCTTGAGGATATGAGTGGGATGCGACTAGAATTGAGTCGGAGTAGAGATGTTCATGTGACTTGACTTCCAGTCGAAGATCACGAATAGAACAAGAATTAATACAAATTAAGATTTGCTCAAACTCACCGGTAACTCTTTTTGTTAATAACTTCAAGAGAAAATTACAAAACATGCATAGAAAATCTTCAAGTCTCCTAACATGACTTAAATACTACTAAAGATAACTCAAAAAACAAAATAATAAAACTACACTGGTCTTTTGATACGGACTATCTGTCAAGTTATGTAACCCATGACCCAAGTCATGCTCAAATTGAAGACCCACGAACTAGTATTTAAGTTTGGTTTTGGATGAAAAAGAGAAGAGAAGAAAATTAATGAAATTTAGTATTTTTAATGTTTTTTCTTTCCTCTATATATACTTATTGGAATCTAATAACCCACTTACGGGTCCCTGTCATTTGGTAAAATGATAGAGATCCGTAGAGTGGATCAAGCTTCTAAGAACATATAGATGAGAGAATTAGACTAAAATAACTTTGTATCAATTTTCTTCAACTTCTTTTATTCATCCAAAACTAAAATACTAAAACAAACTATGAACTAGTGCAACTAAAGAAAAGGAAAACATGGGAATCATGGAAACATGCTGATCAGAAAATAACACATGCATATTTCTATGTATGTGGGTCTTCAACTTGAGCTTGACTTGAGTCATGGGTTTCATAACTTAATTGACAGATAGTTCGTATAATCTTTATCTTTAAACTTGACTAACCGACTTGACTAAAACCAACCTTGAGACACCTTACATTATCAGCCGCATCTAACGGTTGGATCTCCCCTAAGTCCCCTTTATCTCCTCGTGTTGACGTTCAATACACTTAATACATTATGTATTTACATATTTCAACATGTGATCATGTCCTGAAAGTTTCCCCTTCTTTTCTCCCTATATACCTGATGAGTAGATGAGATCGTCGGATGTGTCTTCATATCCGACCATCGGACATCTAAGTCCTCGAGATATCGCTAGTGATTTTACAGGTATATGCAGGGTGAGGATTTGTGTCAAGATCCGAGCTAAAAGATAGAGAAGCGAAGCTGGTGGCTTATAAATACCCAAGTTTGGACCTAGATTAGTGACTTTTGTATCTCTTCACTGAAACGCTTGTAACACTCAGAAATCAATAAACACCACATTTTCTCTCTAAATTCAATTCTCATTCACTTTCTACTTCATCCTTCTGATTTGGTGGTAATTGTGCTTCACGTGGCACTTTTTCCTTTTTCAATATCCATGTTTATAATCACATTGTGCAATTAACGAACCTAAGAGAAAGATCTTCTATGTAAATTGAGAACTAACGAACTAACTTGGGTATTTTACTCAAATACTACTTGAAAATGAATTGAAAAACTAAGCAAGTTTAGTTAGTATTACTAAATTTTGTTTATGTAAGTTTCTGTTTTAATAACCAATTTTTACTAGTTGTAAGTTTCTATTTTAAGGCTTTTGAATTCTAATGACTGAGCTTCTATAAAGAACCATATAATTAGTTATAACATGTTATCCATATATATATGATGTTGATTTCTACATGTACATGTACGTACAGCTAGAATGGGCCATTGATTTTGACACATTGAAGGGTCTTGATCAGCATGTGACTAACGATTGAAATCTTTTGATAGATGATATGTGACTCTTCCTACTTCACATGTTCACATCAAGAAATTAAATTGCTACAGAACAGCAGTCTAGAGAGGTGGATATATAACTTTCTACCTCATGTCATGTGGCAGGCAAAACAATTATAGTGGGCTATTTTGATTCAAGTCCATTAGTTTCTTTCTCCAAGGGCCACCACCAAATTACCAGCCCATAAAAAGTAAACAATTATCATTAATTAATAAATATATAAACTTAAACAAAAAATAAAAAGAGATATATAATGTATATATGTGAGTGAAAGATAATGGACCATTTGGAAAACGATGGTACAAGGTGTGTAGTTCCAAAAATGAAGAATAGAAGGCAGGCAGGCAGGGAGAGAATGTGTGATGAGACTCTTTAACAGCATGCATGCATGCTATGCTCTGCTCCTGTAAAAAAGCAAATGTGTGGGTCTGTTTTATCCCTATTTCTTTCCCTTTACACTGTTTCACACACACATATAATTTACTACATACCCTTTCATGTTTTTTCCACCACTTTGGTTTACAAATTAAGTCAAGTTTACATTACATGTCAACACATAACTACTTAATTGCAAACTCTTTAAGGATGTGATTTTAATATCCTAGGTGTGTTGCCTACCCGTAATAAAGTGTGTAGTAAATATGTACATTTCGATTAATTTTCGAATGGTTTATTAAGCGTTCAAGTCTCATAGTGTACATAAGTTGTTAATGTGTAAGTATAATTGAAGAGTATGTGAGTTAGACATTATGTACGTGATTATAGTATTTTTTCTTTATATTTATTTTTGTATCTAAAATTCTGTTGATTTTTATATTATTTTTGAACATCAACAATCGATTGGCTAGCACGTCTCCGAAGGAAAGGTCATACATCAGTCACATCACATTTATTTCACCAATACAGGAGGAAACCCATCATTGTGAGAAAACCCCTCAGAGTCGGAATAGAACCTCTGACCTAAAGAGGCTCTAAGCTCTAATCCTCATTATTCATGTCACTGAACCAAGATGCTTGATTTATATGGTTAATGAAAGATTTAGGTGATGTAATCAATTTGAATGTCAATAGAAAGTAAATAAAAAGTGTACCATTTCCTAATTAAACATTTTTTAAAGATAAAAAATGGATACGTATGCTCTATAATGGAATATTGGAGAATATAGAGAAAGGATTGATAATGGGTCCAATGTTATGTCATATTCCATGATAGCATAATAAGAGAAAAAAAGAAAGTTGCTTTTTTTTATGTCATGGATGAAATATATCCCACGGGTTAAAAAACCCACTCCATTGCATTTTATTCAAATAATGTAGTCATATATTTATAAGATGAATACATATGGATTAGTAATTGGTATATACTATATATTGAAATTAAAGAAAACTAAAATTTATATAGAAAAATAGTATGTGTATGTATTAATCAAAGTATTTAGAAAACAAAAATAAGATTTTTAAAAGGATAAAGTTGTTACACAGAAAAGATTACAATTTCTATCGAATTAAATGAGGATTGGTTTTGAAGGATCATATGTGTGACATGTTTTAAAACTTATAATTACTTTAGTAACTTTTAATAGTTCAAGTTGGAGAGAGTAGAAAAGAGGATTAAACTTTGTTGAATGAAATAATATATTTGGTTAAATTCTTGAGATGTAATGAATATCTTAAGATGCCATTTATAAAAAGCCATGGGATTGTAAGTAACATGTGAATCAAGCAAAGGTATCATGATATTGTCTTGGAAGTATTTTCATCACCCTTTTTTGAAACAAGCTTTAATTTCCTTGTTGGATGATGGTAAAAACAAAAGTCTACATTTTGATCATCAAACCAACCGAATTAAATAAAGGGGAAGATCTCAATTGCATATAGTCATCATCATCAAGTGCATGAGTTGTTTGACCTCAATGGCCAATGAATGGGAATGGGACCCCATTGGCCCTTGGGGGAGACCTACAAATCATCAACCCTATTTTTTTTTTGGTGCCCACTTCATTTGGCCCCTTTAATTATTGACTTGATATTTTATTGTAAATATTTGAAAACCCATGATTTGAAGCTGTACCAATTTAGTTATTAATATTACAAGGAAGAAGGAAGTCTCATAAATTAAACCTGGTGGCATCATGAATCAATTTGTGTACGAAAGATAAGATGGGTGGTGGTACTATTGACTATTGAGCATGTGTGAAGTGCGCAATGGCATGGCAGAGAGCTGGTGGGATTAGTTATAGTGGACCATTACAATATTATAGAATGAATGGTTGGTGAAGATCTTCTTCATACCACTATATTACATATCTTCAAATAAAACCAATGTAGTACCAAGTCATAATAAATTAAATAATCCCATGATTGTTTTTTCTCATCTTATAAATTGTATTGGTCTAATGTTTATGTGTTGAGAACTATGTTTGAGTTATTTAAAACTTGTTCAAAACGAAACAAAATAGTGGCAAAACATTGTTGATTTCCTCCTAAATTTAATAAAGGTTACGGAAACAAACCGTCAAAATTTGGATCATGATTCTTGAACTTTTAGCTGCGTTCTAAATCTAATAAAGGTTACGGAAACAAACCGTCAAAACATAAACCTGTCACGAGACTTAGTTTGAAGGAACTGAATTTAGGTAACATAGCAATCATAACAGAATTAGAATTTATGGGCATCAGGGACTTAGTTTGAAGGAACTGAATTTAGGTAACATAGCAATCATAACAGAATTAGAATTTATGGGCATCAGGTACACCATTAGTGAGCTCTGGATTCACAACCCAAGTAAAACTCAAAATGTAGAGGTAAGAGATGCTTATCTTTTTATTATTTAATAAAACTTTAATTTAGATAAAAAATTTGTTTGCAAGATTTCCTCTCATTGGAGAAAGAAACCCACCCACCTACAGCAAAAACCCTCGCCTACAACTCACACCAGGTCAAGACTGCGTCTCACTTGGTGAATTGGACTCACACCCAAAGTCACGCACCCATGCATGTCCTAATAAGTAATAATGCAGCCACCACATGCTATTTGTTTCAGGTAAGGAAAGCAAGAAACCATCCCATGAGTTCAAGTATCTCTTAACTTTTGACAAAAAATAAAGGTTTTGTTGCAATATCAACTCTCAGATACAGCAAGAGAAAAACCCAAGTTCTGATCAAAATTTAACGATAAAAACTGTAAGTCTCCAACAACAGAAATGAACATCCCTACAAAAGACCGAACCATCATAAAACACTTGCATATAATAATAAAATTATCAACGATAACGGCGAAGGGAGAGTGTGTTGTTCCTTTTCCATGTAGCCCTTCTTGAAGGGCGAGCCTTGTGGTTCAAGTGTCCCTTTCCACGCAGACCTCTGTATTTCTTTCCAGCAGATGTTAGTCCACGTAGCTCCCTGTGTTTGTGCACCGGGTTACAAATCCAGTTGATCCTTGGGTCATTACGGATAGCAGCATGTGCAGGATCAACCAATATCACCTCAAAGTACTTGTATGTCGAGTCCTGCGTTTAAACCAAAAACCCCATATCAATCTATCATGAAAGCAAAATGTTCTGAAATCTAAGTTCAGACGACAGAAACCTGTTGCGTACCTCGTTAAGCCAGTAAGAATTGAGGACCTTAAGACCACCCAATTTCCTTCCAGCTCTTTCCTCCGCAACAGACCTCTTGCTACGTTGGAATTTAAGCTGAGTCACACCCTGGTTGGTAGGTTTTCCATAAACAATACCCTTGGGAACTGGCCTCTTTCTTCCACCACGTCTTACTCGTACACGATAAATAACATAACCCTATAATGACAATGAAGTTAGCACAAACAAACTGATTTATCATGATAATATACATAAAATATCTGCATGCACAACTTTCTACCATCAGTTTCCTATTACAATGAAATTTAAAGTACGTTAAGCATGTTAACCTCTATCTTTACTAAATGTATAACATATTTTTTCTGTATTTATACCAAGTCAAATCTTGTGCATCCTACAGCTATATAACATCAAATCCTTAGAAGAGTGTAATTCACAAACAAAAAGATTAATAAAAAAAAGACAGAATAAAAGCCAAAGTACCTTAGGGCGCGTTTAGTTGTGGAAAACAAGGAGTGTTTTCCATTTCCGTTTTCCAAGAAAACAAGGAAAACAGAAAACGCGTTCAAATTGTATTTTTTAGAAAACGTTTTCCAGGAAAACAGAAAATAGTGTTTTCTAAATTTTAACTAAAAATGGAAAACACTTTTTTACTGTTTTCTGATTTCTATTTTCGTTTTCCAAATATATACAAAAGAAAATGGGCGTTCATTTTCTAGGGTTTATACGCACAGCCGCTCGACCTCTCCTCCGTTAAGAAATACTTATTATTTATAATCTTTTAAATATATATATATATATATTGTCTTTACTTTATGTGTTTTATTTTAATATTTTTGTTCTTTAATTTGTCATATGTAAGGAAATCTAATGAAATGTAGGAGATAGAAAACAAATAGAAAACAGTTGATTTGAACATGTTTTCTAGTTTTCTAATTTTGAAAATGAAAATTCCATCTTTCAAATTTGAATGCGTTTTCAAAAAATTTTATGTGTTTTCTAGAGATGGAAAACTCATTTCATTTTCTAGAAAGCTAGAAATGGAAAACTAGAAAACATTTTCCACAACTAAACGGCCCCTTACCTTCTCAATAAGCAAATTTGCAATATTACATCTTATAAAAGTAAACCACAATATAGTTGCCAAGAACAGTCATAACTTGTATGTTATTAAGCCACAATACGAAAACAAGAAGTCATCATTGGTTGTACTTGCTTGCATTTATCAAAATGTAACCTAAAAAACACAGCAACATCTCATACAGAGTTGTTTCATGAAAATTGTAAAGGAAGATATTTTATTTTAGTTAATATTAACACTTTTCACACTATGAGCATCAAAACTTATTTGGGTCATGTAGCAAGTGGTCATTTAATTTACTATGTTTTTTCATTATCTAAGGAGTACAATCAATGTTTTAAAAACCGGTTCAACCGGTTCAACCGCCAACCGGTCATCATACCGGTTTTTTAATCCCCGGTTTTTTGGACATAACCGGACCGTTTTGAACCGGGCGGTTTTCCGGTTTTTTTCGGTTCAACCGGTTTTCTGATATTTAAAAAAAAAATAAAAATTTCATTTATTGTTATTTTTTATTATTTTTTAAAGTCTAAAACTTATATTTTCTTATGAAATACCTATTTGGTATTATTTTTCAGTGGATTATCATTGTATTTTAACTATTTTCGTTATAGTGTAAAAATTTATTAACATTTTTATAAAAATATATATATAAATCCCCTAACCGGTTCAACCGGCCGGTCCAACCGGTCCGACCGGTCGAACCGGTCCCGAAAAGTTTTCCGGTTCAACTAAAAAACCGGTTTTTAAAACATTGAGTACAATAGCAGGTTATATATTTGGAAAAAGGAAGTCAATCATTGCAATGACTATAAATCCATCTGTTTTCAAAAAATATTGCAAAACCAAACCTTTGCACCCCAAGATTACAAGGTTCTATATTATAAACTAATAACCAATAGTCAATGCAAGCTAAGACCTAAGAACAGAGCCTTGAAATAAGTAAAAAAAACACTTAAGCTCAACCTTCATACGGTAAGGCTATGTGTAATCGGGCGTTATAGCCCCAAAACCATCACTATGGCGCCCCTCATAGCGCCCCTGGGCACCCCCCGGGGCGCTATGTTGCTATATTTTGTCCGGTGGCGTTACCCACATCACGCCCAAACTTGTTCAAGAACTACCCACCAGTTTGCCATGTCCCAACCATAATGCTCCATGTCACACCCATCCCCCATAACCCCCCCTTCTTGACTACACACCCATCCTCCATAACCCCCGTGATGGGGCATTATGATTACACATAGCCTAAAAAGTTCAAACTAACTCACCAAATTACTAGCAACATAGGATAATAGCGTGCCAACAAACGGCATCTGTTAAATATACATAAGGTAGTACCATAGTGAATCATGATTTTCTAATACAAAAGTCTAAGCATCCAACGAATATTATGGAATCTATATGACTGCAAAACAGCTACAAATCTAGTTTAAAGTAGAATGATATGATTTTCAATAGATAGTTTCGGAAACATGAACTATTACTCTGAGATCTAATTACAACTATAACATACAAGTACAACTGAGTAGAATACCTAATGTTACAGATTAACATAGCAGATACATTTGCAGGAAAGGGCGAATCGCAAGGATGAGATACCTGTTTGGCTTTGTAACCCATGCGACGAGCCTTGTCGGGTCGGGTAGGATGAGTGACCCGGACAATAGACGGAAGCTGACGGTACTCCCAGCACCTGACCCTCTGCATGAACCTCATCACATCCGATTGCTTCTTCCTCCATAGCTCCGACACATACGTGTAAGCCCCTGTAAAATCCACCACAAATCACATATCATTTCGATAAACCACACGATCCAAATGCATGTGCGATTTCACAGCAAAGAAATACGATATCACCGAAGGGAAGAACTGAAATTAGAGAGATCGATCGTTACCCATAGTTGCACTCTTCCTTGCTTTGAGCTGCTGAGAGAGGTAATGAACATAACCTAGGTTTGAATTAGGGTTTTAGAGAGTGAATGCAATGCAAATCGGGAACGTATGGGCTTTTAGAATAATAATCGGCCCATTGATGATAGGGCTTTGAACCTTTGATTTTGGTATATAAAGTGGCCCGTGTGTAGTAAATAATTTGATTTTAAGGGTAAGAAACAGTATGTGAGTTGTTATATTCTATAGTAAATTACGGATTGCGTCTATGTGGTTTGTAAATTTTTTTGAATTAATTTCAAAGGTTTAAAAATTTTCATCTTGAAGCCTATGATTTTCATTTCTTTTTAAATTGAGTCATTCTGACTAAGAGAGTTAATTTTTTTTGTTAAATGAAATGGCATATAAGTCATTTTACATATAAAGACATAGTTATGTAATTTAACAAAATATAAAGACTGTTTTTATAATTTATATAAAAAAATAAATAAATAAAACTCCTAAGGACCAGAATAGGCGAGAAGAAAAAAGAGATTTGAGCGTGCAGTCTTCGAACCCTGTTGAAATCCGCTCGAAGAAGTCGCCGGAGAAGCTCCGGCTGCCGCACACGACGAATCTGGATCTGGACTCCTTCCGATCGAACGAGGCCTGACAAGTGCTTTCATTCTCTTCCACGACGACTATTGTTGTTTCCGATCTTTAGACGTGGGAAAGAGGGAAGTTGTCGACGCACGCAAACTGTTCGACGGAATGTCTGAGAGTTTTGGGTTTTCTAGATGAAGAATGCGGGTGCATTTGCAAGAGGGGAGGGACGAGTTCTCCGGCACCAATTTCAATCAGAAAACAGTACGGTGCTCTTGATTCAGCAGCGAGGGTGCGGTGGTGGACTATATCGTCGATGGTGGTGGAACCAGAATGATCGAGCCGCCATCGTGTTAGGCCAGACCCACGACCGAAAACCCCAGTCGCGACCTAGAGGTCGGAGTCGTCATTGGTCGAGTCTAGAGAAGTAGAGGATACGAAAGAAGGTGTTAAACGGAGCCACCACATCGCCCCCACCGTTACCTTCATCGCCGGCGATGGCTGAAGGCCCGCCGGAACCATGGCTCGGATTCGCACCGGAGGGTGAGAGAGAAATGATCGGAACACCCGTAATTGCTCGTCGTCGTCTATGTGAGTTCGTCGGACGCCAGAGGTTTCAAGGTCGCCGTTAGTCGGCCGACATGAAGCCGCCGACCTCCCATCTTCTTCTTTCTTTCTTTCTCCTTTACTTCTCTTTACTTTATTTTGTACATATGTGTGTGGTGATAAAGAAGGAATATGACAAAATAATTACATAAATTACAAAATAGTCCCCGCATCTATATAAACATTACTAATTTACATAATAGGTCCCTTAGGTGTAAAATGACTTTTTTATTTAATAGAAAAAATTAACTATGTTAGTTAAAAGGACTCAATTCAAAAAGAAATGCAAACCTCACTACCTCAGGCTTCGGGATAAAAAATTTTAAACGTTTGGACTTAATTCAAAAAAAATTGCAAACCACAAGGACACAATCCGTAATTAACTCTATTATTAGATTAGAAATCTATGTATTAAGTGAGTTGCTTCTCAATGTCCAAAAGCAATACAAGTAGGGATGGCAATGAAACCTGAACCCGACGGGAAAACCCGAAACCCGACACATATGGGGCGGGTATGGGGTCGGGTAATCGGGTATGGGTCCGGGTATGGGATTACTTTTGAAATTTTTCATGGGTATGGGGCGGGTATGGGATTTGATGATATACCCGCTTACCCGCCCCGATTACCCGATAATATATACCCGCTATATTTTTCTTCATTTTATTTCTTTATTTTAAGTATATGTTGTATGATTTTATTTATCTACTTTTTTATTTTTATCTATAATACTAAGTTATTTGTAAAAAACATTGATTTACATAATTTTTAACTTATATATGTTTAGTTATTTGAGATATTTTATTATAACTGTGATAAATATAAATTAATAGTTAGCCGATGTATACCCGACGGGTATGCCCGAAACCCGCGGGTATGCCCGATACCTGATGGGTAAATACCCGCTAGAAACCCGACGGGTTTTGGGTCGGGTATAGGACAGACTTTTATAACCGGATACGGGGTTGGGATTACTCAAACCCGCCCCAAACCCGCCCCATTGCCATCCCTAAATACAAGGGAAGGTGTCTTAGCGGTTGTACTACCTTCTAGCACCTCGCTAAAAGCTAAAATGCAAAAGGTTTTTGAGTTTTCCAAATATTATTTTTTGACTTATTTATTGGCTTTTTGAGAAGCACATGCCTTTCATAACTATCATCGAGATTGAAGAACAATCAGGATTCAGGGAGGATCAACTATAAAAAAATGTGGATTACAGGAGGATTTGCCCGGTGGAGGTTACGACGACTTTGATCGAAGTAAAACCATGAAGTCAATCAACACCCTTCTTTGTGAGAGCACAAACAATGATTGAATTGCACCGGCGACAGCAGCTGCAAACATATCATGTTAGTACGGGCTTATCACTTTACACTGAATTCAATTAGGGCAAACATAATAACGTATCGATCGTTTAGTGTTTGGCTGTAGGGTTTTATATATGTGTGTAGCCGAAATGCAAATGCCTGATTAGTGCAAACAATTTAAGTTTCTGTTATTGCTCTCTACACATTCCTTTTTAATCTACTATTTTTTGTCATTATATATAGTAATTCTTCATCTATAGTATAGTAGTTAATAATCACAGCGAGCTTCAGAGATGATGTCATATGGATCATCATCATCATCAACAACAAGGAGAATATCATCAGAGGGGGGTCATGATGTTTTCTTGAGCTTCCGAGGGGAGGACACTCGCACTGGTTTCACCAGCCACTTATATGAAGCCTTGATTCGGAAACGCATCAGAACCTACAAAGATGACAGGTCACTTGAGATTGGAAATTTTATAGCTCCCGCCCTCCTGGAGGCTATAGAAGCATCACGATTTGCCATAGTAATCTTATCAAGAAGTTTTGCAACTTCGAAATGGTGTTTGGAGGAAATCTCAAAGGTTGTTGATTGCATGGAGCGAGGCAGGTTGATTGTTATTCCTGTTTTTTACCATGTGTCTCCCTCTGATGTACGCCATCAAAGCAACTGTTTCGAACAAGGCTTTTCCAATCATGAAGCAGACCCGGGTATCAAACCACAGAAGGTATTAACATGGAGATCTGCTTTTGCAAAAGTCGGGGCTATCAAAGGATCACACGTGACACCAGACAAGTACGTTTGTGTTATTAATAATGTTTGTTTTAGTTTTATATATTATTGTTCCAAAAGTGAAGTGTCCTGATGCAATTGGGCATGATTTTTACAATTACCTGCAGGAATGAATCAGAAATCATAAGTGAAATCTTAAGGAGAATCTTGCAGGATATGCAAGATGCATCACGAGTAGATCTTAGCCATCTTACAAAAGGTCTAGTGGGAATTGAATCTCGAGTAAATGAGGTGATTAATATTTTAAGTTTAGAGTCTAGTGAAGTTGGTTTCATAGGGATTTGTGGGATGAGTGGGATTGGGAAGACGACTTTGGCTGAAGTTGTCTTTGAGGGGATTCGAAATACATTCCAAGAAAGTAGCTTTATTGGAAACATCAAGGATGTCTCCAAGGATCATGATAGTGATTTATGCAAGTTACAACAGAAAATCCTTGATGATGTTTTAAAGGATGAAAGCATACCCGTAAGAAGTGTTAAACACGGACAAACTCTGTTGATGACAAAGCTACGTGAGTTGAAGGTTATAATAGTTTTGGATGATGTAAACCATGCAGACCAGTTTATGTATCTGGCTGGTGGACGTGAATGGTTTGGAGCTGGTACCAGAATCATAGTAACAACATCAAATGCAGACTTGCTGAGTGCACATAAAGTAAATGAAGTATTTATGTGTGAAGAATTAAAAGGTGAAGAAGCTTTTAGACTCTTTTGTCACTCAGCATTTCCAGATGGACATCCTACAGATGGTTATGAAGAGTGGTCTGATGATATTGTGAAGTTTGCTGGGGGTCTTCCAATAGCTCTTAATGTTTATGGTTCTCTATTATGTGGAAAAGATGGAAATTATTGGAAAGAGATATTGAAGAAAGCTCAAGAATATCCACATAAAGAAGTTCTCGGAAGACTTGAAGCAGCTTATGTTAGACTAGATAGACATCAGCAGCATACCTTCATGTATATTGCATGTTTCTTGAAAGGGAGAGACAAAAATTTGGTAAAAGATATACTAACGGATATTGGTTTGTATTCTGAGTGTGGAATTACTGATCTTATAAACAAGTTTCTCATAACTATTAATATTGTCGATTGTGTGTGGATGCATGATCTGCTCCAACAAATGTGCTGGGAAATTCTTCGTAAGGAGTCACAACAATACAATGGAAAACAAATTGCCATCAAGTATCGTCAAGATGTTTTGGATATCCTCTCATCCAAACCAAAGGTTTGCATAATGGGCTTTTTACAAAACAACAAATCTGTTATCATCCAGTAAGAAACTTTATAAATCAAAGTGAATTCTCTACAGTTTTATAACCGCTCCTTAAAAACTTAGAGAAAGTTTGATCTTGCAAACTGAGTATTTTCGCTCTAAAGTCTAAACTATTTATGCTAATAACTGCTTTTTTGTTTCGCTCTAAACTATTTATGCTAATAGCCATGATGAGTAACTCATTTAACAATTATGATTCACCACAACATTAAATATAGCAATATTTCTTGATAGTCAAAAGAGATGCCTCATTTAATTCCCATAAGTCAGGAAAACATAATTTTCAGGACAGAGTGAAAAAATTAGATGACTCATTCTTTAGTTAAGTTTTTTTTTTATAATTTATATTTTATTAATTTTTTTATACCAGGAATCAAGAACTATTGAAATCATTAACCAGGAGCCATATAAGGTTGAAGTGGATGATTGCATTGATGATCCATCCTGCTTTTCAAAGATGAGGAAACTAAAATTTCTCAGAATCAGCAATATACACTTTCCTCAAGGTCTTAATTATCTTTCCAATGACCTTCGAATTCTTGAATGGTATGGCTGTTCATTAAAGTCATTGCCTTCAATGTTTGAACCTAAACATATTTACCAACTTCAAATGTGTTATAGCCAACTTGAAACACTCTGGGAAAAAAATCTTGTAAGTATTGTTTACATAGTTGTGATTTGAAGTAAATGCAAGCTAGATATCTGAAAATATCCTTCTCACTTAACAGGATCTGCCTAATTTGAGATCTATTGATCTTAGCTTCTCGAAGGATTTGACCAAAATTCCTGACTTGACATCAACAACGAATCTTGTGAAACTAAATCTTCAAAGCTGCACAAAACTGGAGGAGTTGCACTGCTCAGTTCTTTTTCACAAAAGGCTACAATACGTAAATCTTAGTGGGTGTACGCGGCTTCGGAGCCTTGGCAGAAGCAACTTTGAAATGGAAGCTCTTGTGACGCTTCTTCTTTCCGGCTGCTCAAATCTTGAATATCTTCCTGAGTTTGGACACAACATGAAGTGCTTAGAGCATCTGTATGTAGATGAAACTAACATCAAGAATTTACCAGAAAGCTTGGGGGAATTGTGTAATTTGAGGAAGCTTGATGCAAGTGGAACGTCTATACAAGAGATTCCTTTGTCCGTTCATTACCTGAAAAGATTAAGACTCCTACGTGTTCATAAATGTCAGCTTTCATCCCAAAATAGCGGGTTTCTTTTTAAAAAGATGGAAATGTTAGCATCTGGTTTAAGGGAGCTTGATCTAAGTTACTGCAATATATCTGTGCTTCCTGATTGCATTGGTTCATTACATCGATTAGTAAATTTGGATCTATCTGGAAATGACTGTGCTTCTCTGCCCACAAACATCAGTCTCCTCTCAAATCTGAGAATGCTTTTTTTGAATAATTGCAAGAATCTTCAGTCACTACCAAAACTTTCAGTAGTAAATGAAGACACTCTTTATGGACTAAAGATGAGATTTAATTACATTATCTCAGAAAAAAGGGTAGATGTGTCTAGATTTCATGCCACAAGTGACAATTCTAGTCCAATGGTGTCTTGCTTGAACTGCCCTAAAGTAGCAGAGAACGAAAACGGTGGTCAACTGGCTGAAAGAATAATAAATAGTTATCTTCAGGTCTCTCTCCCACTCACTCTCTCTCCTCTCACTCTCACTCTCACTGTCACTCTCACTCTCACTCTCATTCTCACTTATACACATCTATGTGTGAGAAAACAGGATGATAGACTAGATATGATGTTGGCTTGTTGTGTCATCTTCAGTTCTAGCGGCTTGAACTGCAAGATGACATGCTAGCGTATTGTGGAATCACCATATGCCCCAATCTCGATTATTCCCTTTAATTTTATTAAACTTTTGCAGTTGCGAACAAGATGTTGGATCACACCGGAAGCTGTATTTGAGATAGTTGGTGCTGGAAATATAATGCCACTAGGTTTCAAGCTACTAAGATCTAATGAAAGTTTGACCCTTAAAGGCTCATGGATTGGAGTTGTTATATGTGCTGTTGTTGCTTTACACCACCATGTTGATTCTACTATGGAAACTAAATACGTGGTAACAGCTCATATCCATGCCGGTGGAAAACATTGGAGGATTCCAGTCCCTGTAAACTTCTTGGCAGCAGGGTTGGAGAACCATTTAGTTTTCTATTGGACAAGAGCAGGTGACCTTCAAAGAACTGTAGATTCAAGTCAAAAGAACGACTTTCAGTTTTCATTTAGCATGGAGCCACAAGGTCAGTTACAGCCTAATTGTTTTTGTAACAAAGACTATCTAAGGTTGAAAAGGGTTATGGTAATTAATTTGATGTAACTTCAAGAGAAAATACATTAAGGTTTTGTGAGATTATGGGTATTAGCAAATAGCAACACATACACGTCTTTTGCACATGAGTATATATTTATTAGAACTTTTTTTTAAAATCTAAATTTGGGTTCCCTCTTTTTATTTAATCCAAAATAACTTAGAATCTTATTTAGTGTAATGGCTTATATTAAGCCCTAAACACAATTAAGGTCATTTGGAATTTGGTTGATCCACATCAAACGAGACACCTATAAGACACATTAAACTCATAATAAACCTTTTAGAAATATTTTGTGATGGCTTTCAGCCAAAGAAGAATGGTTGGCCTTGGATTTCTTTAAATGTATGCGGAAGAATAAATAGTTACTTTTTAGTAGATAATTAGAATTATTAAATTAGGAGTGCATGATATGTCAGATGCATAGTACTGAAGGACTGAATAAATTTATTGCAGATTCTAAATTTGAAGTCACTAAATTTGGAGTTCGTTTTATCCAAGAGAGAGACATAATGCAGTCAAAAAACCTTAATGATTCTACAGCTAAGTTGGTGCAGTTTGTGTTCAAAAATACTTTATCTCCTCACTCTGATTTACTAAGGTATATGGGTGCTTCTGAAACTGTTACATTCCTCCATTCTTGTCACTCTTCTATCAACGAGGACCTCTCCAGGAGTATAGAATTCATTTTTGGCTACAGAAAAAAACGGTACACATTGGATTACATGCATAGAATCGTTAAATGCTTAATTGAAATCAACCAAGAAGTTTTAAGTGAATGCAAAGAAGAATGGAGTCATAAAGACATATTTCCTTTGCTTTGTTATTACTATGGAATCATTCATGGAACTTCCGTACTTTACAATGAGTTTTTAAAGTTACTTAAAGATGCATCTGACAGCTGGTTGTATGTAAAGTTGGCATTGGAGCAAATTGTGGCAAAAAGTAGAACAGAAAATGATTACAGTTATAAAGAGATGCTAGAACAGCTTAATGATCTTGAAGCTGATAAATGTGTCACATTTTGTGATAATTTTATCACATCATTTGCATTTAATTGTATGCGAATAGTTTCTTTTTCAAGACACTTAAATGACAAGATCCAAGGCATCAGAAAGTGCAAGTCAATGATAACATTGTTGAAAGCATCAAGTATAACAACTGCATGCCTTTTGAGTATTCTGGCTGTATATATGTGTACTGACGAGGTACAACAATTAATGAAAGGTGCAAGTTCATATACTACGTGGTTGAATTTGTTTCGCAGTTATGGACAAAATCTTGTCATGAGTAAACAGTTGCAGATTTGGGAACTTTTAAGTAGTGCAGTTGTTGTACAAGAATTGAAGATGAAGATGGCTCGGTTTACTTCTTTTACTTGTCAGAATGAAGAGATTATGATTGTCATAAATAAGCTTAAGAAGCTGGTGGATAACATGTCAGTGACCATTGAAGATATGCAATGGCATGCTCATCTGTATAGCCTTGATATAAGGGAGGCAGGAATTAGTTTGAATCAATTTATTGTAGCTAATGATTTACAGGTGCCTGTTACTGGAGTTCGGTTCATGCTGCCCAATAAAGAACAATATGGAAATCCTCTGTTTGAGGCGATGAATGTTCTGTATCAAGCTATTTTATCCCTAACTCAAACTGATTTACATAGCTATATGCATGCTTGTGAAGAAGCTGATGATTCTATCATCCATAACAACAGCAGAAGGATAATAAAAGTAATCTGGGACACCAGGCCCATGCAAGGAGTAGGAAAGTCCCTGGGTGACATCCATAAAGCAATTACATGTCTACATGCAATCAACCAAGAAGCTTTCAAGGTCTTAAGTGAATGCATGGAAGAATGGAGGCATCATCCAGAGTTGTTTCATTTAGTGCATGACTACCACAAAATCTGCCTTCAAACATCTCAACTTTACTATGATTTTGTAAGGTTGCTGAAAGGGCAATGTGACAGCTGGTTGAATGTAATCTTGAGATGGAAGGAACTTGTGGTAAATTTGAGACAAAATGATGATTATCAGAATCATATAAATCTATGGTATCTTAATGATGATGGAAGAATTATGCTTTCTGGTGAGTTTATGAAATTGTTAGCGAACATATGTAAGCAAACAGTTGCTTTTACAAGACATTTGGCCGAAGAGATCCAAGAACTGAAGTCAGCGAAGGTATTGGCCAACGTATCATGCGGACTCGTTGCAGGTGTTTTCAGTTTGATGGCTGCTTATATGGTTGATTGCACATCCTTCCAGTGGATGGAAGAACAAACTTTGACGTATTTGTGGTTATATTTAATCCAAGGCTTTTCATGGAAAAGTCCTCTAACGAAGCATCGGCAGTTTGTTATAAAAGATTTCTTTGACATTAATTATCTCCTATGTGAAGTGAAGTACAAATTGAGTAAAGAGGATATGATGATTGAAATAGACACTGCTGCCATGAAAATCGATAAGTTGTCTGTGGCTATTGAAGAAATGAGTAGGCATGCTCATGAATATAGTGATGATATAATCAAGGCTGGAGTAAGCTTGGAACTAACAGGTCACAATCACAATCTCATGCCGAGTATCAAGCGGAAACGTACATTAGACAACATTTTGGGTTGAGTTCACCAACCAGGGTTTGAGATACTGTTACTTTCATTCTTTCTGTTGTGATGTTGCCATCTTCTCATAAGGAAGAGATTATTTAAATTTGAATATGTTGTTCAAATTTTTTTTTTTAATTTGAATATTGTAAAAGTGGTAGAAATTTGAATATTGTGTGTTTGTGGTAGAAATACTTAAGTGTGTTTGTGGGAGAAATAGTTATATCATTTTTCTAATGTAACATCTCTTATGGCTCTTTAGTCGATTTAGACATTATGTGTTGCTTCTTACTCTTCAAAGATACGGGATTTTCACCAAAAAAACACACAATACCCGGTCATAGATCGTTGCGGAATCGGACATCCTGCACAATTTGCATCTGAGGGTCATAATATCCGTCCATCTGCATCCTTCAACACATGTAGTTTTGAGAAACCTCAATACATGAATAGCGACATCCTAGTGTACAGTGTATGGTACAACCATAAACTAACCCGGAATACTTATAGTAAATGAAATATCCGCTCGATTAAATGTCAAGTAGTTATACTTCTTCAACCAATCGTCTTTAGTGTCTTAGCTTATTTACTAATCAAAAAAGATTAGGGCATACGAATGTATACGGTTGATGTGAATGAGGATTTGAGTGTAGATATTGTGTATGACATCGTGGGTTGGGTTGATGAGATCTCGTTCGGAGACAGATGCATTATTGTAATTGGAGAGTATTCCAATGATATATGTACTCTGGGGGAGCTACTTGGAGTAATCGAACTTAGACATATCGATCGTTGCTTCGGTATCATCGGGAGAGAAAGATGAGATAGTAGTAGTGAAAAAACTTTGTCTAGTCTTAGAGAACCCAATAGACGACGTCTGCAGTGCATAAGAAATTGGATAGTCACCTCGGAAACACTGAAATGCCGGCCTGTGTGCAAGGGACAGCTTGTAATAATACGTTTTTTCTATAAAAAAAATAATATTGGTGTTAATGGATAAAATATTAAAATTATATAGTTTGAACATATATAAATTTAGAATTTGAATATTTTCTTACGGGTAAAAGAAAACTACATTTTTTATATGTTTATTAAGAATACTTAACTCTTAGACTTTAAGGTTATGTGTAATGATAACCCCCTTCTTTAGGGGTTATCTGTCATGTGACACATGACATGACAAATGGAGTAATCACAAAATATGGTATAGTGAGAAAGGGCTTTATAAAAATAAATCATCTTATTAAAAAAACTGAAAAAGAAAAAAAAAGCTGGCCAATGTAACTATGTAAGTGGGAGAGAGAATGGGATGACCAATGAGGAAAAAAAAAGAGAATGAAGGTGGAGCGTGATCTTCATAAGGGATGGACGAGTTTTAGCCTTATTACGCCCCGGGGGCGGTTTTGAGGGCGTTATGGGGCAATACTATAAGACTTAACCCTCACCCACTTGAAATGAGAAGTCTTTCCTACACATCGATACCGCTCAATACATGCCATTTGATAGTCGCTTAAGAGTGACACATACCCTTTGATTATCGCTTAAGACTTCATGCTCTATGGCCAACACACACCATATAGTTCTACTATGCATAAACAAAACCTAAACCCTAAACTAATTAGGAACGAATTAGGAATGAACATCTGAGTGTTTTGGCAAATTAATACCGTAGACTAATCTTTTAAAAATTGTCTTAGACATGTAGTAAATTATATAAATTCAATCAAAAAATGATAACATGATTTTATAGACAAGAATACTAATGTAACATTATCTATTCTTCTATACTATATTATAATACATATGAGATAAAGTTTGTCATTACTTAAAAAATTTAGAGTTTTAAGGGGACAAAATAGTCTTCTAAACATTGAATTAAAATTATACTTTTAATATAAAATAAAAAGTAAAACGATATATTTAATGATCATTGACATTTAATGATGTTATATAAATAAGTAAAGAGTAAATTACAAATTTATCCTTTATTTTTTATAAAATTTTGGATTGGTTCTTTATATTTTTTACTTTCATTCTTTGTACTTATTTTGAAAACCTATTTCGACTTTTGTCTTTTCATATACAGAAACGAGTACCGCGTTACATGTTGTCATTGTCGTATCATCACACGGGTTTCTACTAGTATTATGTAAAAAAGTAAGTAGTGCTTTAAGTGGCGGATTCACCTAGGACCCATCGAGGTTCTAGACACTCACTCAAATTGTAAAATTTACAGGTAATTCCTTGAACCGAATGACTAGGGCGCCTAAGGTTTTTTTTCAGAGGCACCCAAAGTTTATGAGAATGGTTTCTTTTTAGTTGTTTTTGGCACCTAAGACATTCAAAGTTTGTGAAAATAACTTATTTTTAGTTGTTTTTTACATCAAAGACACCCAAAGTTATCATATTCATTCTTGAATAAAAGTAACTCATCTTAATGTTATTTTTTATTTATGTTATTTTTTATTGATATTTTTACATTCACTGAACAAATTTTCTGGATTCAACATTAAGCGTTTTGGTTGAGAATCAAAGCACAAAAATATAACCTAAAAGGTGAAAGTCGTATATCAATCCTCAAATGAAACACTTGTTAGTTTTAACTAGAAGTGTAAAATTTAAATTAAAAAATATAATCACCATCAAAAAAATTTATTTTCTACATTTATTACTTTCAATCAAAGCACGTATGACTATGAGTATTAACTTTCGTTATCTTAATTTTTTCAGTTATTATTTTTACATTAAATTGAAGCCTAAGTTTATTTATTTATTTATTTATTTAATCTTAGAGAGTCATACCCACCCCCATAACTTATATTTTTTATTTTAATATTATTTTATTCACTTTAAATTAATTTAAAAATAAAACAAAAGTAATAAATAATTAACCTAAAACAAATAGTTTGTTGACTCGAGCAATCTGGGGCAATGTTCGGAATTTTAGATTTTTTTTAATATTTTTTTCATCGTTAAAAAAAATATGTATATATAAAAAGAAAAAGAATCATTGTTAGATTATTAGATCTAGAAGTAAGAATAATGTATGAAATAATGGTTGTGTTCTATAGAAAACCAATATTTTGCAAAAAAAACTAAAAAATCAAGAAAAAAGTTTATTTTTTTAAACGTTTTTTATATGTTTCTTTCATGATTTTAAGAATACTGGAAGGAAAAAACTTTAAAAACATTTTCGAGTTTTTTTAAAAAATAAAATAAAATTTGGATTTCAGCTTGAAATTAATAATACACAGTGTAACAATAATATAAAATTGGTTTATGAATGTCAATTCTTTGTTTTTTACATTATTCGCATAAACCACGTCCATATTTAAGTTAAGTTTTTTCTTTTTAAGTTGAAAATATCAAGTGGGGGTCGGGATCTAATTTTTTTTCCTAACGCCAATTTTAATTTTTTTTTTCATAAATAAAGCTAATAAAATTATAAAGAAAAAAATTATTAATATATGAAGAAGTTATAAAGAAAAAATGTTGGTTTTTTTTTGTTTTTGAATAATTGTTGATTTTCTGTAGATCTTTTCCTATAAAAAATATAAAAAAAACCACAATGTTTCCTCAAATACAGGGTTGAAGAGTAACTTTTTCTTTCTCTTACACTCAAAACAAAACCTCACATTTTAAAAACTCCATTCACATAAATGCAGAAACAAATGCTCTTAGAAACTATTAATTCTAAAAATGAGACGAGTAGGTAAATTATAAATGTGCCCTTAGGATAAGTGACTATTTTCTCCCAGAAACATTGCATAATAAAGATTCTTGCTTGCATGACTACTTCAATGCTTGACAAAGTTCCATTATAACAATAACAGGAAAAAAAACACTTTACTAATCAATTTTCCAACCGGGTTTCATTTCCAAAAGTTTGTCTCCTGCTATCTCAGGACAGCTAAAAAGGACCAAAAACGACTGCATGTTCACCATTAAACAGGCTACAGATCATCAAAGTCTAACTTTAAAGAACCAACAAAGCAGATTATCTTGCTACTTACACATAGATTTAATCACATGAGAAGCAAATACAAAGAAAGAACCTACAAAAGGCTAACATATCAATCATCAGACCTTGGAGCAACGTATGGAATCAACTAAAGTCGTCTTTAATGGGTAAATCTGAAGCCCTTTCTAGAATAGGACTCTCTATAAAGTTTAGATCATTTAGGTAAGTGATTTAGGCTGATTGTTCAAAGACATTGTAGTTTTAATGGAACAGCATGGCTGATTGTTCAAAGACATTTAGTTTTAATGAAAGAGCTTCAACAATATCCTACAAGGATCAAATAATATATGAGCTAATGGATGAGAGCCAACTATGCATGCAAACTGCCACTACTCTTCTTGTATGGTTGGAGTATGACCCCCTCCCTTTGAAATCCCTAATGAATTTGACAGAGCTCCCCTGTAATTGAAATTATTACATCAGCAAACAAAAGGTAATATATAAAAACAGCAAATAGTCAGCAATTAATCCATATACGTCCGAGAACACTTTAGTGAAAGGTGAACAATAAAAGCATTTGACTGAATGATTCTGGAACCGGCTCTCTGCACATGTCACAACAGCATAGCAAGTTAAAGTCATGAGTTCAAATTTCCAACATTGCAACAGATAAGAGATCAGATTTGCTCCAAGAAATCACGCCTGCCAAAAGTTAGATACCATGACAAAGGAAGAAGGTTATATTTCAAAGAACAAATATACCATTGCAGCAAAATGAAGAAAAAAGGTTCAGAAACATCCACAACGTTTCCATCACAGATGGAAATATTTTCATACATGGTAATTTCCCACCAGAAAAACAGCTGTGCAAAAGACTTGAAAGCTAATCAAGGACTAAGGATAGTAAAATTCTGTAAGTTTCACTTTATTTATTAATGCTAGTCTAATAGTCTTTACAAAGTGTCACGTGCATGATTCCACTTAACAGTCCCAAAAGTGCCAATTTTAAACATGTTACACAAGTATAATGAATAAGGGCATACAAATAAAATAGCCTAAAACAATGTACATATGGAGGTACATTGCTATTACATGTCATTTCGCCAAATAAAAATACAATCATCTTTGGAGAGGCAAGCAAAATATACAACTTTCTCTAAACATTCTTATGGAGGATGACTGTATTTCTGTATGAGCCTATATATAGAACCATGATGGCAGCAACTTGTAGCTGTTATTAATAGGAGTAAGATACTATAATACATCTATGTCTCATATGGCAATAGTATTTCAGGCAAAGTTATTGGCATCTTAAATCTCAGGCCAAAGAACAAAAATGAGCATATCATATCAACCCTACACATTTATTCAACGTTGCAAGCTGGTAGGTCGGGTGTAGCGAGTTGAAATTTTTATTTTTTTTCATGCCATAAGGTATCCAGGTATTATCAGATGCAAGAAACTTAGGAAGTGTAGCTGGCAATATATTTGCAGGTGCATGAGTGATTGTGCAAACTAATGCAAGTAGCATCACTATATCAAACATACTAGACAAGGCGAACAACTCAGAAATGATAATTTAATAACCAATAGGGGTTAGAATATCAAACCATACCTTTTAACTCGGAAATAACAAATTAATAACTTTTATTTGGTCTCCGGCAAGAACTTCTCAAATTCTGTCTCCGCTCTAGATTTATTTTTCTCAGCTGACATAGTTGATGGTGAAAAACCTGGGCGTGGGGCCTAGGGAGCATTTGCCATGATGTGTGAATGGTCAATAGTTGACTGATGCATATTGGTAATATTAGCAGTAGTAGGTACACCATAATACGGCGCATAGGAATATGTGGGCGTTGAATATGCAGGTTGAACACTTTGATGAGTCTCACCAGGAGGGACATTTAATGAAGTTGTAGCAGATGATGCTGTTGGCGCACCTATAGGATATTGCATCCTATATTGGGGTAATGGTTGACTCATGACCTGAGGATACATGTTGGAACCAGGAGGGGGAGGGGGAGGGGGAGGTGGGTAAGAGGCATAGGTAGGAGGGGGAGGAGGTTGACCCCACGCCCACGGAACAGGAATACCAGAATACATTGGAGGCGGTGGCGGTGCACCACCAATAGCAGCACCAGCTGCAGGCGGCTGGCTTGGATAGGACCCATGAACTGATGCAGGAGGACCAGGAGGGATTACCGGTTGAGGGCGTTTCCCAGCAATTCTTACGGCAATTGATCTCCCCTCTAAATGATGACCATTCATGTTCGCAATAGCAGTATTAGCTTGGTTAACATCTGAGTATTTCACATAGCTATAGCCTTTACTCAGCCCCGTGATGTGGTCTTTAATAACTTTAGCCATTACAATTTCACCAAAAGGTGAAAACAATCGGATCAAAGTATCATCATCCAAAGTAGGTGACAAGTAACCGATATACAAATTTCTCTCATCAAATTCCATCGAGGGTTTCAACACACCTGCCCCTAATCCACCTAGTGCTGTACTTCCAGTTGTTCCTGCACTGGCAGCACTTCCTGGATAAATAGCAAGAGTCGCAAAGCTTGGCTTGGTCAATGAATCCGGGACAGTCCCTCCTAACTCTGCCAAAAAGTTCTGATATTCATCGTCCATTTTCTTACCAGCTGACCCTTTAACCGAACAATCTATAGTCGGATGTCCACCATCACCACATATTTTACATAACACATCACTTTTAAAAGTCGAACTGCGTGAATGGCATGCAAACTGCCTGTGTCCAGGTTCACCACACAATCGACAATACTCTTCATCTCTTATGGTTCCATTAAGAGCTGCAAGTTCCCTTAACTGTTGTCGCTTATGCTCATTAAGCACTTCATCAACAGGCTGTAAAAGCTTCTGCACCATACCTGCAGCAGCATCAACCGCTTCCTGTGTATCAGCTTCCACATAAACATGCAAATCTTCATTTTCTGAAGGGTCATACTTCAAGTCTCTTTTCTGCTGCAACCTGACTTCTTTCACCGATCCTTTACCTCAAATTACAATCTTTGCACCAGTCTCTCTTTCCATTCTCTTTTGTGTATTCCCCCTTGGCCCAATTATTAGCCCAATAAAATTATAACCAGGGTACTCTTTCATAGGTATGTAAAGCTTCTTCGACACTTTTGGTGGCCTATAATCCGCTGGAGGTTTAAACGATGGATTTTCCTTTAAAATTTGTGATATGATTTCCTGTCTCTCTTTGTTTAACCTCTCCCTAGCTCGATATTCCCTCGTATTGATTCGAATCCCCATGTTATCATAAACAGATAAACAGGTTCTGGAGAAGGTGACCTAGCACTTTCAGGTCTATCATCTAACGGCATCCCGGATTGAAACCTTCTACTTATTTCCAAAAGCCTATTATTAAGCGCTTGAATTTTGGGATCAAGCAGAATACCTGCGGTGAGATCCTTCATGAAATCAGGAAGCTGTATCACCGGGTTAGGTACATCATCAGCCCATCACGATTTCTTCTTCCTTGTGGCACCTGCATTGTTGTTTGCACCGCCTTCTTCGCTCGGCGGAAGGTCCCATTGGCTTTTTCTCCGTCTACTGCTTGCTGTGTTCCTCTTCACCGCCTGAAAAATCCTTATCTACGTCATTTTGAGAAACAATTAAAGGATTCTTCGAGGAGGTATCGATCATATGGCCGTTTGTTGTCACACCCCAACCGACGGCGGAAACGTCGGGGCATGATTAGATTGCCCACATGACAACTAAATTAAGATGACAATATTTAAATAACACCAATTTTACTAATATAAAAGGTCATTACATGAACTTGAAATTCAAACATAACGTAAATGATTCAACAATGTCTTATTAATAATTTAACTAGGTCCAAATCCCTAAGTGGAGCAACTTGTATCAAACGTTATCATTTCCAGCAACATGTATAAGATAAGGTCAACTACAAAGTTGGTGAGTAACCACATGTTTAATATGTAACATGATATATAAAATGAAAACATGCGAATTGTATCATATGATAGAATGAAATGAAAGATAAACATACTAGAATAAAATGACAACATGAAAATAATGCATAAACAACCCTTAATGACAAGGATTCCCTAACCCGGAGGTTAGACTATATGAAATAGGTCTCAAACACCCAACACCAATATCGGTCAAGTTGAGTGGGTTGTCAGCCAATAGATCTATCTTTGATTCCCCATGCCTTACGTTAATGTTTATGCGATATGAAATACTTGAAACACTATGAAAAACATGAAATCCCAACACATTGACAAGTTATGCTAGAATGAAATCCTACACACATTCACACATATGGTCTACAATCGCATTATATGAAAATCATGAAATTCAATAGATTGGTATAGGATACATGTTGCACCCCAAAATGTAAAACACTAAAAAGGGGCAAGGATTACTCACTTGGTAAAATGAAGGGCCACGAAAGAACGCGAGAATGATAGTAGTAGTCCCGAAGGTCAACCTAAAGGAAAACGAAGGGGACCTAGTTGAATAACCAAGCTAGGAGACTAGGGGTTCGTGGGCATTTGGGGTTTTGTTTAAATAAATGTTATTAATTTGACAAAAATTATATAGTGTATTTATTAATAATATAAGTGTTAAGTAAATTTCTATGGCATAAATGAGATGTGTTTTAATATCCTTTAATTATTTGATTATCTCTTTGAGTTAATATAATAGGTTTGGATTTATGTTACAACATTAACTAATAATAATAATAATAATAATAATAATAATAATAATAATAATAATAATAATAATAATAATAATAATAATAATAATAATGATGATGATAATAATAATAATAATAATAACAATAATGATGATAATAATATTAATAATAATAAATGTTGTCACATTAACTACTACTCAATAATTATTTGAGTAATTCATAAATGTTGATGTAATATGTATAGAATCTTATATAATAATATTTAATAATAATATTAATTAAGAATAATGATAATAATAATAATTAATAATAAGCATAATAATACAATTACAATCGTCTAAGCAAAATCTAAAAGGGGTTTTGTATAAGGTGATTGTGAATTGATTTATAATGCGAGAATGAACGACTCGTAAAAACAATATATGAAGTTTGAATTATATTTACACTATAATGTTATAACTACTACAAAGTAATGATATATACACACTAATTGTAAAGAAATTTTATAACAAGATTTAATGATTTAAGGAACCTAACCCTATATATATATATATATATATATATATATATATATATATATATATATATATGTCTAGAAGATGATGATAAGTAATAA
This sequence comes from Deinandra increscens subsp. villosa, assembly GCA_039602395.1. Lineage (NCBI taxonomy): Eukaryota > Viridiplantae > Streptophyta > Magnoliopsida > Asterales > Asteraceae > Deinandra > Deinandra increscens. The sequence goes on from JBCNJP010000019.1 coordinate 2,580,121, forward strand.
AATGGACAAAATAAATATGAATATATTCTAATTGCAACATTCGTGATTTAGAATTTGATATTGGAATGCTTAGATTAAACTAATTAGGTTACAATTTATGTTTTCACGAAAATCCCCAAATCACGAAGAACCCTAAAATTGACTCATGAAATAAAGCGATAAAACCTAAAATTAATAGAGGGGTTTTGTAGATAACGAAAAACTAGATGGAATGGACTACTTACTTGATCAATTTGACGGAGAATTGAGCCCGGAATCGCACGAACAAGTTTGGAGCCCTAGAAATAGGGGGTTTTTGATTGCCTTTATGAAAATCGAAATTGAAAGAGGGTTTTAGATGGTGACTAGGTTTAATAGAGGTCTACGACCTCAATTTATAGTAAATGGGGTCGGAGATGGGTCAATTAGAAGCTTTAAAAATTGTTTTAATGGAGGTTTTAAGAAATTGGGGGTTTTTAATGAAAATCATTAATTGGAAACGTTTTTAGGTGATTAAGGTGTCATAAAACTTGGGTATTGATTTGGGACATAAAACCATTGTTAAATGGTGGTTTAAATGGTGAAAAACGGGCAAGAAAAAGGGGTCAAAGGGGGTTACGGTCTAGCAAAAACAAAGGGGAAGGAAGGAAGATCACAAGCACGTGGAGGAAGAAGGGGGAGGAGGAATTTCACGCGCTGGTCTCAGTATAATAACACTGGACTCCAGGATATAACTAAAGATGCAGATTGCCCCAATGGTTGAGGCGCATGACTTATAACCTCAATGTCGCTGGTTCGAAACCCATGGGCCTCATTTCCTTAACATTTTTGTTATTTATTTTTTTTTAGCTTATATGCAACCCATAAAAGGCACCATTAATTCCTATAATGTATGTTTTTGTAAAGTTGAAGAAACTGAACATGGATCAGGAACAAACACTAAGAGAAAATCTATCAACAACTACAACCACAAATCAACAACAACTCTGTACAGATCTATAACGAATACAGAGAAAGAAACCTCATCAGATCATCATTGTGATGATCTAGATTGAAGAACAAGATGAAACGAGCAACTAACTACAATCGTCTACAAACCCTAGCAGAGAGATATTTTGGGAGAACGGCGAAGAAGAAGAGCTCGAATACTCTGAACCCTAGCTGATGCACCCTTATAAACCACTTGACTTGACCCGTAAAACACTGCAGCCCAATCTTCTAGTTAGCCCATATCTTCACATGTACAAAGCCCAACACTACCATAAAGTCCACAATGCCCCGTCTCTTACCTGTACAAAATATAACACACAATATGTAACATACTAATATAACATATTGATGTTTGAATTAATACAAAATATCATACTTTTAACACTCCCCCTTAATTCAAACAGCAAAACAATCAAACATATTTAACTTTTTGCACATTTTTTCATGTTGATGAGCAAGCAAACCTTTTGTAAAAATATCTGCAACCTGATTGTCAGATTTAACACTCTTAACAACAACTAACCCAGAATTAATCTTTTCTCTTAAAAAGAAAAGATCTATTTCAAAATGTTTAGTTTTGTCATGAAAAACAGGATTTGCAGATATAGAAATTGCAGCTTTATTGTCACAGAACACAGGTATAGGCAAACTGATATTCACATTAAGCTCTTTCATGATGTTAGTAATCCACACAAGTTCACAAACAGCAGCATTCATTGCCCTGTATTCTGCCTCAGCAGAAGACCTAGCAACAACACCTTGTTTCTTTGACTTCCAAGACAACAAAGAATTCCCAATAAAGATGCAAAAACCAGTCACAGATTTTCTACCATTCACCTTTTTTCCCCAGTCAGAATCAGAAAAAACAGATAATTCACAAGTATTATTCCTACTAAACATAACACCTCTACCAGGAGACAATTTAAGATATCTTAAAAGTCTTAAAGCAACCTGCAGGTGAGCCTTTGTAGGGCTATGCATAAATTGACTCAGAAACTGCACAGAGTAGGATATATCAGGTCGTGTGTGTGACAAATAAATGAGTTTACCAATTAGTTTTTGAAATCCTGATACATTGTCAAGTTTTTCATTCTGTTCACACAAAGATGACACAATAGAGTTTTGTTCAATAGGTATGCTAACTGGTTTGGCTCCTGTTAGACCAAATTCACTTAGTAACTCAAGACAGTACTTTCTTTGAGACAAACACAAACCTTTATCACTTCTGATAACTTCAAAACCTAGAAAATACTTAAGATCACCAAGATCTTTAATCCTAAATTTAGATTGTAAATCTTGTTTTAACTTATTAATATTTGCAATACTATTTCCTGTGATCACAATATCATCAACATACACAAGTAAAATAGTTATACCAGAGTTGTCTTTTTTAAAAAATAATGAATAATCACTTTTACTTTGATCAAACCCAAAATCAGTTAAAGCCTTAACTAATTTCTCATTCCACATTCTAGGTGCCTGTTTAAGGCCATACAATGACTTATTCAACTTACATACTCTGGTTTCAGAATCAGAAAAGTATCCTTCAGGTAAAGTCATATAAACCTCTTCATATAAATTTCCATAGAGAAAGGCATTATTAATGTCTAACTGATATAAAGGCCAGTTTTTAATAACAGCAAGATTTAAAACACATCTGATAGTAACAATTTTAACAACAGGAGAAAAAGTTTCTCTAAAATCAACCCCTTCTTTTTGATTGTACCCTTTAGCAACAAGTCTAGCCTTATATCTGTCAATCTCTCCTGAAGATTTATATTTTATTTTATATACCCACTTACAACCAATGGGTTTCCTACCTCTAGGTAACTCAACTAAGGACCAAGTGTTATTTCTATGTAAAGCCTCCATTTCCTCATTCATGGCAGTCACCCAATGCTCATTATGTTTTGCTTCTTTATAAAATTTTGGTTCTACTTGTTTATTTAAAGCAGAAACAAAAGAAAAATGTTCTGCTGACAAACTGGAGTAACTAACCACTCTCTCAAGACCATACATACACCCCCCCACCACATAATCTTTAAGATTAGAGGGAAGTTTGACAGGTCTTGTGGAGTGTCGGTGAGTGACACCAGTACCCTCAGAGGATGGATGAACAATATCATCCTCAGGTATATCTGTAGGCTGATTAGGATGATTGTCACTAGAGCCAGGAGTCCTCAGAAAATCTGGTGAACTTCTACTGGTCTGTGTAACATCAGAATCAGATACAGGATTCCCTGAGTCACCAAGGACCTCCCCTTCATCATCGGGTTTTTCACAAGAGTTATTAGTTGTTTGCACTTCACTAAGATCAAAAAAAGTTAACCAATCAGCTGAAATATCATTCTGAAAATTATTATCTTCAACAACAGGTTTAGACTTAAAAGGAAAAACCGACTCATAAAATTTGACATCTCGTGAAAAAAATATTGTTTTTCTGTCCAAACTGTATAACTTGTAACCTTTTTTCTCATTTGAATAACCAAGAAACACACATTTTTCAGCTTGACTACTAAATTTATCAAAAGAATTCAACACTGTTGCAAAACACAAACAACCAAATGACCTCAAGTGATAAAGGGAAGGTTTATCTTTAAACATAACTTCATAAGGTGACTTGCCATCTAGAACAGAGGTAGGTAGCCTGTTTATTAGATAAGCAGCAGTTAAAATACACTCAGACCAATATTTCAAAGGAATACCAGATTGAAACAACAAGGTTCTAGCAACATTCAGCAAATGCCTATGCTTTCTCTCAACAATTCCGTTTTGTTGAGGGGTATGCACACAAGAAGTTTGGTGAATAATGCCATTTTTATTCATAAAACCCTTTACATAGTTGTTAACAAATTCAGTTCCATTATCACTACGAAAGATTTTAACATTTTTACCAAACTGAGTTCTTACAAGATTATAAAAACTTTCAATACTTTGACCAACCTCTCCTTTATTTGTTAATAAGTAAACCCACACAGCTCTACTATAGTCATCAACTATAGTCAAAAAATACTTAAACCCATCCACACTAGCAACCCTATACGGACCCCACACATCTAAATGCACAAGATCACCAACATTCTCAGTTTTATGGCTACTTAGAGGAAAAGGTTCTCTGTGTTGTTTAGACTTATGACACACTTCACACAAGGAGGTTGGCTCAAATCTTGTTATTTTTAAATCGGTATGCAAGATTTTTAACACAGGATCAGCTGGATGCCCTAGTCTTGTATGCCAAAGATTAATCAAATTACCAGAGTTAAAACACACTTCAGCACAAACAGGTATATCACCATACATGTATAATCCATCAACCTGTTTACCAGTCACCACTATCTGGTTTGTGTATAAGTCCTGAAGATAACAAGCATTTTCATCAAAAACAGTTCTAAGTTTATTATCCTTAGCTAACTTGTGTACCGAAATTAAATTGACAAAATAGTCAGGGACAACAAACACATCATACAAAATCACTTTTTCAGTCAATTTAAGATTACCAATCTTTGTCACAGTAGCCATAGTTCCATTAGGATGCTTTATTTTAATACCAAAATCAATTACATTTACAGAGTTTAACAAATTCTTATCAGACACAATCATATGATGATTAGCCCCTGAGTCTATTATCCAACCAGCCCTTTCAGTCCCAGATCCAAAACTATACCCACAACTGTTTAACAGATTCACACAATTGCTAAATATATCAGACCCATTCCTACCTCCAACATTGGAGGATGACTCTCCAGATTTAGTATCTAACAATTGCAAGAGTCTGCAAACTTGATCAGGACTCAAAGTTGCAACAGGAGCAGAAGAGCCCATGTTAGGACTTGCATTAGACAAGGAACCATTTGATACCCCCTGTCTATTTCCCTGATTATTCCACCTACCACTTCTTTGTTTAAACCCTGGTGGATATCCTATCAACTCAAAACACCTATCAACCAAATGCCCAACCTTATTACAATGAGTACATCTAACATTAGTATTAGGTCCTTTATTTGGTCTTCTAGTGCTATCAGAAAAAGGACTAGTTTTAGATATAAACCCAACAGATTGACCCTTAGAGCTATTTCCTGCCCTATGAGACTCTTCCCTTGAAATAGTTGAAAAAGCATTTTTTAATGTGGGAAGAGTGTCACGGGTAAGCAAGTTAGTTCTAACAGGTATATACACATCATCTAATCCCATAAGAAATTGCATGAGTTTAATTGACCCATTAAACTCATTGTATTTTTTTGATGCATCACAGGAACATGAAGGCAACTGTACCATGTTATCAAACTGTTTCCATAAGGTTGTGAGTTTGTTAAAATACTCAGAAACTGAAGACCCACTCTGAGTTACGGAGTTGATCTTCTGATACAAATTAAAAATCACAGAACCATCTATTTTGTCATAGGTTTCTTTAAGATCAGCCCAAACAGTTGAAGCTAATTTTGAAAAAACTTGCCCCACATATAACTCTTCACTTATAGAATTCAAAATCCAAGACAACACAACCGAGTTACATCTCTCCCACTGATTAGCCAGAACATCATCATCAGTGGGTTTAGTACATGTTCCATCTAAGAACCCAATCTTGTTCTTAACTCTTAAGGCCAATTCAAGAGCACTTGCCCAAACCATATAATTTTCAGTCCCCTTAAGTTTAAAACTAATCAAAGTAAGAGTACTAGAATCACTAGCATGTAAGTATAATGGGTCACTAGCCTCAATCTTGCTAACCAGAGTAGCAGAGGTTGAGGTATCCCCTTCAGTACCAGGCATTTTAATTATCTTCACAGTAAACAGACACAAAAGATAACCAAATAGCAACAATCACAGCAAGTAACAAGCAATTATCACACCAAGCCAAGAACACAGGTTAGAGTCCCAGTCAGAGCCAAGTTTCCACACCACTCTTGGTGGCAGATCAGGGATTAACTGAGTCTAACCAGTATTCAGAAAATCAAGAACACTTAAACACACAAGTATACAGAGGATTGTCTGCCCTCTGACGGGTTAACCAGTCCCGCACTGTCCAGACAGAAAAATTAACAACAATAGAGAGGAACAATCTCACCCGATGGGCCTGAGTCGATTCGACCTTCGCTTAGGGTCAAACGGACTCAGGCAGCAGCAGCACTACGAACCACTGATCAGCGCCTCCTAGCTCTCCAACCTTCACTTAGGGTTGGAGTCTTGATTCAACACTTGACAGTCGTCGCAGCAGCAAATCCAAGCAAGAAGTTCCAGATCCAGAAACAACCACAGATCTAGGGTTTCGAACGAGAAAAAGAAACCTAGATCTGTTCTGACAAAAACCACAGCGGAAGAATATCACCAGGACCAAGGAAGCATCAGATCGTGAGTCGCAACAAACAATGCAACACCACGAATCGATGAATTAGGGTTTTTTTTTAAAAAAAAGGTTGTAAGATACTCGATGAGATGACAATCAGACTGAGACGTATCGGCTCTGATACCATGTAAAGTTGAAGAAACTGAACATGGATCAGGAACAAACACTAAGAGAAAATCTATCAACAACTACAACCACAAATCAACAACAACTCTGTACAGATCTATAACGAATACAGAGAAAGAAACCTCATCAGATCATCATTGTGATGATCTAGATTGAAGAACAAGATGAAACGAGCAACTAACTACAATCGTCTACAAACCCTAGCAGAGAGATATTTTGGGAGAACGGCGAAGAAGAAGAGCTCGAATACTCTGAACCCTAGCTGATGCACCCTTATAAACCACTTGACTTGACCCGTAAAACACTGCAGCCCAATCTTCTAGTTAGCCCATATCTTCACATGTACAAAGCCCAACACTACCATAAAGTCCACAATGCCCCGTCTCTTACCTGTACAAAATATAACACACAATATGTAACATACTAATATAACATATTGATGTTTGAATTAATACAAAATATCATACTTTTAACAGTTTTTAACCCCGACCTTTCCTCATAACTTAATCTTCGAGTTAATTATGGATATAAAATAAATTTGGCATTCAAAACTATTTATGAAGTTTATCAAAATTACATAAATGGCCCAAACCTTCAATATTTATAAATTATAACCCAAAACTTTTGTACAACTACAATTTGTGTTTCAATTGCGTGCGTAACTAATATTGCCCACATATGCCACACGTATATAGCATACTCAAGTCCCGGTCTAATTTAAATAAATTGAAAACTTGAAATATTGAAATACGAATTGAAATCGAAACAAAATAAATTGAAATTATCGTAAATTATACATTGCAACACCAAATAAAAATGAAATAAACTTCCTTATTGAATGGATCATGGAATACAAGTCGGGTACAACGAAATGGATAGACCATGGATGTTACATTTGTAGGCTGCGAAATCGAATTTTGATTTTGTTGACCAGAAGCTAGGGTTTGTGGATGCTGTTGTTGATAGGTGTTTGTATCAGATTCGTGAGGCTGAATCGAATTGGAAATTTGAGGGTTTGTAGTTGAGGTTTGAATGTATACGGGGGGAACTAGGGTTTCAGATTGTAGAGAGGAATGATTATGATTGACATGGTTCGCCTCCAGGTTATCCATAGGTTCGTTGAATTGGCAGAGTGACGAAGGGGCGACGGGGGCAGAGATTGGGGGAGAGAGATCTTGAGTTGAGATTTATAGCGGCGGCTATGGTGTTTGGAGGTTGAAGACGGAAACACACAAGTACAATGAGGTACAAGTGCGTGATGCGGGCGAGATATGATGGTATCGGTTTAAGGTCTTTTTGTTTAGTTGTGTTGTCGATATTAAAAAAAAAAGTTGTGTAGTCTATATATTTATGTTAGGGCTACGTTTTGATCTATATGCTGGTTAGTTTTTTTAGCGTTTATATCTCAGTATTTATCTCAGCCAGTGTCTTTTAAAATTTAGATATTTTTTATGAGAATGCATTAAAATTTAATAAAGCCATTAATGATCATCTCAACTAGTCATAGACATGTTGATTAGTAATAGTAGGTTTGAGAAATCCAAGTTAGATCACTAAAAAATCGGATTTTATCGTTAATTGCTCTTCGTGTCTACGGGCAGATGAGTTAACGGGTTTTCCCCTGAAATTGTGTAACATTGGGCTTTAAAAGGCTTTGTACGTCTGGGTTGTACCAACTGGCGATGACCTTTTGCCACTAGATCATCTCGTACTGTGTACCAGTACAGTTTCCGTTTATTGATCGTTAAAGATGTTAAAAGATAATAAAATAAAATAATGTTTGTAAGACTAAGGAAGTAAGAATTGCGTGAAAATTTGTCACACGTTGTCGTTCATGACTTGTTGGGAGGGGAATGAGTCTGATCATTGTTGGATATAGAGTGTTCAAAGCCATCTAATTAACATACCCAATCCGGTATTTGATCTGTAAGAGTTACACTCAGATCAATACGTAAATGTACGCTTAAATAATTAACATGCAATTAACCAAACGATAAATTAATTAGTAATAACTAATATTACTAATTAATTTTTAATATTAGTGGAATTAAATAATTACTAAAATCGTTTACTAATTATACGTAATTAGTATTTATACGGATAAATATAAATTTTTAATATTAGTGGAATTAAATAATTACTAAAATCGTTTACTAATTATACGTAATTAGTATTTATACGGATAAATATAAATTACTGGATAATAACGGTTTAAATAAGGAAAAATGAATATAAATAATCTTACCTATTTACCATTGGCGGATAATAATTATACCTAGTTTTTTTTTTAACATAACAGTCTTACACTTACACCTCATTATTTCTAATAATCATTCCCTTAAAAAACTAACATCGTTAGTAAATGTTGATCGATGCCTTAAATGGTTGTTCGGATCCGACTAAGGTATAATCTAAACTCGTTGATAGATTAATTTTGATTTTAACTGTGTTCGTGTGTCGTGGTAATCTGATCCTGTTTGTGTAGTTTTACATATTCACGTTATTTATTTAATTCCGTTGCGTGTCTGATTTCTGACATAAACCATTTTACTTAAATACGAATTTTATATTAAAAAAAGGTAGCCTAGATATCCACTGTAAAACCCAACAATCATATCATTACATAGGGAAACAAATAATAGGGAATGCAACTTAAACAAACTCACAACGAAATTAAAACTATTTTATCAAACTAAGGTGCTGTTTGTTTTTTAAGAGGTAAATTGTCTGCAGTCTGCGGACCATATCTGCAGACATCTGTAGCAGAAGAGGTGGACTAAACATCTGCAGTCTGTAAGAAGAAGAGTGTTTGTTTTTTTTAATTTCTGCAGACTGCTAAAATAAACATAATTTTAAATAAATCATTTTTTAAACTTATAGATAATTACCATTCAATCATTTTATTTTCTTCTAAATATTTTAACCAACAAATTTTTTCTAAAACAAATTTCTTTTAAATAAAATTTCAAAAATAATTTATAAAAATTGTTCAAACAATGTTTTTTAAACAACTATTTTTTTTATTAAATAAATGTTTAACAACGTTTTGTCTAATAATTGTTTAAATATGTTTTTTGAAAATAAATTTTTAAAAATGTATTTAAAAATGAAACTTTTTTTTAAAAAAACAAAAAAACAGTTAAAAAAAACATTTTTAAAAAACGTTTTTAAAATTAATTGTTTAAAATGTTTTTTTGTTTACTTTTTAAAAGGCGTTTTTTTTAAAAATGGTTAAATAAGTTTTTTAAAAGTTGTATAAAATATTAAAAACCTTTTAAGAAGTTTTTTTTAGAAAAAACTTAAAAAACTATTTAAAAATATTTTTTTTAATGAAAAAACAGTCTAAAAAGAAGGTTAGAAGATGTTAGAAGATGTCAGAAGTGGCTGGGTCATATCTGCACCAAGAAGAGCTTGCGCATACATTTTTTAATGAAACGTCTTCGGAGAAACAAACAGTCTGCAGACCTAAATGTCTGTGCGTGGTCTGCGCGGCGCAGACATAAGTGGACAGGAAGAGCTTTTGCAGAAAAACAAACACCACCTAAATGTTCTGCATTCAAACGGTCTCGTGATGACCCCAAGACAACAATGTCGTTTACAAACATATAAAGTATTTCAACAAAATCTATCTAGTCTATTGGCAACCTACTCGACTAGAATCCATCCAAAATCCTAGACCCCCATACGCGTACATTGTCGGTTACGTCTATGGTTCACTCACCTGTATAACGAGTTAAACACAATCAACAACCTGTTATTGGTACGTCACAACCAGCATCTCAATAAAACGTTTTCATAAACACATATGCATGTTAAAAACATGCATTAAATGCAAGTCAAATCTCATTTGTGAATGGCCACATGGAAACCGTAACTTTTCAACACGCTCAAAACATATATGTCATACCGACCACATAAGACCCATTAGCCAAACTGGTATGAGAATACACATTCCATCTACCACGGATCTATCTAAATGCCTCAATATATGCCCCGAAGTCACACTCAAGAGTCAAGACCCTTATGACTCTGGGTTACCATACCCGTGGAATTACACACCAGCATTTCGAACATACATATACTATCTAACACATTGAACATATCTATTTATCTAAAACACTTTGACACGTTACATTACAACCCCAAAACTCATATAAAATTAAGAGGGCTAACAGATTCACGTGTTAACTAGGTTATAAACCATATATTACATATGTTGAATAAATATAACATGTTGTAAACAATAGTTTCTATGAAGATTTGTATGTTAGATGTCATCAGTCAGCCATTGTTGAAATAAAAATAATGAATATTTAAAAATTATAAATAACAAAAACAACGAATTAACGAATTACAAAATTATATTTGAAGTATAATTGAAACTTCTTATCATTTATTAAGTTTTTGTAGAATATTAGAATAAGAATACTTATAACTTTTTATATTTAATTTTAATGATTTAATTGTTTAATCTCATTAGTATTTAATACGAAAGATATGTAAAAAAATTATGGCGAGAATGATTGTGATGATGACACGTAACAGAAAAATACGGTCTTTTATTAGAAGAAAGATATGTTTGATTTAGAAAAAAAGTCTAAACTTCAAACGGTTAGAAGTAGAGATTGTAGCTCAAAAAGAGATAAAGAAATAGTCATGCTTAATCAAACTAACTAAAAAAACGGACCATAACATAACTAAAGGTTAACCAATCCAGACATTGCGGTTGGCCTTCTGGTGCAACAACATGGGATATGATGCCCTTTTGAGGTTTTGTATACGACCCTAACTCTAAGGGGTTTTCTCATAGTGGTGTGAGTTTTCTTCTGATTTACCGTAACTAACTCAATGAAATCATACCCGAAATAGGGTTATGATCATCAAGAATCTTATCATCATAATCGGTTAAAAGATTGATAAGAGAAGAAGAATAATATAAGAGGAAAATAAGTTTATCTCAATTGGTATATTATTGTATATATATACAATAGACAAGTAAACTTATGACTTCGTGCCATTCGGATCCGGATCCGGATCCGGGTCTGCCCACCAAGAAAACTCACGCCGGCACACATCTATTCCTTCTCCCACTTGACAACTCACGGCGGCACAAATCTATTCATTCTCCCAATCGGCGGCCAACGACCGTCCCCCCATCACGGCCGGCGGACCCAGCCCTCCTTGATCCGGATCCGGGTCTGCCCACCAAGAAAACTCACGCCGGCACACATCTATTCCTTCTCCCACTTGACAACTCACGGCGGCACACATCTATTCATTCTCCCAATCGGCGGCCAACGACCGTCCCCCCATCACGGCCGGCGGACCCAGCCCTCCTCCGGCCAACATGCGACAGCGACGAACGGATGACTTTTGCTCCACGTTTTGGTATCTTCAATCTCCCAAGAAATCATGTCGATTCTGTACCTGCGGTTGTTGCTGCCCTATTTAGGTCGCAACTCAGCCTCCGTCCTTCCACCATACTTCTTCGCTTCCTTTCCATTATCGAGTTCCCTTCGATTCTAGCATACAGGTTAAAATCGTGTAAGCTTCTCAACCTTTTGAATTGTTGCTGCTTTGCTTTAAACAATGAGTGCTGGTGGGTCGATTTGTGTTTCGATTGTTGTTGTTTTTGGTTTTCAACTAATTTTTGTTTGCTCGCGCTTGCATTTATTCCTTTCTTTGGTTTCGGATTTATGTTTGAAGGCACGATTTAGTTCCTTCTCTAAGAAACCTATCTTGGCCTGGATTTGAGGAATTATGGGTTGAAGGAACACCTTCTTTGGGGTTTTCTTGGCAACTTTGAGTCCGATATGTTGTCTTTTGTTTCCCACTCATAATCAGGCAATTAACAATGATAGAGATCGATTTAGGCGAGATTAGCGTGCTTGATTTCAATCTTTCACCATCTCCGATCAAGTAAAGAATAAAAACCCAAAAGAGATCCAAATAAGATTTTAAAATCTTCGATCAATTTGATTAGTTTTCTCATTTAAATCTTTTTAAAATTTAAACAGTTAATAATAAGAAGGAAAGCAAGTACATATGTATGACTTATTCTCTCAAATTACCAAATAGTTTGTTCGAGCCCTTTATATGTCCTTTGTATGTTTAGTTGAATGTTAAATTTCAATTCTTTTGTATATGATCTCAGCTTATTTTTTTAACTTCTTATTTGTTTGCAGGTTGTGGTGTTTGTCTTTGCAGTTCTTGGTCTGAGGGTACATTATTTTTTAATTTATTTTAGCTTTCTACATTATTGAAATTCATTGTTGCTTACCACTTAAACGGGTATGATATGGTTAAATTATTTGACTATTCTATTGCTTTAACAACCATTGATAAACTTGGGCCAAACACCCAATTAACTGTTTTTCTTATTCCATAAATTAACCACTGTTGTTGTATGGAGTTCTAGCTGCAGTTAGGTCTTGATCCGTATATCATAGGTTCACGGTTACTATCCGTTTTGCAATTTCTATATGCTAGGTAATCAAAAGTTTCTAGACAGTTTTATTTGAGATGATTTCTACTTTATAATGGTTCATTTTTCTATAGCAGTATATTTGTAAGACTTTGGTGATTCATGTTAAAGGCTTCCCTTTATTTTCTGTATATGATTTAAACTAATTCCTTCGATTCCTTATTCCATTGACACCTGAATTCCGCGTTCTTGCAGGTGCGATATCCAGCTGTTTTGAAGGTAGCCTATTAGTTATTTTCTTTTTAAAAAAAAATTAATTGCAATCTTTTATCTTATTTGTATGGATGCTCTTATCTTTGGTTTATTTGAGCGTTGTCTTTTATGTGCCACTGCTACCTGTCGTGAAGGTATTATTCCTTTCCTTTGCCTAAGTGTACATTGTTAAAGTTTTCCTCTTTCTATTTCTTAATAAAAAGTATTCAGCTACATACTTCTGTGATGATTTCAATAACATTTTATTAATAAAACTCCTTCTAATAGATGACTATGAGATGTTTTTTATGTATGCTTATAGTTTTGTTTGTCCATTATTTTTTAATATATGTTTCCTTTCAGCTTATGGTTTAAGCATTTTGGAATGTTAACATATGATATTTATGTGTTGGGGTGCCTATTCTGACCTCTTATCTTACAAATACAGGTAAACCTATTGTTATAGATCTATGGTTTGCTTTGAGCATTATGCTTATAGATCTATGGTTTGCTCTGTAGCCATCTGATACAAAACCTTATGAAATTGATGCAAATGAAATAAAAAAATATCATATACCAAATAATAGATCAGGTCATCTTGAAACTATGCAATGACTTAAGTTTTTAATGCAGTTTGGCAGATTCTGAAGACAACATGTGTTAACTTGCAACCCCATCTGCAGCCATGGTTGGTTGGCCTTTTACTCCAATAGTTGATGGTTCATATTCAAAGGCGCTTTGGTATGTTCACAAATTATGACATTCAATGTGTTATTTTCTACATTTACTCATGTTATTACAAGTGATTTAATGTGTGGTTTAAAATTGTTGTTTGTGATGAGGAAGAACGTTTCTTATTGTGTTCAACTGTTATAAGCTTCCCTTCCTCTTTTTTATCTGCTGAATTCAAAATTAGGTTCGATGAAAAGTAATGATTGGTGTTGGATTTAATCATTTCCGTCTCTTATGCCAAAAAGCATGAATGATTCTTAGGCTTTCCTTTGTTGGCCATGAGTGTGTAGACCGAGTATATCATACCCTATGCAAATGTATAAAAACTTATGACATCTCGATAAGATCGGTGCGTCCAGTAAATAAGTTTTTACAAGATTTAGATATGTTTATGTATCACTGGTATTTGTTAGTTTTTATAAGACTTGAATATGTTTATGTATCATTGGACTTGAACTCCTGCTAATAAGTTTTTGTAGGATCTAAACCCGTTTATGTATGAACAGATTTGGATTAAAAAAAAATATTCATGCCAAATCTCCAATGAATGCAAAAAAAAATAAATAAATAAAATAAAAATTATTGTGGTTCTGTTTGTTTAGCTTATGAAGATGCCATGCATTATGATTTATTGTTGTTCTGCAGGTATTGCTCAAGTTGATATTGTGCTTTTTGACGCTTTTTGAGTGGTATATTAGCGGTTTTGTTGTTAGTCACAACATGTTTTTGACACTTTATTTGATTTCTTATATTTAAATATTTTGGGTCATGTTACCAAATGGGCGTGAATAGATAAACATGTCCTAAACTTGGACTAGACTGGGCAAAATGATAGGCTAAATTGATGTCACCATCTATATATATAATGAGGCATCCATATGTATGTATCATGAGAAAAGGCTTAAACAACCTTGGAACTTTGGTTCAAAGTTGGTACATATGGATGACCATTCTTATCCATAGCAGCCTTGGTCTTGGCCCTATTTAGACAAACACATGGAATTGTGAGCTGATTGACGTTGTCCGATTCAAAACATAAAACTAACACATGGTGAGAAAATGGTGAGGCCGCCGCAACGCGCGGCGGGTCACACAACTAAACATTTTTATTTGTGCAGGTATATCTTACATCTTCTTAAGAAACCGATATCTTCTTTGTTTTATTAACACGTTTGTTATACTTTCTTGAGTTACCGCAGCAACGCGCGGTCGATCTCTAGTTATCCAACAAAGTCAAGTCGTTTAAGTACAATTGATTGATGGATACATATTACAATCACCACCTCACACTTTACTCCAATAACATCTAAACCCTATACTATTTGATACATAACAAATAGGATATATATATATCTACCGTTTTCATTGTTGTACGCCTATATCATCTTCCTCACCCACGTACCTCTTCCAATACCAATGTTGCTTCCACACCCGACCCATAGTCTCAATCGGCACATTCTTCGTCTCAGGAAGAAACAAGTAAACAAACACACTCATCACCCCCACCCACCCACCAAAAAAGAAAAACGTCCCTGATTTCATAACACAAAGCATCCCTAAAAACGTCTGAGCAACAACGAAAGTGAAAAGAAACCCTACTGCAACAGTAACACTCTGCCCCGCAGATCGAATCTCCAGCGGGAAAATCTCACTCGGAATCAGCCACCCCAACGGACCCCAAGACAAACCAAACCCTGCAACATAACTACATATCAATATCAACACCAAATACCCATAACCCTTGCTTAATCCACCATGATCACCAAGTTTTGCTGCCAGTATCCCTCCAACTAGCATTTGTGAGATGAACATCTGGACCCCTCCGATCGTAAAGATCGTCCGGCGACCGAGTTTATCAACTATCAACAACGATAGAAACGTCATGCTAAGACCGACTAGTCCGGTTACCACCGCTGACATAAGCGAAGCGCTTTCGCCAAATCCTATTGTTCGGAACAGAATTGGTGCATAGAATGAGATCACATTGATTCCTGTAACCTGTTGAAAGAATGGGATCATAACCGCCATAACAAGCTGCGGTCTGTATTTTCGCCTCAGGATGTTTTTAAACGGGTGTGTTATGGTTTTCGCGGCTTCGTTTGCGGTTGCAAGATCGTCGAATTCGGCTTGGATGTCGTCTGTGCCTCGGATTTTTCGGAGCATCTGTCTAGCTTTATCTGGATTTTTGTTGTGTTGTATGAGGCTGTTTGGTGTTTCTGGGAGGAAAAGGGTTCCTAGTGTTAGGATTGAGGCCGGAACAGCAGCCATGGCTAACGAGATTCGCCATCCCCAGCCGCCGGATATCTTTTGGGTGCCGTAGTTTAGAAGATTTGCGGCTAGAACGCCTACTCCAACGCAAAACTGGAAACCCATGTTGAATGCTCCTCTGTAACGCGATGGTGCCATTTCGGATAGATATAACGGAACTGACTATTGATCGAAAAGTCGAGTAAACAGGTCAAACGGGTTAAAAGTCGCTCAAAGTGTTTAAGAATAAAATGAAATGCTCGAATAAAAAGTGTTTAGGGTCAACCCAAAAACCGGCCTGTTTGTGTTTTAGCCATATCTAAAAGTAAAGGATCGAATGGTGGTTTTATTACCTGGTTGGCGAAACCAACGCCTACACCAAGCAAGAGACGACCGATTATAAGCATGTAAATATTGTAAGCGGCGCCACCAAGGGCTGCACCAGCAAGAAACGCGACACCACCAACGAGAATCGAGGGTCTGCGACCAAAGGCTCTGGTGACGGGTGAAGCAAAAAAGGTAGCGACTAGACCAGCTATGTATAGCGAAGACGTGAAGGATGTTAGAAGTTGGCTGTCGAATTTGCAGTAGTTACTTATCTTGGTGTCTTTTAACATCTTGGTGTAAACCTCCGGGAAGAATTTCTTTAAAAATGGCTCCATAGAAGTCACTCCACCTTCAGAATGAAAACTATAACATATTACTTATATTGAATATTGAAAGTTAAAAACAACTGAATTTCTATACTTTAAAAGTTGCCTAAGAATTAAGAAGTAAGAACAAACAGATCACTTTAGACAATATATAAAGTTGGAAACCTGAAATTCCAATATCATAGCCAAAAATGATTCCTCCGGTTGCAGCAACCATGCAAGATAATACAACAAATGATGTAATCCTACCATTGTAGTTCCCCACTTCACTGCTTACTTCCGACCCAACAGCCATGGATTTCTAACCAGTTCCCGGAGGGGTACACATATATGTGCATATATGCAAATATATAATATATTGAAAGAACTTGTGGTTGTTGCTAGTCCAACTTCACAGCTGGAGAGTGCCAAATCAGTCCAACTTGACTGCTAGATATTAAAAAAATTCAATCTTTTGATAGATACTTCCAAGTTTAAAGAAGTGAATCAGCCCCTCCTTATTTAACATCCACAACTAGTGCATCCAACAAGTTGATGATATTTGAGAATTGAGAGTAGGAAAGTTTTATAGGGCCTGGTATTCTAGTGTACACTTGGCAGATGTATAGTTCACGTGTCATAATATACAACACTTCAATTTTGTTACTATAACAGTAAGAAGCTTGAAGTCAGAAGGGCCCTCGTTGTTGGATTACAGTGATTGGAGATAAGCTAGTCATATATTTCTTGGATTTTATAGTCTTTGGAGTTTGAATTTTCCATGTTCCATGTTTTGTAAGTCAGTTATGCCTTATGGGGGCCCTTCACCATGAAAGCATCAACAAAATTAAAGGAAAGTCAACATGTCGTGATGTGATCTATTCATCTATCAAAATCCTTATTAACTTTTTATATCTAAAAAGTTGATCTTTTTTCCTTTTTTAAATATTAACGTGAACTGGGTTCCATTAATTATGGTCGTTAAAAAGAAGAAAATCTTTTGACGACCGTTTTTAGACCTTCCCTCATTGTGACGTGGCATGCAATCATTAGTTCATGGTGACAAATGGTGTTGCTACAAGACACTACATAATTTTTAAAAGTATTATACAAACGCAATAAATTTAACACATAATTTGTTGGTCAATAAGCTGTTGGAAAAAATATAGGGAAAAAATGTATTTTTTCTTAACTTTGGACGTAATTATCTATATGTAGATATAATAATGAGAAACTCGGATAAAAATTCTGGGTGCGTTCGCACATCCTGCAAACACGAATGCGACTCGAAGACGGTCGGGTTCGCGCAGGCCTGGTTGATCGACTGACTCTCTCTCTGTACGCCAAGAGCTCTGGCTTCGTCTTCTGTTATTTCAATTATTCTTGCTTCTACCACTTTCTGTAATTTTGTTCTAAATTCAATATATAAAATATAGTATTGTTATCATTATGTTTACAAATTCGAATTTAATTTCCAATACCGTGACATACATAAGCATAGTCGTGCTAGTTTAGCAAAAGAAGTTGGTGGCATAATAGATAGTCATGTAACATAGGTTAAATTTCTTTACTTTTCTTTCCAATCTCAAAAAATTTAGAGCCGTGTAACATAGTTTTCAGGTCATAAATTTAAGCGTTTGAGCAGTTATGATTTTTTAATTTCTGTTTTCTTTACGTAGTATTATGGTAATGCAACCGTTCAACATCTAGTTATAACGTTGTTACGCAATCACTTTATATTTCCGTTTTATTTATATTGAATTTTAGCAATATAGCTATTTTGTACTAGTATTATATCTATGTAAGTGTGAAGTAGTAAAGTCTAGTTTGTTTTGATTGTTGAAGGATACGGGCATACATGCACCTACAATTCCCCTAAACTAAATTAACAAATTGATTATCTACACATTATACAGGGACCAAAGTTGTAATTTACGCAATTAACTTTTATTCCCAAAAAGCCCCTTCATTGGTGAACACATTTTAGTTTTACACATCCATCCGGCGACTCTCGACGGCCGTGAAAATGGCAGTCGTCTTGCCTCTAGTTATCATCCTCCTTCTCTCCAAGGTAATTCCTTAAATCTGATTCTGTATCTATGTGTTTCTCTGAATCATATCTATATATCTGGTGATGAACTACTGCTGTATGATTTACAGGCAATACACCACTCGATTTGACCATGTTAGTTAAACCATTGTTCTCCGATTCTATGAATCATATTATCCCTTCGAATGATCCTGTTAATTGATCTATGTTTATGTCAGTATTTGAAAATTTGTTAATCTGTGTTTAGAAATCACAGTCGATTAGAGGTTTTGAATTTCGTTAAAAATACGAATTGAACTACAATAAGCATATACTGTCCATTTTCACTTCCTAATCTGATCATACATATTTAGGATTTTGAAACAATGACTATGTTTGACTAAAAAAGTCAAAGTCATTACTTATCAGTCTGATCTAAATTGATAATATTGACATAGTTAGTTATAGACTCAATTCCTATTTCCAACTGTTTATAAAAGCTTTGAATAATGTATATATAGCTCCATATAATCGCTATGGAAAATACTTTACGCCAAAGTGGATTATATTTTCTAGGCATGTAGTACTGTTTTAAAATTAACCAAATGTATGGAATGCCATATTTTATTTACTTATTCTATCTTTTTTTTTATGTTGTAATGGTAGGCAACAGGACATGAGGTTGAGAATTCAAGTAAGTTTCCGTTAGTAGTGAGCACGTGGCCCTTCTTAGAAGCTGTTAGAGCAGGATGGAGGGCTATCGATGGTGGATTATCTTCTATTGATGCAGCTGTGGAAGGTTGTTCCGCCTGTGAGCTACTTAGATGTGATGGTACCGGTAAGTTTATTCAAAACAATGCTAGTTGATGATGATTTATTTGTGTGCTTATAGTTACTTAAATTTGTAATAAAAGTGATAAATTGCAATAAAAAAAAAATTTGTATTGTCTTTTAAATTGGATTTATGTTCAAACAGTTGGGCCTGGTGGAAGTCCTGATGAGAATAGTGAAAGTACAATTGACGCCTTAATCATGAACGGGGTAACTACACATAACATTGCTACATTACCTAGTTAATGATTTTTATGTATTACTTACACTTTATACAGTCTATTTTGACATTATCTTTCACTTTAGTCTAAGGGTTGCCTTTCCATAAAAAATAATACATATATCATATATGAGTTTCTATGGGATGTTTCAATTGTTTTTTGGGGTAAACACAAGATAGATTCAGAAAATGGAATCTTATGCTGTTCTCTCTCTCTCTCTTTTTTTTTTGTATTTATTTCGTCGAAAACAATTAATGCATTGTATATTGTGACTTCTAAGATTCATATAGGCAACAATGGAGGTTGGAGCTGTTGCTGCCATGAGATATGTGAAAGATGGCATTAAAGCTGCAAGATTAGTGATGCTCTACACTGAACACACAATGCTTGCGGGTGATCAGGCATCAACCTTTGCCATTTCGATGGGTCTTCCTGGACCTTCAAATCTTAGCTCAACAGAATCAATGGAAAAGTGGACTAAATGGAGAGAAAATCAATGTCAGCCTAATTTTAGGAAAAATGTTTTACCCACCAACACCTGTGGTCCTTATCATCTAAAAACAGGTTTAAATGTTGCTAGCAAGACATGTTTAGTTGACGATTTTTGTGAAAGTATCATAATGAAATCATCTCATGTGGACTTTCACAACCATGACACGATATCCATGGCAATATTTGATAAAGTATGTTGCTTTTCATTCCTGTTTTCCTAGGTTCTTTTAGTATATTGATCTTTCCTTTCAATAAATCTTGATTTGGTTTCAGTCTGGACACATCGCTGTTGGTACATCAACCAATGGTGCTAGTTTTAAGATCCCTGGCAGGTCAGTGTAAAGTTTGGCAATAGGAGGACACTTTGACCAAGATTATTGCACTTGATCTTTCAAAAAAGTTGGATAGAGTCAAGCATTTACTTACATTCTTACTCTTTTATCCACTTATGGAATTTAGGGTTGGTGATGGACCAATTGCTGGATCTTCAGCATACGCTGATGATGAAGTTGGAGCTTGTGGTGCGACCGGTGATGGAGATATCATGATGCGTTTCCTCCCATGGTAATCTTATATTATGAATCTTTAGTTTGTTGATCTTATCTTCACTTCTGCTCGTACCAAGTGAACATGACCCGCCAGACGGGAAAAAAAATCATCTCAGTTCCTTGATGAATGAGTGGAAAATTGCATAAAAGAACCGTGCTTTAAAAAGTTAACCTTTTAAGGACCTATGAGCTATGCTATAAGTTATAATCTTATAATCAACCTAGGGTATGATGAAACCACGTAAGTGGCCCTAAATTTTGATTTTGAAAGTGTAAGTATGTTCCTGAAAATATACTAATTGGCCAAAAGCATGTTCCTTTTATGTATAGTTTGCGTATGAATGATCAACAGAAGCTTTGTCCTTGGATCCTTTTTAGTTCAATTTGGTCTTGATCTGTTTTTTAAATTGATTTTAGTTATCAAGTAGTGGAGAGTATGCGATTAGGAATGAAGCCAAGACTTGCTGCCAAAGATGCAATATCAAGAATAGCAAAAAAGTATCCAAATTTTGTTGGAGCTGTCTTTGCAGTTGACAAGAATGGCACGCATGCAGGCGCGTGCTATGGATGGACTTTCCAGTACTCGGTCAGAAGCCCTAGTATGGATGACGTGGAGGTTTTCACCGTATATCCTTAAACTTGTAGACTTGTGTATCAGTATATGTATGGTGGGGAGATGATCATATTGTAGTTAGTCCCGCTTGCCTGGATAAGAGGAATGATTGACACCACAAAAGGAAAACAAGAAAAAAGAAGATTTTTGGATGGTAGATACTCGAACCGCATTTGCTTTTGTTGGGATTTAAATTTGTAAGTTTGTGATTGGTGAGTTATCTTTGATACTGTTAGACCTCAAAATATGAGATAACATTTGATATGAAGAAGACAGTGGATATGGGGAGCAACATTTGCTCTTAATGAACTTTTTTTCTTACACATTTGCAAGGTGATTGGTGTTTTAATATTTGAGATTAAGATCTGTATTTAACAATTACTTTTTAGATCTTGGACATCTTCATAAAGTTTTGAGTTAGATACACAAATGGTTCACATGGTTAACTGTGGTGATGGTGAGAGCTGAATAGTTTTGTCTATTTGCAAATCTTTTGTGAATGCATGTTTGATTAAGCAGCAATGGTGAGACCGTTTTGTCTGTTTACAAATCTTTTGTAAATTCATGTTTGATGCAAGAAACCCATAAACTCTTAACGGGAAAGTAACTTCATTATTATTTTTAACGGGGGACAGTTGGGTAGACAGTAGTTAGATAGTTGGGACTAGCGGCAAAAATATTCTCAGTTGAGATTATTAACGGCCAACATGTGAAAGCTATTAAAAATCCTATTTTCCTAAAACAAAACATTATATGTTCAGTTACGTTCTTGAACCGTTTGATAACAAGTTTAAGGCCTTAATAGTGAACATGAACAAAAAATTCCGTTCGATGATATGTCTATGAACCGTGCGTGAACAAGTTCAATGCTAAATGATCGAACATGAACAAGACTTTGTTATGATCCGTTCATTTACGGCATTGGTGGTGGTTATTTAATGAAATTAATAAAAATAAATAACTTGATAATAAGTTATTATAATAAGTAATAACACTAGTAGAAAATTTTAAAAATAGTTTTATATTAAAAATGTAGTACACTATAAATTATAAAAGCAATAGAGGTTAGAAATTTTATGAAACTAACCGGTATTTTATAATAGTACATAGTCTGATTAGTCTCTAATAAAAGATCTTCTCAATAGTCTTTTTAAAACATTTTACTAAATTTAGCAGGACCAAAATCCTGAAATTAGCTTTCTTGCGAGTTACTCCGCCCTCAAACATTGTTGTTTTGTGACGGCACGATACCTAAACGCACCTGTTTTTGCTTACTTTATTGTTGTTACATGTTCACGTCGAATAATAAAAAAACACATATCTTTAATCTTTCTATTCTAGATCTCCCTCCCCCGTATGATCCCTGTAAATCCGCACCAAAACCTTGATTCAATTAAAAAACAGATCAAGGGTTTGACTCATCTTTCACCCGAATACCGCATCCATGTTCTCCTGATTTTGACTTCCACATTGATTTCTTCAAGGGATCTTGAACCCAACATTTCCCCTTTCAGAAAGTTCTGATTTTGTTATTACGTTTTTGTGGGGAATTTGATATGGACAGAATCGGAGATTTCAACATGAAAGATGATGACGCTAATGATGATGATGATTCTCGACCGATCATCCATTCTGTTGGTGGTGAAGAGCCGTCGATTTTGACTTCGAATTTCTTCTTGGATCATGTTGGAGAGGTTTTTCTTACCCTTAAACCAGATGGGTTATCTTGGAAATTGATGGATTCCCTTTGCAATGTTAGTTTTTCCAGGTTATATTTAACTGCTTTTGTTCCTCTTTTAATTCTTTAAATCTTCGATTAAATCTCCTCTTAAACTGCTTTAGTTCATAGCTTTCTGAATTTGTTCTGGTTGATTTTTTAATGTGTGTAATTGTTGGTTTGCACCAGTATACATTAGTGATCAAATTCATATCAAGAACTGCCCCCAATTTCATTTTGAAAACTAATGTTTAATGTGACTTTTTTTTTTTGTTGTTGTTGCTATCTCTACAACCAAAATAGTTGGAAGCAGTAACTTTTAAGTTTTAAGCATACAATATTTTGTTTCTTGTTTTTTTCCCACATTTAGCAATCATCATATGTTTAGTTGCTAATCTAAACCATTTCATGAGATTGACCTTGCATGTTTTGTTGTTGTTTTTTATTGTTGAAGGACAACGAGGATCGGTCTACTTGTTTAGGAATACAATTTCTATCCAAACAGGACACCTCAATCAACATTTCAGATGTTTATGCTGTTGAGTTTATAGATTGGGGTTTGGTACATAAAACCCTTCTTACAAACCCTGGATTCCTATTGGGTCATGCATCTGAGGTTAGAAAGCACCCTGTTATGTATTGCTGGATTTTTAATTTTAATGTGTTAGGAAAGTAACAAGCTTTTTTTGTGTGTGGGCATATTGCTTGTAGATGTATCGATTCACGGTGCATGGTATAGAGAGGTCAAAAAGTCAACCTTCTCTCTGGGCTCCAACTGTTTTTACATTTGCTCATGTGGATAAGCAAACATGTCAAATGTGGGCCAACAGGATGAATTCTTATTTAAGCTTGGAAACAGACCGACCAAGGAATCTTCTGGTATGTTCTATTAATCGAAGATTTTGACTTGAAGGCACACTAATCCATTTTTTACTTTCTGGATAAACAAATTCTGAAGTCTTTCAGTTATCAAGTTTCATTCATGCTAAAATGAATCGCTTGACTACTTTTGAATTTTGATTATTTAGGGTCAAAAGTGTTGCTCGATGATAAATTGTTTGACTATGTGTTTGGGTTATGTTTACTAGGTTTATGTTAATCCAGGGAGTGGAAAAGGAAATGGTTGTCGAACATGGGAGAGTGTTGCTCCAATCTTTTCTCAAGCTAAAGTTAAAACAAAGGTTTGTAACTTATCACATATCTTTTCAGATTTTTTAGAAATTTTCAAGCCAAAATTTAAATATATGTTAGCTTTTGATGACTATTTTTTATAGGTTATTGTTACAGAAAGGGCTGGGCATGCACGTGATGCTATGGCTTCTATTACAAACCGGGAGCTTAACTTATATGATGGAATTGTAGCCGTTGTGAGTATTATCTTCTTAACATATAAATTTTGCATACTTTTTCAGTATTGGTTGTTCTTGGATTTTCAACCAAAGTGTTTTCCTACATCCTTGGTCCCATGTGAGGTTCACAGATACTATGAAGCCACAATTTTTTTTTTTACATCTTATTGATTTTGTTTTTTCATTATGTAATGGGATTTAGGGTGGTGATGGATTTTTTAATGAGATTCTTAATGGGATTCTATTGCCAAGACATAGAGCTCCTTATCCACCTACCCCTCCAGATGATGATCCAACTATTGAAACTGAAAGTGATGTATTGCTTCATGACCCGACAGTAACCATTGTAGATCCTACGGTTCCTAATGACGATGAGTCTCCCCTTCTTAAAAGGTCAACACTCAATGAATCACAAGCCGTAAATCTCAGTACGCACCTTTCTGCACAGGTCTTTATCTATATATCTGTAATTGTTTTCATTGCGTGTGACAACTACTTTTGTCTATCATTAAGCAGATCAAGATTCTGAAATGTCGTTCCCAAATGAACGATTTCGGTTTGGGCTTATTCCTTCTGGTTCTACTGATGCTATTGTAATATGGTAATTTCTTTGCATCATATTTTTACTCTCATATGATCCGTTTATCTTTTGCATTCCTGTGAATACTCTATGTATTTTGACTTTTCATCAGCACAACTGGGGTGCGGGATCCGATGACATCAGCACTGCAAATTATCTTGGGTAAAAGGGTTTGCCTTGATATAGCTCAAGTCGTGAAATGGGAAAAATCACACACGTCCAAGAACAAGCCTCATGTACGCTATGCAGCTTCTTTTGCAGGGTAGACTCTTATTTTGACATCTTTTTCTTTTTGGAACTTTTTACCTTTTATGTGGATATCAAGACTCTATTTCTTGAGTTTGGATTTGGAGAAAAAAGAATGTGTAAGTTAACATGTGGCAATTTCAGCACATTTACTTATGATCAGGTTGATTTGGGTTGTGGTTTATCCCTAATAGGCCAACTGAAAAAAAATAGCCAAAAGGGAAAGGAGTCAAATAGGTTGAAAGTTGCCCAAAGTGTGTTTCTAATGCTTGAAGGCTCCTAAATTGTCTTACTATTAGATTTAATTTATTAGTGTAATGACATTGCTTTTGTAGTCATATTTTACATGTGACCTATCCGGTTAAAACCACACTAAAAACAACTTGTTGCAACCTGAACCCATTCTGACCTGCTACCCAACCTCCCCATTTTGCCACCTCTAGATAAAGAATAAACACAAAGGGAAAGAAAATGTAGTAACTTTTCTTTTTTGTTTTTTGGATGTCACCAGTTATGGATTTTATGGAGATGTTATTACGGAGAGTGAGAAATACAGGTGGATGGGGCCAAAGAGATATGATTATGCAGGAACCAAAGTTTTCCTTAGGCACAGGTATTTACCTACATATTCTTTTCATAACACGATAACCAATAATATTTCTTATCTAATTTGAATGAGCTATGCTTATTTAAAGATCATATGAGGCGAAAGTAGCATATATGAAAGCTGAATCAGAAAAAACAAATGTGGGTGCGAATGCAAGAAGGATAAAGGCATTTTGGGGTTTAACTAAAGAGTCGGAAAGAATAGCTTGTCGAGCGAAATGTGATATATGTAACACGACATCAGTGGCCCCACAAAGAGAAAAACCTGACCCGAAACAGGAGTCAAATTGGGTTAGAGTTAAAGGACGGTTTCTTAGCATTGGGGCTGCTGTAATCTCTTGCAGAAATGATAAAGCACCTGATGGATTGGTTGTTGATGCACACCTTTCAGATGGTTTTCTGCATCTTGTTTTGATCAAAGAGTGTCCTCGTGCTTTCTATTTATGGTAAAAACATTCACTTCGAACTTGGCTTGAAGCCAGCTGACCACTTGGTCCTGCATTCACACATGGGTGGCAAAGGGCGGGTTTGGTAAACATGTCAAAGTGGTTCAGGTTGACCACAAACTCAAAACAGTTTTGCGCATTTTTTTTGGAATTTATTGGAGGCAGAATTTTGACCCATTTACTTGTGGTTTTTGAATGGGCTTATTCAGGTTTTCTTCTATATCTAACGGGTACGATGGGTAAAATAAAATAAAAATGAATTGCTTAAAAGGAAAAAGGTCAATCAGTCGAATGAATCATTTTTGTAAAAATGAGTTGAAAAGTGTGGGGTGTGTATAATTAGTGCATAAAACCTTATAATAAACTCAAGAAAATAAGCCATCATCAAAATAGTGTCGCTTTTGTAATCATACTTGACCAACTAATTATTTATAAAAAAGTTGAACAAAGAATGTTTCGGTCAACCCAACCCAATCGTTTCAACCCGTACCCCAAATTACCTTGCTCGACCCACTCACTTTGCCATCTTTAGAATTTATAAATACTTAACGTGTTAAAGAAAATCTACATTATTGTAATATTCTTTGCAAAGTGATTTTGGATAGTGTGCATCTGGATACATTTTTGTTGGCTTTCAAGTTTCAACCAGTTCGACTTGTTTCCATTCGTTTATCATTCGTTTATCAATAAACGTGTCAGAACTATCACCTCTAAATATGACTAATGATCGCCGGTTGGCATATGTAGGCATCTTACTCAGTTAGCACGAAAGGGTGGGACCCCGCTGAATTTCGATTTCGTTGAACACCATAAAGTATGTTTCTTTGTTTAGTTATTTATTTTCGTTAATAAGAACCAATAGTTATTCTGAAAACATTTTGTTTATTTCCACAGACTACAACTTTCACATTCACTTCTTCTGGGGAGGAAAGTGTGTGGAATGTGGATGGCGAGATTCTTCAAGCGCGAAAACTCTCTGCACAAGTCTTTCGCGGTCTTATTAGTTTGTTTGCTTCTGGACCCGAAACGTGAGATTGTAGATTTTAACCCTGATGTATTTACCTTCCCATGTATTTATTTGTAAATGTTTATACAGAAACTGTACACCTTTTTCTTCTTCTTTTAGATAAATACTCATTTTTGAGACAGCATTATAAAATTCATAGAATTTATTTATGTTATTTGGTGAACTTCTTAGATACGTTATAGGTTGACCCCAAGTCAACCTACCGTGAACAAAACTGCAAGACTTGATTGGTGGGGGGGCCTGTGATGGCTCCAAAAGTCTTCTCTGTAATTTTCCCTTTCTTAAATTAATAATTCATTTTTTGAACTTTTTTATGAGATATAAAACCCATTTTGCTGATTTCATACAAGAACCAGCTTCCATCATCAACAATGTCTACCCCTTCTCAGTAAGCCCCCTTCTCTTTTAAATTTATTATTTTTATGCATGTTAGATGTATTAAATTACTCATCTGCTGTATGTTTGAAGTTATTCTTCCAAAATATCAGCTTTTTTTTTTTAATGTAATTTTGAATTCATTCAGGTATTATAATTCCTTACCTCCTGTTGCAAAGACGTATGCAACCATCTGCTTCTTCATGTCTTTGTGCAGTGAACTTAATCTTTACAGCCCCTGGACTGTAGCTCTCTCTTATGAAGATGTGTTTAAGCACTTTCAGGTAATAAATCACTAATTGGTAGGGGTGATCATGGGTTAAGGATGGAAACCGAATAAGATGAGAAACAAGTACAGAGGACCGAACTGATTTTGTGTGTTTCGGGTCGGTCTCAGGACGGTCCAGGTAGGTTCATCGGTTTTCTTGGGCCGGACCACGAGATTCCACACCTAGGGTTATCATGAGTTGAGGACCGAAATCAAATAAGGGGAAAATTAAGGACCGAGGACCGGGCTGATTTTGTGTGTATTGGGTCGGTTCATCGGTTTTCTTGAGCTGGAGGGTGTGATGCTCGTCCCTCATGTTCATCATTTTATCTGAAACATCATTTAAAGTTTGTATGATGCAGATTTGGAGGCTTGTTACAAACTTCATCTTCCTCGGATCGTTCTCTCTTACATTCGCATTTCGGCTTTTCATTATGTAAACATTTTCTGATCTCATAAACTTTCCACTATATTAATATAAGAACAACTATTCTTATAGTTAGTGTTGGGTTTTCCAGATTAAAATATGGGGTTCAGTTAGAGAGGGGTCCTTTTGACAAGCGGACTGCAGACTATGTTTGGATGTTTTTCTTCGGAGCATTCTCACTACTGGTATACTAGCAATGCATTTTCTTTTTAGGAAATGATCTTTTTGTCTTAGTTTAGACTATGGATGATGACACTTTACCTATTTTGATAGGCCATTTCTGTCATTCCATTTCTTCGGTCTCCATTCATGGGAGCTTCGTTGGTTTTCATGATCGTTTATGTTTGGGGTCGTGAGTTTCCTAACACTCGCATTAACATTTATGGTCTCGTGGAATTGAAGGTATCAACTGTGATCATATAATTTTGCATTTTTACAAGAAGGATGATTTGTTTACACAAACCCAAATATGGTAATTGGAAAACTGATCACATCTTTATTCGGCCAGGGGTTCTATCTACCTTGGGCTATGGTTGCTTTAGATTTGGTGTTTGGAGATACATTGATGCCAAGCTTATTAGGAATTGGGGTTGGCCATTTGTATTACTTCTTGACTGTTCTTCACCCTCTTGCTGGTGGCACTGATTTCTGCAAGACTCCTTTTTGGGTGTATCCTTCCCAAGTTTATAGTAACGAAAACCGATACATTGCAGGTCGATTTTGCAAATATTGACCCATTTACTTGTGGTAGGGTCAAATTGGGTTATATTTTTATCAAAAACTGCTGTAATATTTATTTAACACGTTACAAATATTTTTATGAAATTGCTTAAAAATTATATAAAACAAATGTTTAGTCAACCCAAACTAACACGTAGAACATGTCCGTTTTGCCAACTCTAGTATATTTTCTTGTTTTTGTTGTCCTTGACTATTGTTTTGTAGTCATAAGCTCGTTAAGTATTGGGGTCGGGGTTACCAAATGAACAGTCCAGTTAAAAAGGCCGATCCGTCAACTGGAGTTGCTTTCCAAGGTAGAAGCTACAGAGTTGGTGGAACATCGAGTGCTTCAACAAGGTACCCGCCAAATGTAGGAGCTTTCAATGGTAGGAGTCGTCGCATGGACACTAGCTCGTGAAACTTTATATCTTAGTAGTTATCAATTATCATTAACTTGTTTTCTGTAACAATATGCTTGTCAGTTTATAAAGACGAATGGATAATTTAATATGTACTTCATTCTTCGTGTTCTCGTGTATTTTTTTACATAAACCATAAACATGTTATGTATTGAGTTTATGTATAATGAAACTAAATATGAGCTCTATGTGTAAAGTTTGATAGTTAAAGTTAAATTTATGGCTGCCGTGAATAAATCTGCAGGACTCTAATTGGTGCCTTGGTGGTCTTGTGATGACTCCAAGGTCTACTTTGTAATCTCCTTACTAACAACTCATTTTTAAACTTTTTTGTGAGATATAAAATCCATTTTGTTGATTGTTACAAGAGCCAGCTTCCATCATCAACAATGGCTACCCCTGCTCAGTAAGCCCTGTTTTCTTACGAATTAGTCGTTTTTATGTATGTTAGATGTATTAAATTACGAATTGTAGTTACTCCTCCAAATGATCAGTTTTTATTTTGTTGTTCTTTCTTTATGTAAATCTTGAATTCATTCAATATAATCAGGTATTATAATTCCTTACCTCCTGTTGCAAAGACGTATGTAACCGTCTGTTTCTTCACGTCTTTGGGCCCTCATATTCAGCTTTACAGCCCCAGGACTATAGCTCTATTTTATGAAGATGTGTTTAAGCACTTTCAGGTAAAGATCACTAAGTTGTAAGGGTGAAATCAACAATTTCGACTCATTTATCTCTAATGGGTCAAACGATTAAAATAAAAAAGAATCATCAAAGAAGGGAAACGGGTCAAAACTCGCCCAAGATCTTTATTCAAAGAATTCATTGTAAGAGAACAATCTGAACAAAAAACTGCTGTGAGTCAACCTGGCCCGTGGTTTGCCGTGTGCCCATTTTGCGACCTCTACTGGTTTTAAGTACATATCAGACATACCATTTAAAGTTTCTCTGATGCAGATTTGGAGGCTTATTACAAACTTCATCTTCATTGGATCCTTCTCTATAACTTTTGCATTTCGGCTTTTCATTATGTAAACATTTCCTGATCTCATACACTTGGCACTGTATTTAATTTAACAAATATTTTTACAGTTAGTGTTGTCTGTTGTGTTCTCCAGATTAAAATATGGGGTTCAGTTAGAGAGGGGTCCTTTTGACAAGAGGACTGCAGACTATGTTTGGATGTTTTTCTTTGGGGCAATCGCTCTACTGGTATACTAGCAAACCACTTTTTTTTTTCTTTTCAAAAAAGTATTCTTTCTGTCTTAGTTTAGACTATGGATAATGACATGTGATGTATTTTGTTAGCCCATTGCTGCCATTCCATTTCTTTGGTCTCCTTTCATGGGTGTCTCGTTGGTTTTCATGATTGTTTATATCTGGAGTCGTGAGCTCCCTAACACTCGTGTTAACATTCAAGGTCTCGTGGAGTTGAAGGTATTGAAAGTGATCATATACAAGAATGATAAGTTATCTACATAAACCCAAATATCGCAATTGAAAAACTGATCATCTTTATTTGGACGATAATGCAGGGGTTCTATTTGCCTTGGGCTATGCTTGCTATAGATTTGGTGCTTGGAAATCCATTGATGCCAAGCTTATTAGGAATTGGGGTTGGCCATTTGTATTACTTCTTGACTGTTCTGTACCCTCTTGCTGGTGGCACCGATTTCTGCAAGACTCCTTTTTGGGTGTATCCTTGCCAAGTTTCCAGTACAAAACTGACATGCTGCAGGTCGATTTTGCAATTTTGACCCATTTACTTGTCCTAGAGTCAAACTTGGTTATGTTTTTATCTATAACTCTGTAATTATACTTAACGCGTTACTTTTATGTCAAGGTTTTTAAAAATAACAAAACTATTTCAGAGTCAACCTAACCCAACCTAACACGTCGAACCTATTCATTTTACCAACTCTAGTAGATTTTCTTGTTTTTGTTGTCCTTGAATATTGTTTTGTAGTCATAAGCTCGTCAAGTATTGGGGTCGAGGGTACCAAGTGAACAGTCCAGTTAAGCAGGCCGACCCGTCAACTGGAGTTGCTTTCCAAGGTAGAAGCTACAAGGTTGGTGGAACCTCGAGCGCTTCAACAAGGGACCCGCCAAATGTAGGAGCTTTCAATGGTAGGAGCCGTCGCCTACATGGACACAGCTCATGAAACTTTATATTTTAATGGCTATCTTTGGCAGAATGAATAGATCAATATGTACTTCATTTGTTGTGTTCTCGTGTACTTTTTAGGTAAACCATAAACCTATTTTATATTGATTATATGAATGATATGTAGCTTGGATTGGCAAACATGTACACTGATAAAAAAATTGTAGAAACATTCTAACTGTAGTTAAATAAATACATAACCAATCTGATGTTCTTTAATCATCTAAATAAATCAGAACACATGCACATAAAACAATCCAAAAAAATCAGTCTGCCTCCAAAAGTCCCACTTAAAACCATTATTGTGTTCTTGACTTCCACTCCATGATTGCAGTAAGAAGTGTGTAGTTAGGCGTTAAGCTTTTACTGGTTAAGGGTAAATTCGTCACCGGGGAGCTATCGCTCCCCTCAAACCATTTCTCTATCGCCCGGCGTTCATAACTATACCCATCAGCAGCAACACAAGGCTCAATCATAACCTCCTGTAGGTATATAAGCATCATAACATTATCAACCATAACATTTTTGTATGTATGAAAGTTAAAAACCGTCGGGTTTTAATAAACCTTTAAAGCATACCTTGAGTATTGGGCATATGAAGTGGTTAGGCGCGTTGATCAGAGTCTTGGACTTGGTTCTTTTAGCTGCATCAGCAACTGCTTTCAGTCGTTCCAATGCAGGAAGGACGGTATCTTTTAAATCTGGCCTATCTTTTCGTCTAAGCTCAGCGCAACTCAACCCGAGAACGGCTAACTCCTTGGTTTCAGCAATCGGCCATTCGCCTGCTTCTGGGTCCAACACATTGGCAAACTCATCATCTTCAAGAGCGGTTTCCACCACATGGGTCACCGCAATCGCTGGTCTTGCAGTCAGCAACTGCAAAATCACCATACCAAGAGCATACACATCGGATTTTGGAGAAACTAATCCGGTTCGTTGATACTCTGGATCAATGTAACAAAGGGTTCCTGCCGGACTCGTGTCTTTGTAAATGGTGGATGTAGAAGAAAGGTCGGTTTGAAGCATTGTTGAGAGACCAACGTCCCCGATTTTGCTCACGAGATTTTGATCAAGCAGTATGTTTGCAGGCTTTAGATCGCGATGAACGATTGTTTTCGGCTTTGCATTGTGAAGGAAAATTAAAGCTGAAGCTACTTCCCACATGATACGGAATCTGTCGAACCATGGGATTGGTGGCGTGTTGTTTTTGCGAAACAATCTCTCTTCCAGACTCCCGTTTACCATGTACTCGTAAACTAAGCAGCCGTGATCCACACACGCACCGATAAGAATAAGCAGATGCGGATGTCGTATCCTGCTCAATACTTCAAGCTGCAAAATCAAAAATTCGGTTTGAATACGAAACATTCCCAAAAATATTCAAATTTCACGAAATGTCGAAATCCATTTACTACCTCTTGTTGAAACTGTTTGGTTCCATGAGCTTCCTGAGAGTGAAGAATTTTGACAGCAGCAACCGTATGATGAAAGCTCGATTTATAAACAGTTCCATTCCCTCCTGTTCCTATCTTAAGATCTTCGGAAAATGAGGAACAAGCAGCCACGATTTCATCCCACGTGAACTTCTGATAGTGTGATGAAGCTCCTGTTATGGCGTTTTGAAGCGTTTGTTTCTCTCTAGATTCCTGTAACGCTTTCTCTTCTGCATCTTTTCTTATAGCAGCTTCTCTTCTCAGATTTTCTTTTATATATTCAGCTTGTCGTTTAGCCGCCTCGTGCTGCTCCTTCTCTTTTTGAGCTAAAGATTTTGCTTCTTCTTCTTTAACTTTTAAATCCTCAAGCTTAATTGATTCCTCTACTTGCTGTTTTTGAAGATCATTCAGCTGACAAAAACCAGTGTGTTATAATTTCAGTTTTACTTGACTTTTGTTAGTCAAGATTTGACTTCAAAAGTTAAAAGTCAAGAGGAGAATGGAAGTTAGTAGTTAGTTACCCTTCTAGATGCATCAAATGTCTCATTTTGTGCCATTGCATACATCCCGCGAAAGTGCCTGATTTCAACTCTTAATTTTTCTAGCTCAAAGTTGACATTGTTATCCTGTACAACGAGTTTACTTATCGAGTTATAAAGATTACCAGAACATGAAAAGTTGAAAACACAAGGAAATGACAAAACTAGAAAGATGCCTGGATTTCTGATGAAATTTCTGAAGGTGCATAAGGTATGGAAGATTCTTGATCAGATGTCCAAGATTGGTTTTCATTCAAGAAGCTTCTGCTGCTTGAAACTGTACTATTTGCATGAAAATAATCAGCATTATTGGCATAAGAAACAGTTGTTTCATCTCCCTCACCACCGCTGTCAAGAAACTTATTTCCTGGACTTTCTAAAGAACTTGTTTCTGTTTGAAGGGTGCGGTTAATGGATGAAAACGCTTCAAAATGTGGCTTCTGTAGTGAATTTGAAAAGAATTGGGAGTATGAAGTAGCTGAGCCTTGGTCTGTCCACTCTGTCACACAGTAACAGATTACAAACAATCAATCAAATAGTCATTTTGACTTTTTCAGTCAAACCTGTAACCTTTTGAAATCGAAATTGGTATGGAGTATGGTTCATTTTTAATACAAACATCTTTGTTTCGTTGTACTCGTAACACAGTTAATGTGCTACAAATCTTTCTGAAAGTAACTAAAGAATTCAAACGGAATTGGGAATACAAACAAAATTAGTGTCGTTGACCTCAAAAGTCAAATGTTACCTGTTTGAGAGCTTGTTGCAAGACTTGAAGAATTTGTTATTGAACTTGAATCACTACTATTGCTCTCATCTTTACTGGATCCAATAGTTTCAGAATCAGAAGCCCGGAGTGAAGATAACTTCCCTTTCGAAATAGCATAAACAGTACAAAAACTCGGTATGCTTTCTGAGATTCTTGATGACAAATTCTTCCCCCTAAAACACGAAAAGAAACATCTATAACATAACAAACTGTCAACATGCGATGAAAACAATACGTCGAGAAAGAACTTGGTACCTAGAGAATATGCCCTTTGATGAAGCTCCAATCACAAGCTTACTGATATTGTTTTTCACAATTTCCTGTTTTATTGCATCTACTACATCATCAGATTCAATTTGCACAATTTCTACATCCACCTGCACACAGAACCAGATCAGAAAACCAAACTTCATCTTCACACTGTTCCACTTTAATTTCACTTAATTAGATCGATTTAAATATAGATCAAGAAAATATATAAAAGCTTCAACCTTTCTCCTAGCACACATATTCTTTAAAGGAAGGAGTTTTTCGTGTGTTTGCCATTCGACTTCCTTCCTGTAAGCCGTAGCTACATCGTCTCGCACTTGAGAAATAACAACAGAACCCACTGCAAAAAAAGGTGCCAAATTTTTATCTTGAAACGTATAATTTGCAGTGACGGAACCATAACTTTTTGACTGCGACCATGGAATATGAAATATGAATGAATCTGGGGAAGGAAACAGGAAACTCACTTGGAGTTGGGATTCTGGTGATTTTAGGGCGGATGAAGAACAATTTGAAGAGAAGCATACCCTCAGGAACAAACTTATCCAATGCCCATCTAACAACATATTTGGTTTTTCGACTTTTACTGACGGCTAAAGCTACGACCAAACATGAAGGCGTCGCTAATTCTTCTACTCCTGTAATCATCCTATCCGCTTCCATATTTCTGCAAAATTACTCATAACATAGTTTATGTAATTTGTTAAAAAAAATTCAACCCAACAAAATCATAAAGTTTGGGAGATTCTTGAAATAAGCGTTAGAAATCAAGAAATCAAGAAATGGAGCAAGTGTGTGTATTTATGTACGAGAATTTCTTGTTTTTTAATCTTGGAAACCCCCCAGATAGATTGGTTCAGAAATCCAGAAAAAAACATGTGAATTTCAAGATAAAACAAAGCAAAATCAAGAAAAACAAAGCTCTGAAACCCATACCAAATCATTGGCTCTTCAATCTCCTTTTTCTCTCTCTCTAGAATCTCTCTGATTTTGTAGTTTCTCTCTCTGAAATCGCAAAAAGATTGGAACAAACTTAACTAAACTTAACTTAGTTAGATGTAGATATTCAGGTGAGTGTCAACATTTTAACCGTTCAATAGTGTTTTTATTGTTCGCCAAACAAGGAAAACATAAATAATAATTAATTAATAGCCAAAATAAATATTTAATTACATCCATTGATGGTGATGGTTGAAGCTATTAATTTGATTCAACTTTATTTTGATTCAACTTGACAACATGTGACAAAGTCATTTGGATATAATATCATTTCCCTTCTATTTGTCACATTTGACATGTTAATTTCCGGTGACTTTCCTACTATTTTTATATATATATATTTTTTTAAATGTCGTTTGATGCTTGTAAACTTATATTTCCCGTATTTATTTAGTTCCAAGAGAAAGGAGTGCTATTTTGTATTTTTATTATTATGTTAAGGCTAGGATTTTGTTTTGAATATTGA
This sequence comes from Deinandra increscens subsp. villosa, assembly GCA_039602395.1. Taxonomy (NCBI): domain Eukaryota; kingdom Viridiplantae; phylum Streptophyta; class Magnoliopsida; order Asterales; family Asteraceae; genus Deinandra; species Deinandra increscens. The sequence goes on from JBCNJP010000019.1 coordinate 2,616,404, forward strand.
ATAAGTCTCATTACTTTTTCTTCTTCTTTAGTCCCTTGACAATAACGATGTGATATATGTTCGGATATATTTATTCAAAACTATAAAAATAGGCCAGGGATGTGGGTTTGAGTTGTTTGTATTTGTTATAATATTATTATATTAAATATAACTAAGTTGTTGTCTATCTTTATTATATTTATTGTTTCATTATTATTATTATTCTTTTTTTACTATTGTTACTATTTTTTTGTTGTTGATGTTTTGCTTTAGTTTATTATTACTATATTATTATTTTTTAATGTTTCGTTTTATAGATTCGGACGATAGACACGTTAAGAAAATAAAAGTCCATACTAGCTACATTTTAGTATATTTTTTTTCTACGATAGAATATAAATTTTATCCGAAATCAAATAGGTATAAAATTTATTTTTCTTTTTTATAATCTTGATTATAAATGTTCTATTAAATTATCAATATACCATTGTGAAATACTTATATTTTACATTACAATTACAATTATTAAGGTGACAATAACAATACCTATTTTGCTTTTCACAATTTATTTTTCTTTTATAACTTGTGCTTTTCACAATTTAATCATTAAACCTACGATAATAGAACAAAGACCTTCAACCTTTTTTCAATTTCCCCGGTCATCTACAATCATATTATGACAAATGACCTTCATATCTTTTTCAGTTTTAATGTATTCTTTTATAAATTTTAAAATATTGTAATTTATATTTTAAATTGGTAATTTATAAAATTCTAAATGTACTCTTGTTACATAATTATTTTTATTTACATTTTGATGTAGGTTTCGTTCACACCGAGTTACATATGATAATATACAAGTTACCAAAAGCATAGACGAACAAGTCATCAAGTTACTCCAGGGTTTCACTTTTTACAGTTTTTTTTTTCATTTACCTTCTAGAATATTATATTTTTAATATTTTGAATTTCCCTTTGAGACGCGTTTATTTTTATTAGTAATTAAGGGTAATTTATTTTTTTCACAATTTCATTTCTTAAATATAAAGTTCTTAACATTATCAATTCCTCCTGCCGAGTGCGTGAGTTTAAGTCACACTTTCATCTTTTTATGTATCGTTTTATATATTATCAACAGCCTCTCGTTGTAACGCGCAGGTTTACTTTCTACCGGTTAATTATAGGCATAAATTTGAGTCAAATGCATTGAGCCTGTGAGAGAACTTGGGAACTGTTAAAAGACTAATTAAACTTTTAAGCCTTTGTGAGAGCAGGATTTTTAACTTAAATTAAAATAGAGAAAATTTTGTTGTTGTCACTCTTTTTTTAATCTTACCTTTGGCTTTGTATAATTTTATAGGTATAATTTTACTGGATACATTTATGAGTTTTTATCTATGTTTAGATTGCATCTTATGAATCTCTGTACACGTAGGTTACGTTTACATATGTGGATGAATTTCCTAGTATATTACCATACTTTTTTAAATCTTTAAAATTTAAAAAGTTTATATTTTGATACTTTTTGGACGTATATAATAAACTCTAAAAAAAAGTATAACTTTTAAAAAGCGTCCAAAGTTGGTGATGGGGGCTTGTTGACTACTGACTTTTGGTTTTGGTCTTTTGGAGATGATTAGGTAGTTTAAAAAGAGGGGACCGGGTTTTTAGCAATAATTCATACTGAAATACATTTGACTTGATCGAATATTTTTGACGTACGTAAAATCTCAACTGCCACTTATAGAATCTAGAATTGGTCTTTTCCACTCTTTATCAAAACTCATTTTACGATGAGATATCTCTAGTTACTTCGAATGGAAATCAATAAACCTATTTCATATATCGTCGCTCAAGGCTCCAGGTTGTTGATGCATCTCTGGGCTTCAGTTTGATTTACCTCAGTAAGTCAATAGCCTAGGAGCCTAAAGCGACGGATTTAAACATTTGGATAGAAGACGAGTAACACTTGAAGTTAAATTACGAAGATATTAATCTGAAAAACAATAATCGAAACTACACTTTTGTAATAGAACAGTCTTTTCTTTATACGCTATATTTTCCAATAATATGTCCGTTAACTTTGTTAACGCCGTTAGTGTGTGATGACGTGGCGTCCTAGTAACTTGTTTGTGATGGCGTGGCATTTAATGTGGCGTCCTAGTCATCAGTTTGTGAGGACGTGACATCTGACTATGACGCCACGTCAGATGCCACGTCATCATACACTAACGGCGTTAACAAAGTTAACGAAAAAGATTATTATAAAAATATGGTATAAAGAAAATACTGTTTTATTACAAAAGTGTGGTTTGAATTATTGTTGGCCAATAGACCATAATTGAGATTATTTAATCCATTTTTCCTAAAATATAATGAGTAGATGACACAATTTTTTGTGTCATAAAAATAAACGTCATAAAGAAAGAAAAAAAAAACACAGATGAGAGTTTTTAAATTGCATGTCATCCCTTCAGTCGCTTTATATTTTCATTTTTTTCCATTTTCAGCTCCCACCCACATAAGTATATCATCACTTCTTATTACCTTCCGCTCAATCTCCACACTCTCCATTTCCACAAGCTCCATCCCCACACGCTCCATCCCTCTCCATCTTTGAATTCCGAACCTGAGATCTCGCTTGAACCCTAACCCTAGCACCATTACAACACAGAGGAACTCGAAGCTGAAGGAGAAGAACACCGATTATAATCACAATCAAGGTCACCGCCACAACTACTTTCACAATCTTGTCTCGATTTCACTCCAAACGCTCCAACGTACGGTTCTTCTTGAACAACCCTACCTTACTTCCTCCAGATCTCGCTTCTCGATTCCAGCGATAAGCGGCCGATTATAGCAATGGCGACCGGAGAAGAAGATAACAAATACCAACGCGATATTCTATAAGATAACCCGATCATGATTATTTGTGGCGATAAATCATCTAGTAAGCTAAAGACACGTGTCCCATACCAAAGCCCGTAAGTACGTGGCATTCTTGGTGCTACTCTTGTTGCGAAGTCACCTAATCAAAGTTTCATTCGACTTGGTTCCTGTCACATCCCGGTCAATGGTTTCGGGTGTGAGCGAGAATGGAATCATAGTCGAGGATACATAGAACAATTCTAATAATTTAAAAGACTTCATAAAACATTAATCCGTTTCATTGCAGCGGAAAGAGTAGTGGAAACATTAATGTCTTACATATTTTGAAAACATAAGTCTTAAACGATTATTAAAAGCATAAAATGGTTAAGCTGGATAATTGGGACTATGACTCCAAGGACAGGTCCGTTAGCAGTTGTAAGCCCCATTTGCATGTCTTCAAGGAAGTCTCGTCAATTACCTAAGAAATCATGAACATAAAACGGGTCAACATAAAGTTGGTGAGGTTCACAGGTTTAGGACTCGATAGTTAAACAGTTGTAAACAGTTTGTAAAACAGTTTCGGTATACTTAAATATTATCAGGGTTTATTGTTGTTGTTGTATGATCTCACCTGAACCTTGATTTCAAATACTAACAGTTTACCCACCCGGCATCTCTTGCCCAGAGATGTTAAACAGTGCAGAATAACTGACGTGTACCCCCAGACAATCCGGAGTCAGAACTGGAGCTACCAGTTAGGGTAGGGTTGTCAACCCAAATAGATCTACTCACTAGCTATCGTTTCGTACAGAACTAATTGAAATCAATTAATGATGGGATTTTCGGTTGTACAAACGTTTATAACGATAATGTACCAAGTTGGGCAATCAGTAAGAGAACAAGTAGTCATACGGCTAACAAGTAAACCATAATATTAAGTAAAAAGCATTTAATCAGTTTTCATGATTTCTCCCCCAAGTATAAAGCAGTTAAAAGGAAAAAGGGGCCGTGAAACTCACAGTTTTAGCAGATAAGCGGTATTTAAGCAGCAAAGGACGGTAGCACGTAACGCCCTAAATAATTAAATAACATATGCATAAGGTCTATGATCATTTGAGTAACATACGTCACCCAAGTGATACCGGTCAAGTCTTGACGATTTAAGTCCGTTTGTATTATCGAAAACTCGTTATCTTGTATTTATTTATTAAATACATTTATGGTTATTTATATTTGGAAAATTGGATTTAAATAATACAAGTTATGCCTTATTGGCGGATAATAATATGAGTTTTGACCTTTCCTCACAATAATACCAATTAAACACTTAGGTGCTATCAGTGATACGCCGTTTAAATTGATTTAACGGGGTTAGTGAAATGGACCTTTTTGTCATTTTTGAAAGTTGAGGGGCTGGTTTTGTAATTTTTTTATTTTCTTTAAACATAAAAAAAAAAAAGATAATGGAGAAGGAGCACCGGAACCAGATCGGCGGCGGGGATCACGCGGCAGTTGTGGATTGAGATCCCGGTGTTTTGGAACGGGTCGCCGCGGCCTTGGGCGGTGATGGTGGTGGCTTGTCCGGCGAGGGGTTTTCGGACGGAGATGATGCAGTTTTGGAAGACGACGGCGGCGTTGCCGAAGATGAAGTCGACGGTGGGAGGTCGCCGGTGCTTCTGATCGGAGCGGTGTGTGAACAATTTATACAAACATTAATTTCTAATGGGAGGTCGCCGGTGCTTCTGATCGGAGCGGTGTGTGAGGTCGGAGAGGAGGGAGAAGGAGAAAGGGGGAGGTCGCCGGTGCTCCTTCTCCATTATCTTTTTTTTTTATGTTTAAAGAAAATAAAAAATTACAAAACCAGCCCCTCAACTTTCAAAAATGACAAAAAGGTCCATTTCACTAACCCCGTTAAATCAATTTAAACGGCGTATCAGTGATAGCACCTAAGTGTTTAATTGGTATTATTGTGAGGAAAGGTCAAAACTCATATTATTATCCGCCAATAAGGCATAACTTGTATTATTTAAATCCAATTTTCCTTTATATTTATGTCCCATAAATATAACCAAATAATCATTTTCAATAATTCAACCAAGTCTTGAACATTGAGTAAAAAGGTATAATAATGTTTATTATTATTTTCATGAGTTCGAATAATTATTTTAATTAATTACTTATTCGATTTTGTTAATCTTGCAAGTTATAATTATTTTGAATAATTACGATTAACAATTATTTGGTGAATAAAACGAGGTTTAAGTCTTTGCAAATAATTATTTGTCAAAATAATTATTAACGTTTGTTTTATTTTATCAAACATACATCTTTAAGAAAAATCATTTAAGGTTTTAAGCATTTAATCATTTTCAAGGGTAAGTTAATATTTCAAGTTTCATGAAATATTTTTAATAGAAAACGTTGAGAAGAATATTTAGGACGCCGCTTGGATTTATAACATTTGGTTTATAAAACTTGGCTTTTATTTAAAATCTCCAACGAACGTCGGTTCGTTTTTGGATACTTTGTTTTTATCAAAGAAATATTAAAAGTCTTTATAGACCTTTCAAACCAAAGATTTGTCTTGGTTTATTTTTATAAAAGTCTTTTATGAAAACATTTATTTTCAAAAAGAATCTTTTTATAAAATGTCCATTTTTAGTAAGTTTCAAGAAAGGTTAAAACTTGTAATAAATCCAAGTATTTATGTCAAATTATGTAACATCCCGATTCTAATATGACTAAAATCCCGTTAAATTCACGTTAAGCGTGAATCCGGGTTATGGGTACATTAAAATTATGTGCCATCTATTAAATAGGTAGAAGTGGGGGACTTATGAGGTAAATATGAAAGTTTAGGTTATTAAATAACCTAAATATAAGACCTTGAAGGACTTATAATGCAATTTAGAGAAACTAAATTAAACAAAAAGAAAAAGGGTGAGAGTCTGGATCGTGATTTACGATCTCCAAACCCCAACCTCACCTTCTTCTTGCCCAAATCGAAAATCAGTAATCAAGAGGATTAGGGGCTGCGATTTTGAGCATAAAAAGGATGCTATGAAAGCTTTAACCTTTATCCTTACATGGAAGCTTGCTAAGTAAGTGTTCCTCATCTTATTGCATGTCTAGATTTTGAGAAATCCATGGCAAATTAGATGTATAAGGCTGTGATTTAGTGTTGTGATGATTGTATAATGATATGCACATGTTTTAGACATGTAAATGCTTAAAACTATGACCAAAACATGAAGTTTTGGTGGGGTGAACCCTAGGTGACGAAAATTAAGCCTTGGGGTCAAGCTTTGGATTCCATGATGTAATTACAAGAATTATGGGTTAGTTGACTTGTATTAGTTAAATGATGCTTGGTAAATTGAAGTATTGTTTCAAGAATCATGTTAAGGAATCCATGGTAGTAGAACCTAAATCAAAATAGGTTGAAATTATGATATTAATGTTATGCACACCAAGTGTTTAATAAAATGCCTAAGTGAGATTGGTTGTGTGGATTCATGACTAAATGTAGGAAATTTACACTACTTGAGATCATGAACTAAGATCGTGCATAACTTTTGAAATCCATGCTTGTAAAGTGTGTTAAATGGAAAGGTGTAAAAACCATAAAAAGGATGAAAATAGAGTTGTGGGCAGTTTTGAAAATGCTGTAGAAGATGACTCGTATACCCGTTTAGAATGTATGATACACGATCGAAAAGCTTGCTGTGAATACTATGTTTCGTGTTTGAATGCTTGAAACTGAATCTGAGTAATAATGGGTCAAAATGACCCGTTAATATGGTCACTTAATTTTCCAGCATGCTGTTTGGGAAAAATTATGGTTGCTGTCCTGTTTTTAGAAAAATCGTATAAAATCAACCGTAACTCGGAAAAATGTGTGTTTTATATGCTTGGAAAGCTCTATGAGTCTACTACGTTTTATGTTTGAACATGTTGGGTCGATTCAGCTGTTAAAAGGGTCAAATGGTGGCTTGAACAAGGGTTGGACAGCAAGTACCACCCTAAGATATTTAGTGAATTGATGTCGTGAGATGTGAATCTTTAGATTTATATAACTAAATGATTCATGTACTAGAATGTGGAAAATGTGATATATATATATATATATATATATATATATATATATATATACATATATTGATGATTATGTTGTCTCACGAATCAAACAGGGAATTGAGTCCACTTTAGGCAAGCAAGCGGAGGCAACTCAAATGGAAACCGGTACTTATGGATAAAGCTCACGAGGTAACATCTATGTTATGTTACACATTTATTATATTACCCGTTAATGTTATAATATTATACGATGCAAATTGACAAGTAAAGCGTTAATTTTGTTCACGGTTGACAAGATATGAAATAGTTTAAGTAGAGTTGAACTCTAACTAATTGATGACGTGCCTAAACAAGGTTACATGATGACATCTTAGATGTATAATGTTGAACCTTGTACGGTATGGATACATGGGTGCTAAATGGTATATAGGAACCAAAATTATGGGATAATGTGTTAATGGTGGAAAATATGAATCGTCGGATTCATGTTAACGGGTCAAACAGGTTAATGAGTAATGACCTAAATTAATCACTATGATGGGCTAAGTGTTAGACGTTAGCTTAATGGTTTATATAAACCATGATAATTGTGAGATCGTAGGAAGTTGTTTGTAACGTATTCCTACATGTTATTATGAATAAGAATTTCGTTGTATATGTTGCCATTAAATTGACTATATGTTTGGTTGATAAATACACACTTGAGCTAGTGAAGTGACTTGTAGTAGTCATGGCTAGCCAAGGGATGGCACAATGGGTAACGTTGGTTCATGTAAAGGTAACGGTTTAACAAGAAGGTTCATAAGGACGATTGTTAAACCTATGAGTGTCAAATTAGAACACCAAGCGATGTTGAGGCCTTAAGGATTATTGAATCCTCATGCGTTGGCCCAAAGCATCGATGGTGACCAATGGGTCTATAAAAGGGATTTTGGTAACTAAGCCGTATGTAGAAATATGTGTATAATATAGTTGAGTCAGACCCGTTGGGTGGGTTTAATGGGTTATATGTTTTGACATTGGTAATTGCCGTAAAAGTTGTGTTATTAGACTCGCGTTACATTGCAGGTTCGAAAGGAATGCTTGGGGGTTACCCCAGATAGATTTCGGATGCAAAAAGGCAAGAAAAAGGGGGTGTTCCACCAGGTGCCACCGTAGCATACGGTGCCACCGTAGCTTACGGTGGCCCCTGATGAGAAAACCCCACCGTACCACAGCGCCTGGCCACCGTAGCCTAGCCAGGGCCACCGTAGCTTACGGTGGCTGGCGTAAGCTACGGTGGAGGTGGTTCAAAATGTTGAAAATTTTCCTCGTTTGTTAGTTCAATGTCGTTTCTTGCATCCAATATGTTTATTACTAATGGGTTTAAGCTGAATGCAGGTAGGGGATGTGCGGGACTGGATTCCATAAGCAAGTCCAAGAACCGAACACTCGAAGACCGTTGACATCGGCGTTGTTTTGTAAATCGTAATGGTGCTAAAACACTAGATACTTGTATTATAAGCAATTATCATGTCGTTTGCGGGTGATTCGCACGTTTTAACGACGTTAATTAACGGAAATTTTTCTGGGACCTAAATTCTAAGTTAACGTTTTAATGTTATTTTACTAAATTGAAACTCGGGTGTTACAAGTTGGTATCAGAGCTGTAGTTTGAGGGATTCAAGTACGCGAAAGGTGCTTGAACTCAAACTCCGAGCTCGAGGTACGGGAAAAGTGTTCGGTTCAAGCTTGATCGGGAATCCAGGTGAGTAAAAGTTTGCATATCGTGGCATAGTTGTGAGTAGCTAGTGTATGAACAAATGGTTAAACATATGTAATTATCAAATGGTGAAATGTTTGATATAATGGTTAAAAATGTGAATAGCACGGAAGATTGTAAGCGCTAGAACCGTGAATTTTGTAAATGTTCGGGACAGATAGAAATGGGTTAATGCTAAGGCAAAAGACCTCGTATAAATCCTTGAGATTATTTGATAACAAGATGACATTGTAACGAGTTAAAGTGCAGTGTAACATCTTGAATGAAAATTTAAAGTGTAACGAGGTAACATTGTGACAAGTAATTGTGCAATGTTGTATCTCGAATAGTATATGTAAAGGTAAAAAGATAGCATTGTGACAAGTCAATTGTGCATTGTTGTATCTTGAATGGAAAATTGTAAGCGTAACGAGATAACATGGTGACAAGTAATTGTGCAATGTTGTATCTCGAATAGTATATGTAAAGGTAACAAGATAGCATTGTGACAAGTCAATTGTGCATTGTTGTATCTTGAATGGAAAATTGTAAGCGTAACGAGATAACATGGTGACAAGTAATTGTGCAATGTTGTATCTCGAATAGTATATGTAAAGGTGACAAGATAGCATTGTGATATTTAATTTGGCAATGCTGTATCTTGAAACGTGTAAATGATGATGTTAATGAGGAGTAACCTTGATTGAGGTAAGGAAAGCTCTAAATGTGGTCTATTTTGACACCTTGATTTTTGTAGGAGAATTGCCTCCGAGCAAGTGGAAGGATAGTGAATGATCCGTACGCTTTCAAATGCATAAATGGGCAAGCTCCAAGGTACAACCAGGTGGGACTACCCAACCTGGATTATATTTGATAAACGATAATGCATGCACATGTGTCTAAATCGAGTTATAAGTAAGAGGTTGGACCCATGAGGTCATAATTTGAAATTGAAATGTGTGTATGGAAATTTGGTGAAGAACGACTCTTTAGGAGCCGTGAGACCACTATAATGTATGGGGTAATTGGTGAAGAATGACCCAAGGGAGGGTCGTGAAGCCATTAAATTGAATTAAGATTACATTGGAACACCTTCACATGTGTAGGGATTGAACCTTATATAAAATTGTTATAAGGAAGGATTAACTAATAACCATGGAACTAATGAGTTGAAATGGTTACATGCTATTAATCAATAAAACCGTTGGGACGGTTACATTACGTTTAATATGCGATATCATAGATGGTTAAAAGATATCAAATTTATGTAATGTGATTGATTTTTAAAGTGACTCGGGATAAAACCCAAGTCTAGAATTGATTAAATTTTTGAAATGGAAATAAGGGATAAAGGGAAACGGTGTATTGCACATGCTAGAAACCCGTAACCTTATGAAACTATTTGTTGATTAACAAAAGGTAAAGAGTACTTGATTAAACCCATGGAAAACCCCTAATGCTGAAATATATTGGTTACTATATACGTCTTTAATAACTAACATCTACTAGGTGGGTGATCAACCCAACTACCTGGGTGAGACCCACGAGCATAGATTATTGTGAAAGTAGGGAGGACACTAGAAGCGACTGTTCTCGAAGACTCATAAAGGAATTTCTATGTAAGTAAGTATCCTCAAAATTTTCTAAATACAGGTTGAAATGCAATATGAACGAGTAAAGGTTCGTAGGAACCATAACTACGTGCTAAACGATTATGAGATTGATTAATAGTTAGTAAGAACCAAGTCAATACATTAAAATTGTTTTGAAATGATCCTTAGAGATCACAATGCTGATTATTTATTAATTGCTAGCTAAATGGTTCATATATAGGAACCATGGCAACATAAAATATGTTAATATGCCAACGTGTCAAGTGAATAATAAATGGTTCATAGGAACCATAACCACATATTAATAGGTAACTGAATGATAAACAATTCATAGGGGTTGTGTCAATAACGATAAGGCAAGACAGGATAAGGTCTTGCTAAATGTCATATTGATATGAAAAGCTAAATGACTCTTAGGAGCCATGGCTTGATTAAAACGTGTATACTAATGTGCAAATGATTCAAAGGAATCATAATTGATGTGGTACATGTTAAAGGCTAGATATAAGCCAAGAATTGATCAATATACGACACGTCGAAATGTAATAGATGAAATGGTGTAATCCTAAAAAGGGTTACGGGATGGTATAAATGGCTTTTAGAGTCATAAGAACCATCCAATATAAATGGACTATATTATCGAATGCGAAATGTAAACGGCAAGTGATATGCTAAATACTTGCAAATATTGTTATACTGCTTAATATGTGTAGGTACATATAGACTGTACAAGGACACAACTAGCAGGAAAGCCGTGGGACGAGATTCCGACTAGGATTATCGTCAAGGTAAACATGAGCAAGAAAGATATACGCAGATCTCGTGATGACACTAAGGTACGAGTGTTATTACATTAACGTTTGAACCTCTTACGGAGAGGATGATTATTTGAAAATTCGATTTTTGATCAACAAGGTCATGCCACTGGTCATTAGAACCTTGACCCTAAATGATATGTGGAGTTATAATTTGTGAACTCCTAAACGCGTAAAATTTGAATATAAAGGATAACAAAAAAAAAAAAAAAAAAAAAAAAGTTATCAAGCTAATACTATCCTATTGGGGTGAATAAAAGCAAGGAATGAAATTGTCGTATGATAACTATTTTAGAGTTGATAAGTGTAACAACTAAGACAACCTGGTCAAGTTCCCGGGATTACAAGGGACATAGAGAATGACCATAAATAGCCACAAAATGCGGACATTGAGTGGTCCGTAGCGAAGGCTAAATAGAAATGGTGACATGTTAGATACATATTTATATGTGGGCCTAAATCTATACACATTGTGATTTATACGGGTAACAATTGAAATAAGGTTACTGGTGCAAACGCAGTCTTTATGAAGGCTCGGGTAATGTCGTTAAGTGACTAAGACCTGGAATGGGTTTCGGGGACGAAACCTTCTTTAAGGGGGGTAGATTTGTAACATCCCGATTCTAATATGACTAAAATCCCGTTAAATTCACGTTAAGCGTGAATCCGGGTTATGGGTACATTAAAATTATGTGCCATCTATTAAATAGGTAGAAGTGGGGGACTTATGAGGTAAATATGAAAGTTTAGGTTATTAAATAACCTAAATATAAGACCTTGAAGGACTTATAATGCAATTTAGAGAAACTAAATTAAACAAAAAGAAAAAGGGTGAGAGTCTGGATCGTGATTTACGATCTCCAAACCCCAACCTCACCTTCTTCTTGCCCAAATCGAAAATCAGTAATCAAGAGGATTAGGGGCTGCGATTTTGAGCATAAAAAGGATGCTATGAAAGCTTTAACCTTTATCCTTACATGGAAGCTTGCTAAGTAAGTGTTCCTCATCTTATTGCATGTCTAGATTTTGAGAAATCCATGGCAAATTAGATGTATAAGGCTGTGATTTAGTGTTGTGATGATTGTATAATGATATGCACATGTTTTAGACATGTAAATGCTTAAAACTATGACCAAAACATGAAGTTTTGGTGGGGTGAACCCTAGGTGACGAAAATTAAGCCTTGGGGTCAAGCTTTGGATTCCATGATGTAATTACAAGAATTATGGGTTAGTTGACTTGTATTAGTTAAATGATGCTTGGTAAATTGAAGTATTGTTTCAAGAATCATGTTAAGGAATCCATGGTAGTAGAACCTAAATCAAAATAGGTTGAAATTATGATATTAATGTTATGCACACCAAGTGTTTAATAAAATGCCTAAGTGAGATTGGTTGTGTGGATTCATGACTAAATGTAGGAAATTTACACTACTTGAGATCATGAACTAAGATCGTGCATAACTTTTGAAATCCATGCTTGTAAAGTGTGTTAAATGGAAAGGTGTAAAAACCATAAAAAGGATGAAAATAGAGTTGTGGGCAGTTTTGAAAATGCTGTAGAAGATGACTCGTATACCCGTTTAGAATGTATGATACACGATCGAAAAGCTTGCTGTGAATACTATGTTTCGTGTTTGAATGCTTGAAACTGAATCTGAGTAATAATGGGTCAAAATGACCCGTTAATATGGTCACTTAATTTTCCAGCATGCTGTTTGGGAAAAATTATGGTTGCTGTCCTGTTTTTAGAAAAATCGTATAAAATCAACCGTAACTCGGAAAAATGTGTGTTTTATATGCTTGGAAAGCTCTATGAGTCTACTACGTTTTATGTTTGAACATGTTGGGTCGATTCAGCTGTTAAAAGGGTCAAATGGTGGCTTGAACAAGGGTTGGACAGCAAGTACCACCCTAAGATATTTAGTGAATTGATGTCGTGAGATGTGAATCTTTAGATTTATATAACTAAATGATTCATGTACTAGAATGTGGAAAATGTGATATATATATATATATATATATATATATATATATATATATACATATATTGATGATTATGTTGTCTCACGAATCAAACAGGGAATTGAGTCCACTTTAGGCAAGCAAGCGGAGGCAACTCAAATGGAAACCGGTACTTATGGATAAAGCTCACGAGGTAACATCTATGTTATGTTACACATTTATTATATTACCCGTTAATGTTATAATATTATACGATGCAAATTGACAAGTAAAGCGTTAATTTTGTTCACGGTTGACAAGATATGAAATAGTTTAAGTAGAGTTGAACTCTAACTAATTGATGACGTGCCTAAACAAGGTTACATGATGACATCTTAGATGTATAATGTTGAACCTTGTACGGTATGGATACATGGGTGCTAAATGGTATATAGGAACCAAAATTATGGGATAATGTGTTAATGGTGGAAAATATGAATCGTCGGATTCATGTTAACGGGTCAAACAGGTTAATGAGTAATGACCTAAATTAATCACTATGATGGGCTAAGTGTTAGACGTTAGCTTAATGGTTTATATAAACCATGATAATTGTGAGATCGTAGGAAGTTGTTTGTAACGTATTCCTACATGTTATTATGAATAAGAATTTCGTTGTATATGTTGCCATTAAATTGACTATATGTTTGGTTGATAAATACACACTTGAGCTAGTGAAGTGACTTGTAGTAGTCATGGCTAGCCAAGGGATGGCACAATGGGTAACGTTGGTTCATGTAAAGGTAACGGTTTAACAAGAAGGTTCATAAGGACGATTGTTAAACCTATGAGTGTCAAATTAGAACACCAAGCGATGTTGAGGCCTTAAGGATTATTGAATCCTCATGCGTTGGCCCAAAGCATCGATGGTGACCAATGGGTCTATAAAAGGGATTTTGGTAACTAAGCCGTATGTAGAAATATGTGTATAATATAGTTGAGTCAGACCCGTTGGGTGGGTTTAATGGGTTATATGTTTTGACATTGGTAATTGCCGTAAAAGTTGTGTTATTAGACTCGCGTTACATTGCAGGTTCGAAAGGAATGCTTGGGGGTTACCCCAGATAGATTTCGGATGCAAAAAGGCAAGAAAAAGGGGGTGTTCCACCAGGTGCCACCGTAGCATACGGTGCCACCGTAGCTTACGGTGGCCCCTGATGAGAAAACCCCACCGTACCACAGCGCCTGGCCACCGTAGCCTAGCCAGGGCCACCGTAGCTTACGGTGGCTGGCGTAAGCTACGGTGGAGGTGGTTCAAAATGTTGAAAATTTTCCTCGTTTGTTAGTTCAATGTCGTTTCTTGCATCCAATATGTTTATTACTAATGGGTTTAAGCTGAATGCAGGTAGGGGATGTGCGGGACTGGATTCCATAAGCAAGTCCAAGAACCGAACACTCGAAGACCGTTGACATCGGCGTTGTTTTGTAAATCGTAATGGTGCTAAAACACTAGATACTTGTATTATAAGCAATTATCATGTCGTTTGCGGGTGATTCGCACGTTTTAACGACGTTAATTAACGGAAATTTTTCTGGGACCTAAATTCTAAGTTAACGTTTTAATGTTATTTTACTAAATTGAAACTCGGGTGTTACAAATTAATCATTTGACATAAATATTATTCTTACCAAATCTATCATTTATTTTTATTCTTTTTGTCCATACATTAAATCATTTGACATAAATTCATTTCTTACTAAATCTAGTAAGAACATATATTCCTTTTGTCCATTTTTATAAATCACTAGTTACTTTAGTGATTTAGATTTATTTTTAAAGTCCATGGTTCTTATATATTTGTTTATTATAATTTCATGTAATAAGTTAACATAATATAACATGGTTTATATATAGTTAGTTAACATTTTTACTAGACATCATGAAATAATAAAAATCAACCAACATTCATATGTTGGGACCAAATATATAATTTAATGCAATCTACTAACATAAAAATGTTAGGACAAGAAATATAAATAACAATCTACTAACATATTTTCATATGTTAGGACCAAAGAACAAGTAATATAGTCTTTTTAATCCAAGGTTATGTAAATTGCATATGAGTAATCATGATGATCTTGGGTGCACTTGGATACTTTCCATAGATTTCTTCAAGTGTTTCACCCCATTCTCTTGGCTACTTTAAGTTCCTAGAACACCATGAGAATGTTTAAAGATCATAAGAAGAATGGAGGTTTAAGAAGAGAGACTTTGATGATTAACTCAATATACATTCACATTTATTAATTATGAAGAGGCTTGGGTTTGCAAACAACCAACTTGAAATCCATGGATTTCATTAGATCTAGGTGCACAAGGTTACTATCCATAAGGTTTCACCTTGTGTTTCACCATCTTGGATCTTAGAAGAAAATGGAGATTAAGAAGAGAGTTTGGTTGGTTGTTGCAAGCAAGCATTCCAAGATCAAAGGGTTATAATATAAGTGTTAGTTGTTTTATGGTTGTCAAGACTTGAAGGGTTCAAGGGTGTGAAAAAGAGATGGAGAATGAGTTAGGAAAACTCACAAGGAGGAGAGGAGAGAAAATCGGGTGGCGGTGGCGGATTCCGGTGGCCGGCGGCGATGGTTACCGGCGGCGAGGCGGCGGCCGGAGGTGGCTGCGGGGCGGCGTCACGGCGGCAGAGGAAGGGGGGGTGGCCGGCCGGTTCAAGAGAGGGAGAGGGGAGTGAGTGTGGTGGTGTTGGGTGTGGGGGAACCAAGTGGGGTTTGTCCCCTCTTTTATAACCATACTTAGCATAATTACCCATTGGGTAATTATGTGTTGTCAATCTCCTAAGCACCCAAGAGTAGGAGGTTAGTTTTTATAACCTTTCTTTGCTTTTTATAAAATGGTGATGGTTTTTATAAAATATGAGGAGGTTATGGGTTATTAAAAATCATAACTTTTTAAAATATAAAACAATTATATTTAATCAAATTAAATGATGATTTTTATTTTTATAAACATTGTAAGTCCAAGTCTTATAAAAATATTAGTGGTTTAAGGATTTGGTTAAGTTTTATAAAACTTTGTTAATCATGTGGGCTTTTAAACAAATTTTATAAATTGGTTGTTGTTTGGGCCGAAGCCCAAATCGGATTAAATATGGGAGAATGGGCCGAAGCCCATTCGGCTTCGTTAAGTGGAACGGGCCGAAGCCCATTTCGAGTGGTAGGTGGAAACCGGGCCAAGGGGTTGGGCCGAAGCCCATGGGAATCGGGCTTGGACCGGGTCGGGTTGGGTTCGGTTGCGGATTGGGCCGCGAAGGGTGGTTGGTGCGGGCCGCGAAGAAAAAGGGAAAGGGGATTGGGCCGGTTCGGCCCAATTCGATACGAGCCGCGGGTCGGGTATCCGGGTTCGGGGTTTTGCTCGACTAGTTGATACGAACATTCGGTTAAATTTTCGGGTCAATCCGGACATTTTTTAGGCTAATTGGGCTTACCGGGCCCAATTGGCTAAATGGTTTGGAATTTGGCTAAGTCTTGACAACGTAACACTTGTTTGAAGTTCGTAAAACGTTTTATCATTGTATAACGGTTTGATAAAATATAAAATGTCGAATTTTATATTTATTTTCTTATTATTGAAATTCCACCGTTAATATACGAAAGACGCATTATTTTACGTACGTATATATTTGGTTTAATGTGGAATCGAAGTCGATTAATCATTTAACTATCACGGTTAATCATGTGTTAAAGCAGTAAATCACATAACTAATACGTAATTTAAAAGTCAACGGAAGTCAACGGAGAGAGGTTTGACCTGATTCGGACGGGTTGTCACAGTTCCTCACTATGAGGAGCAACCCTTCTTTACAATAAATGTAGCACATCTCGAATGTACACCGCAAGTCCAATGAACTCATCATCAAATACCGAATCCTTATATTAACGACCTCTTCGAGCGGATTTCCAAGATCAATTCTCGCTATTGACGTTGTCCCTGAATCACTCTTCCTATATGCTTTAATTATCCATTCGTGATTCCCGATCTTTCTCAAAACCATGATTAAATTTGGTCTTGATTCCTTCACTTTATCTTATTAAAGGAAAATTACGATATCCAATTTGCATATCATTCGAATGGTGATCTGCATTGTGATATTAAATGATCAATTCATATTATCATTTGAATGATGGTTCATTTAAGTGGAAATTTTGCATTGTATCATTATCTTTCCCTCAAGTGGTTAATCAAGTACTCTCATATCACTCCTATTACATCTCTTGTTTAGATAAACTCATCACCGCCTTAATTGGTGATGATTGAAATTGTTCTAAACAAAACCATGATATACCTCTTACTATTAAAACTTATAATCATTTGCTACTATGGTCAGTCCAAGACTTATACGTACTACACCTAAACAATTTGTGGTGCTAGCTTAACATACTATCCGAATCCTTATCCGTATCCGAAATTTCAGATATCCAAAATTTTGGATACGGATTCGGATAGTGAAGCGGATATCCGAATTTTCAAAACCCCAAAAAAAAGTAAAAAAAAATACATTCAATCTTTAAAATTACTAGAGATAAACATCCAAATGAGCAAATAGTCTAATACAAGTACATTAAATAGTCAAATCAGTGGTGAACAAGCTCGATGGTGAACTACAAGTCGGTGGTGTAAGGCAATGAGCCAGTGAGGGTCAAGATTTGGAGGACGACAGGATCCAAAGAGGCAATGAGAGTGGGAAGCGGTGTTTAGAACTTTATATTTAGGGTTTTTAAGTTAAAGTACGTTAAACTAAATAATATATATATAATTTAATACTTAAAATATATATATTTCGGATATCCGAATATCCACAACTTTTCAAAATTATTATCTGAATCCGAATCCGAAAATTCTGGTATCCGAATTTTCGGATAATTTGACTTCGGATATTTTAAATATTTCGAATTTAGATTCGGATATTTTTGAACAACCCTGATGGTGGGAGGCAGGGGGTTCCAACTATAAAAAACATGGGAAAAGGGGAAGGGTTTTGTACAGGGGTTGGCCGCCGCATACATAGTAAAACCTTAGCAATAATATTATTTGGAGTTAATTGCCATTTTCGTCCCTGAGGTTTATAAGTTTTTGCCATTTCGATACAAAAAAGATTTTTTTTTCCTCAGCTTCCATCACGTTTCTAATTTCTGCCATTTTGGTCCAAATCACTAACTAGTGTTAAATACTTAACTGAAAACCAGGGGTATTATTGTCTTTTTCCATTAGACTCTTATATCAGTGCTTATAACCTAATCAATTTGAAGAATCCAGATCGCAAAAAGCAAGCTCGGTAAATTCAGCCCTTGTGATCAACTACAGCCTCGAATCAGCAGCAAATAAGCATGCCAACTAGCCTCAGATCAGCAGCAAATAAACATATTGGTGTTAATGATTTAGTTTGTTGCTGCTGTTCGTTTAATTTGAGTCAATTTTCATCACATAATAAGTTAATATATTAATAAATTATTATAACTAATAAAAAATTAGGATAGCCCTTGTGAAACGTGGAGGATAATTAAATGGAATACATAAGTAGGATAGCCACATAAGTCAGTTATTGGAATAATTCAAAAGGAAACTTAATAGAAACTTAGCGGATATGTCCCCGACCACCGGAAACGTACCCCCACCGCCTAAACGTTTTTGAAACGTCCCCCTTGTCGTTTCCGTACCGATAAAGTCTCCGGGACGGGAGACGCCACCAAATCACCGTCCCCGTGCCTCATAGCTCGAAAGATTCCCTGTGCGGAGGATTTTGTGTGCGACGTAGGGTTTTTGGGTTAAAGAACGACGTACGCTTGCTTTTTTATGAATAAGTCGTTTAAAAATAAATAATAAGTTAGATATTATGTTTTTACAATAATACCCTCGTTTCCAGTTAAGTATTTAACACCAGTTAGTGATTTGGACCAAAATGACAGAAATTAGAAACGTGAGGGAAGCTGAGAAAAAAAAAACTTTTTTTATACTTAAATGGCAAAAACTTATAAACCTTAAGGATGAAAATGACAATTAACTCTATTATTTGCTATTAGTAGTATCTTGTGAGAATGAGAATGTGAGATGCAAGCAAACCTTATATTTATCCCGAAGGTTAAATAGGTTGTTTTTAGAGAGACCCTCGTCTCCAAGCACAAGCAAACACACCAGCAACAACCGAAAAGAGTGAGAACTGAGAAGAAGGTGAGTATGAAGAAAAAGTTTATTAAATAGAAAACACTAATAATAACAAGTAAAAGATAAAAAGAAAAACAAACAAATAAATAAATGGATGAACAAAAAATAATTAAATAAGTAAACAAAAATAGAAAAATATATATATAGATAAATAAATAAGTATATATAATGCTAAACGAAGTTCCAAAGCCGGGTTTTATCACCAGTGGGTCTTCGGGTGAGTGGGTTTTCCCCGGAACTGAAGATAACTTGGTGCGCTTAAGGGCTTCATGCGGTTGGGTTAGGCCAGCTGGCGGTGACCTTTTGCCGTTGGATCACCCCGTACGGAGTACCTAGGCAATTCAATGTTTGTTGGCCGTTAAAAAAAAATAAAAATTTCCAAAGCCAAACCCTATTGACTTCGCTCCATTCCCAGTTCTTTCGTAAATCGTAAAAACCATTCTTGCGACTTCTGTTTCCAAACACAAATCGATTCACCCAGGCTGCAATTCGATTTCAATCCATCCTAGTTTTCCTACCATTCGAAATTTCTCAACAAAAACCGAAAATACAAAAAAAGGATTTTAGAGGTTAGGGTTTATTTATTTACTTCTTGTTGATTGTTGTCTTGCATTCTTGTTTAGTTGTTTATTACTTTTTTTTTAATTTGATTTGTGCAGTGTTCTGTTGTCGAAAGATTAAAGAAATAACAGTCAAAACTAAAAATTTGAACTTTTCAAGCAAATCTAAGGATAGTAAACAGACCTTGAAATCCATTATGAAAGTTTATACTTTGAAATTTAGTATTTGATTTGTGAATCATGAATAACTTCTTTGAATTAGTAATTAATTTTTTTCTTCCTTGTTTCTAGCTTCTTTCTAGTCTAATTCCTTCCGCCTTTATATATATATATATATTCTAACAGGCTTATATATATATATATATTCTAACAGGCAGTCTAGCTAGCTTACTAATTTCATGCATGCATGGCGGATGAGGAGGAGGAAGGGATGACGGAGCTTCCAGCTGACCTGATTTTGTTCAACATAGTACCATCGAAAAAGAAGTTGTTCTCCATCGACTGCGTGCGAAGCACCTGATGATGGATTTTCGAGGAGTCATGTAACCCCGGCACCACTCAAAGAAGCTGGCAGTGTGTCCAGTCTAACGTCTTGCGACGGAATGATATGTCTAGGCATGAAGATGTGGTACTATGATGACGATTTCAACGATTTGATTTTATGGAAGGGAAAATCACAAAAATGACCAAGTTTGACCAAGAAAAATCCGAAATGACCAACCAAAAGTATACTAACTCAAATGACCCACCCAATAGAATCCAGTCATTTGTCATCTTTCCACCAATCACAATCTGACATGTGTCCTCAATCTGACAAGTAGGCTAAAGGTGGAACCCACCACCAACCAGTAATTGTTTGACACGTGGATTAAAACTCAGAATACTAGGCTTGGCACCAGCTTTGTAACCGAGCCTCCCAAAAGCTGCCACGTGTCCTAGAAGGAGCCGTGGCTTGAGCCACGGCTTGAATGGCTTATGCTTTTCCCAACATATAGGATTACTATAGTCCTTTCTGAGACTCAACCCTCCTACCCCCCCCCCCCTTACCTCATCCCCCCATTCAAATGACCCACCCTTTGAATTACTTTTAGGTTCCCATGTGTGTATCTTCCATCTGCAAATATCTATCTCTATTTTGGTCAAGACTAAAAGAAAATGGTGATCTGTAAAAACCGTGGGTTTGCAACGGCCATACGTATATCTTCCACAACTGCGAATCCAGGACGTCGTTTTCACTGTTGTGCTAGACCCGTAAGTGTATCTTAGTTCTCATCATTTGTTAAAAAGAAAAAAATATAATTCTTCACCTACTTTGTGATTAAAATTTTAGGGTTCAAACTGTGGATTTGTCAGTTGGGCTGATCCTCCGGTATCTGAAAGAGCTCTTGAAATACTGCGAAACTATCAAGATGATGCCAATAGATTGAAGCTTGAAGTTAAAAATCTTAAATTTTTATTGATTGTGAGTTGGTTTTTCTTTTTTATGTATTACTTTGGGAAATAAATTTTATATATTATGAAATTAATTATGTATCTTGGTTGACGTAATACTGTTGTGTCATGATGGCAAGGTTAATTAATTACGTTAATTATTTTTTGAACAGCAATGATTTATTAAGAAACACTAGTGAGACACTAGTACTGGAGAAGTGCAAGGAGTTTACATTTTGTAAAAAGCAAAACGTAAAAACTCATGCCATTCTAACTACCTATCTTTGCTCTGTTACAAAACCAACTGAATGTTTCCGACTTTATCTCGTTAATTAATTACGTTAATTAACCTTATTTATTTTAAACTTATATCCATTATAACTTCTAATAATTTTAATCCAAATAAATAATAGTTTTCAAATAACCTTATTTATTTTAAACTTATATCCATTATAACGTTATTTATTATAAACTTGCACAAATTATATATTAGTTTTCATATTACGAAGGCAGTCATTTAGGTGATACATATTTCATGAGAAGTTAATAATTTCATAAACCATACCCATTTCGTTAACACCTTACATATTATACAAAAAACATAATGTTTGGGGGTGTTACCCAAACTACTAAAAACAGAAGTTCCAAATGCAACAAAAGACAACTAAACAAACCACAACCTAACCCAACCACACCTACCAGTTCACTTCAAGGTTAATGTCTTTGAGAATGGGCCACAGGTTCCTCATTTTGAACTCATGCTTAAACTCAACGAGGAAATCAAGTCAAACCAAGTCAAACCTTCTGTCTTCGTCCTCCTCATCATTCATGTTGTATAGCACCTTGAATAAGTCCATCTTGAACTGTATTTTACACCATTTGGACCTGATCTCATCTTCGGTCCGGTGGTGATCAAGAGAACCGTGAAGAACACGGAAGTGGTTGGTGAACCTTTTCCAAAAATCAGTACCTGGATCATCTTGCATGGCGTTCTTCACTTCCACAAAAGATTGTGCCAATCACATCTTCTCCCTATCCGTCCACATCTTCGTCTGATCTGTTTATGGGTTAAAGGCAACAAATGAACATATATATTTATAAAGGGTTTATGTGTCATTTATTGTTTGTATTTAATAAGGGGGAGTTAGGTGGGTGAGAGTAATAAGTAAATAACCCATGGTTTCGGTTGGTTTCCGGTATTCATATTCGAATTTATTGGTGGTTTATCTCTCCTCAAGAAGACTAATCGTATACCTTTAGACGGCAACTATAATAATATGACGTCACCCAACCACAAATTTATTACAAACAAAATATATATATTTGATTGTATAATACTCTATATATATTCTCATACCAACATAAGAACTGGTATAGAGTAATCATGGAACCACAATATAGCTCTCAACCTACAAAAAAAAATATACTTCAGTGATATTTGATAACTGGAGGTTATCAAAGAAGCAACGTGCATCTTCCTCTACCTCAATTGAAAAAACAGATGTAGCTGTCGATCTTGAACCTCGCATTTATGTCCAACAAAATCTTGTTACGACGAACCCAGCTGTACCTGTTCATAATAGACGAAGATGGGCCATTCTGGACGATGAGTCTGAAAATTGGTCTAAGGATGCTCTAGAGTTTTATAAAGAAGGGGATAAACCCTACTGTTATTCCGCTTTGTTCTTTCAACCAATAAAACTTAACCAACGTTTCTGGGCTCCACTACTTAGTTATGGTCAATTGTCAGCCATTGTAAGTAATTTCCACACTAATTAAATGTTACATTACTTGATCTCATTTACGTAATTTTTTTATGTTGTTTATGCAAGCATATCGATGGTTGGGTTGGTAGACTGATGCAGTGGAGACATAGGCGACTGATTGGAGATCCTAACCTTCACCTTAGGTGGGTGATTTATCCACCAAATTTTTATGAATGCCTCGTAGATTCATGCAACAAGAATGCGATCAGTTATGCATCAGGAAAAATAAAGCCTTTCCCGTCTATCCTCGATGTAGATTACGTTTATATTCCAATATGTTTAGAAGGTCACTTGTGGTCACTATTCCAACTTGACATGCGGACACTTCAGTTGTTGTTGTATTACCCTAAAGATATTGACGGTGAACAATATAGGCGATCTGTTCACCCAAAATTTACGAGGATGAACATGTACTTCACATTTCTCCTTGTAAATCTTGGATACTGGAAGAAGATGAAGACTGTGGAAAAGGTTTTGATATACGACGACAATCAGGAATTTATTCAATCGAATGACAATATAAAAAATAACGAAGCTGTGTACGTGTGTATGCTCATGGAGCATTTAGTGTCGGGCAAAGCCATTGATCGTGTATCTGATTTCAAAATTTCTTGTATGTCATACCGTAGATTCATGGCGGACAAATTTTATTTTTGGCGTTGTTTACCCCGTCATTAGTAGTATTTGGTTGTTTTATTGATATATATAAAAAATTTGTATTTAATTTTGTTATTTGATTGTAATTAAAAAAACTTGTTAGTTAAGTATAGATATTGTATTCATATAAATTAAAAAAAAGTATTAGTATTTATTTTTTCCATTTTAATGTAGTTAAAAATATAGTTAGTTAAGTATCGATGTTTTATATAAATAATTTGTATTTAATTTTGTTATTTGATTGTAATTAAAAAAACTTGTTAGTTAAGTATAGATATTGTATTCGTATAAATAAAAAAATATGAAAGGAATTTATATTTTCTATTTTAATGTAGTTAAAAAATATAGTTAGTTAAGTATCGATGTTTTATTGATATATATAAAAAAAATTGTATTTTTACTTTTTATTCGGTTGTTATTAAAAAAATATTGCTAGTTAAGTATAGATTTTTTTAAATATATAAATAATTTGTATTTCATTTTGTTATTTGATTGTAATTAAAAAAACTTGTTAGTTAAATATAGATATTGTACTCATATAAATAAAAAAAGTATTAGTATTTATATTTTCCATTTTAATGTAGTTAAAAAATACAGTTAGTTAAGTATCGATGTTTTATTGATATATATAAAAAAAATTTATTTTTACTTTTTATTCGATTGTTATTAATTAAATATTGTTAGTTAAGTATAGATATAATTTTTAAATGTTATTATTTTAGTAAAAAATGTTATTATTTTAGTAAAAAATATGTTATTAATAAGTGCACATTTGGAGCCCCTATGTCAGCTCAAGTGTCTCCCCTTCATTTAATGGGTGATGATGCAAGCGCCGTCATTTAGAGCCCCTATGTCAGCTCAAAGATATCCCCCCCATTTACCTTCCCCTTAAATGGCCCACCACCTTCATTTAACTTTCCAAAAACCAACCTAAACTCCATTAATACACAGTCGCCATTGTCCTTCATTTACCTTTTTTTTTAACAGCGAAAATACACAGTCGCCGTTAACCTTCATTTACCTATCCAAAAAACCAACCTAAACTCATAACATTTATGATTGAAGGAAACGTCCCCCCAAACATTCAATGCAGGGAGATATGATGCACGGACACTACGAAGAACATCAAATGCTTAACATTAAGACCTATATCGAGGTAAACATTATTTCCTCTCCCTATTATTCAACCAAATGAAATATTATTCGGATGTTGACACATACTTATTTTTCCACATGTAGGGAGATGTAAAAATCCGATATGGGTTAGGTTTTATTATACCCCGTATACAAAAGAACTTAACCCCATCACGTTTAGTCATATGGGATAGGACGTGTTTTCGTGACTGGTTGCATGCTGGTTGTTTAAAAGCAGACTCGAAGATTTTTCTTGCACTATTTAACCACGAGATTATACCGGATATTCCTGTGAATGCATTAACATACGAATTTGGGGGTCAACCTTATTTTTTTGGACCGGTACAATTCTGTCTAATGACGGGGTTTAATTTTCATCCATCAAATTTTACCAAAAGAATATTGGGTGATTCGTCTTTCTGTATGCGTGTGTTCCATCGTCTACCTAAAATATCTGAGTTAAGAGAATTTTTCTTACATATGCATGAAATGGAAGATTTGAATGACGAGGATGCCGTTAGGGTTTGTTTAGTTGTTTTGGTAGAAATTGGGTTTAAGGGATCTCAGAACAAATGTTTAGTTGATGATTTGGTGATGTGCCTAGTAGAAGACTTTAGTGATTGGAACATGTACGAATGGGGTGAATATCTATGGAAACTATCCTTCGACCAACTCTTCAACATTATCCCAAGGAAGATTCAATCGACGGAGGAAAAGTTGCAAAAGATTACAAACGAAGGAACATCGTCTAGTGCCGTCAAGCTAAGCCAACATAATTTTTCGCCAGCGGGTTTCATATATCCATTAAAGGTTAACTACTTTTTTTAATAAGTTATCTTTATATATTTTCTTTATCTTTCACGCTCAATTTATCTGTTAACTGGTATCTTCATCTTATAAATTTGCATAATATACTAAAAATGTACGTCTAATGATAAACCCTAATTTGTGCATGTGGAGGTTGTGTATTTTGAGTGGCAAATATGTCACATTATTTTTACAATTTTGAAATGTTTTATATAAATGGACCTTGAGACATTCAAATACTCATCGACTTTATCGCAGATGTGGGTTTTGGAAACATTCCCCGAGTTTCGGATTAAATTCACTAATAACTACTTGGATGGATGTATTCCAAGATGTTTTGGTCCAAGGGGTTGTGGAGTTGTTTCATGAGAAGAAGCTGTGGGTATCATGAGAAGAGCCGACAAAGTATGTTTTTTATTTATTTATTTATTCAATAATACAATGGATGTGGATAGTACCCGTGGGTAATCCTAACAAAAGGCAGAAGTATCCTATACAAGGAATCTTTTTTATTGTCAAAATTTAATTTAAATTGATATCTTCCTTTATAAGGTTAAGGAATATAGACCAACATTTCTCACACCAACAGCAGTGGAGGCTAGCCAATTTTGGTGGAGTACTAGTTTCGAGGCAATAACCAACCAGTCTTGGGTAACATTTCAGCAAAGGGCGCTCGAAGCAGGACTATCACAGCAGGTTATTGAGCCGGAAGTGGAGGCAATAGTGGGTTATATCGAAGAACCTCCCCAAGAAGATTTTGTTGGTCTAGAAAATTGGCAGCCTCCACCAAATCTTCCACAAATAAATCCTGTCGTTCAGGACGATCAACAGATGGAGATTATCATTAAAAACCAAAAGGAACATGGGCTTTATCTAGAGAAGATAATGACAAATCTGGAGGTTATATCTTCATAGGCTATCAGAAACGATTGCTTTGGTTCATGCTCAGCTTCGAACTCAGCCGTCTCGCCTGAAATCAGACTCAAAACTTATAAGGTTCATATTTATTTTGCAATTATAATATATATAGGTGAGTAGTAGTAGTAGTATTTTTTTTAATTATTATTGATTTTTAGATTGAGAATGAGAAGCATGTTTCTAAACTCTTGGAGAAAACTGACGAGGAACCAATTTTTGAAGAGGTATAATTAAATAAAAAGTGGTATTAATTATGTTTAAATGACACTGAAAATTAATCTGTTTCTTTCAGCCCATATGTTCTGACCAGAGAAACTCAAAGCGTATGAGGGAGGTGGGACCCAGCGATCCTTCAGCTTACCTCATCTTCAGGGAGAAAAAGAGGGTCCCGGTCACTGACCTCTCAAAGGATGAAATTGTTAATTTCTCAAGAAGTGGGGTTAACGTAAAACTCAGCTTGACTAACGGAGTTGACGTTACTCCCGAGTTTTGGAAACGTCTGTTGATGGTGGATGGGGATTCCGGTTGGTTGATGGATGATGTAAGTGCCCTAAAACATATTCGGGCTAAGCGTTTTCTAATACTGGGCTTTTAGTTTTACATTTTTCATTATCTGGGCCTACCGTAGTATCTGGGCTTATCATTTAAATTTCTGGGCTTAACGTTTTATATATCTTTTTCTGGTACAACACATTTGGGCTTGGTCAACATATCTTTATTATTCAAGAAAGCCAACCGATCGGTGGTGTATATTACCTCCATGGTTTCACAACACCAAGCTTTTAAAAAGCTTTGGAGACGGAACCGATCAACCATATCCTCATATTTTAGACACGGATGTGGTTAGAACCTATTTTTATTATAATTAGTATTTATATAGATTATATTTACCAATTAAATCATCCATCAAAATGCAGGTATACATTCCTGTTAATGAAAACTGCCATTGGTTCTTGATTGCATTCCACCTGAACAACTGGCCGTACACCGTATATGACAGGTATAACAATATTTCTTTATTTTATATACAAAATCATTCACTCACTTTTCACCAACTAACTCATATTAATGAAATAATCAAAGTTTGGAAGAACCCGGGTGCTCTGGCTTGGTGGATGAAAAAACAAAGAAGTTGGTCTATCGTTTCAGTCACTGGCTCTGGCTATTTGACTTTTACAAAAAACGTTCCAACACCACAGAATTTGAGGAGTTCACAAGAACATATGAGGAAGACGTCCCCCAGCAGATTGGGACGAGCGATTGTGGTGTTTGGCTGTGTATGTTTTTGGAGTGGCTAACTTCCTTTGAAAACATATCAGGGAGGATTGAAGACCACAAGGATGGACCGTTGCAGTATCGTTTAACTATGGCTAAAAAAATTTTCCAACACAGAATCGCCTGTGAGCCGAATCTGTGAATATTTTATGTATGCTGATTCCGATTGTAATCTGGATTTGGTTGATCTTTTGGTGTTGTTTGTCCAAGTTGCAACCTTTAATGGGCCACATATTATTATTGTAATTAGACTTTTAAATGGTTTTAGTTACTTTCTAGGCTTTGTTTAAAAATAAGGAAAGGTATTGGGCTGCGTTATATAGAGAGATACATAATTTACATGTTGGGCTAACGAAACAAGTTAAAGTATGATTTGAGCCACATCTAAATAAACGACTACACTGGATAAAATACTAGATATCATCACCAAGGGCATAAACATAATCACCGATGGTGTTTGCCGATACAAATCCTCTAAAATCAGACACATCCACATTAACTGGCTCTTCATTTCTTTGAGGAGTGTAAGATTGTCTTCCCACTTGAGATGTCATGGGCTTTTTGCATGTGTCACGATGGTGCCCTGGTAGACCACACCTTGAACATGATAGTGGGGTTTTTACCTCCCCTTGAGATGGAATCCGTTTGTTTGCACGTGGGCGTCCGGCTTGTCGTTTATTCATTATTGGTGGGTACAAGTTAATTAAGTGTGCGGGCCTCTCCCATTCTGACTCATCAGGTAGTGGATTTATTGAAGCCTTATAAGTGCGTTTGTAAAGATCCCTCGTAAACCACATCATAGCCCAGTGACTACAGTCATTCTGTTTTAAAAAAATTGACACGGCAATAACATGACCACACGGTAAACCGGATAGCTGCCATACACGACACGAACACGTTTTCTTCTCAAGATCCACTAGACCCGTTCTAAATCTATCTAAAACCTGGAAATGCAAAGGGTCAATACCATAAACTTTCCAAGTGGCACAATGTGGTATTTTTTTACCAATTTTCTTTCCGGCCCAATCAGTTAGGACATGATTGCTTGAACCTGAAATATCAGTTATAGTAAAATTTAATATATCAATATTATTAAATAAAATCAAATTAATAAACCTATCATTTATAAATTATTAGTACCTCCTTTTTGTCGATGTTCAAAATACCACTCTTGTACAGAAGCACGAAAAAATTCTAGAAGTTTCGTGATAGGCAAGTGTCTAGAGTTGACAGATAGGGCGTTCATGGATTCAGCACTGTTGGAAGTCATGATATTGAATCTTGCACCAGGAGAATGTGCTCTTGACCACTTTGAGATGTCTACATTTTCAAGGATATCCTTTACATGTGGGACGGCATCACATAATGCCTGCAAACTTTCTTCACAATCAGATACTCTGTAAGATTTACAGGCCTTCCACCATAGAGCCTTATGTTTTTTTGAAGCATTGGAACTTCCCAAATTTAGGTTCATTAGAAGATGTCGACAACAAATGCCATGAAATGCTTCTGGAAAAACATTTTGAATAGCCAAAGCAATCGAACCTGCCCTATCTGAAACAATTGATAAGGCATTCTGAGTTCCAATACAATCTTTCACCTTTGAGAGAAACCACGTCCACGATT
Organism: Deinandra increscens subsp. villosa; assembly: GCA_039602395.1. Taxonomy (NCBI): domain Eukaryota; kingdom Viridiplantae; phylum Streptophyta; class Magnoliopsida; order Asterales; family Asteraceae; genus Deinandra; species Deinandra increscens. Next base: position 2,645,858 of record JBCNJP010000019.1, read on the forward strand.
CACCACTTTCGGTCTTACCAATCCCATAAGCAAATGGCAAAATTTGGTTGTTTCCATCCATTGCCACTGCTAGAACATTGTCCCCTTAAACTCACCTTTTAAATGTGCCCCATCAATAATAATAACGGGCCTTAAACAATTTATGTAACTCTCGACCTGAGATTAGCAAAAAACACACTTTTAGAAAATTATTTAAGACATTAAACTAACTAGTTAACAAAATTAATTCATTAAAATATTTGTACTTACAGCTGCACCAATAGCCATAAAACACATTTTAAATATGTTTTGTTCATCAACCATTATATCGGTAATTGTACCAGGATTTGACTTTTCAAGGTTGTAGAAATAGTAAGGTAACTGTGTAAATGAATCGGAACTAGTTCCTTGAAGCATTTCAAGAGCATAAGATTTACCGCGCCAAGCTTGAGGATAAGATAGATGTATCTTATACTTTTCGAGTATATCGTGCCTAATCTCGTTACCACGATACGTTCGACCACCAATTTTCAAACTATCTTTTATCAGGTGACCTACCACCTTTTTATTAGCCTGTCTTATGTGTGGATATGTCTGTGTCCTGGAGCATGTGTGATTGTTGTTGAAGTGTTTCACATAAAACATATCTGAATCACTATACTTGTAAGCCCGGATAACCCATCCACAACCAGAGGAAAGACAAACTGCTTGGTATCTTTTGGTAGATGACTTTACCACTTTGGTTTGGAAAGACTCTTCAACACACATTAAACCAATCTGCAACTTCAACTCCTCCTTATCCGAAAAAATGCCACCTTCATATACACGGGCATTGGACAGTATCTGCTTCTTAGGGGTCCCCATGTTCTGGAGGAAATCCGAATTCATTGGTTTGGGTTTAAAAATATTTTTGGGGTCTAAAAATTTACCAGAATCATTGTCTGGATGGTGAGTATAGATAGGAATATTTAAATCAGGAATATCTCGAGAAAAAGATTGTAAAGTGTCATTTTGGCTCGAGGAACCAACATTAGCTACTTGAAGAACGTAGAGTTTATATAGCTCATCGGGGTTTTTCTCAATCATTTTATAAAAAAAACAAGATCACCATCATCAACTATGTCTATTGGATCAGTAAATTTTGACAATTTATAGGAGAGCCTGGTGATGTTACTTATGACAAAAAATTCAGAAATCAAAGTTTTGATATCTTGAAAACTCATAGTGGAATTCAAACTCAAGATTCTTTTACTACAGTCAAAAGGGATGTAATCAATCATACCGTTGGTAATTGACCATCTCCCTCCGACATAAACAGCAACATCAAAAGATGGCATTGTTGAAAAAATAAGCAAACGCAAAAAAAAAATTTAAGAGGAAAATTCGGAATATTTATCTAATTTAAAGGTAAGGGAGTGGTAGTGGGAGGTTGGTAACTACAACTGTAGCAAACTATCAATATTATCTAATTTTAAAGGTAGGGGAGTGGTAGTGGGGGGTTGGGGAGTGGTACTGTAGCACGTGTGGGAATAATCCTCAAGCCAAGCCACTAATCCTAAAGCCAAGCCACTAAACCTCAACCCAAGCCAATAAGTGAGCCGGCTCCATAACGACTTGTGGGAGGCTCGGTTACAAAGCTGGTGCCAAGCCTAGTATTCTGAGTTTTAATCCACGTGTCAAACAATTACTGGTTGGTGGTGGGTTCCACCTTTAGCCTACTTGTCAGATTGAGGACACATGTCAGATTGTGATTGGTGGAAAGATGACAAATGGCTGGATTCTATTGGGTGGGTCATTTGAGTTAGTATACTTTTGGTTGGTCATTTCGGATTTTTCTTGGTCAAACTTGGTCATTTTGGTGATTTTCCCTTTATGGAATCCTTTTACATCCGAGTATAAGACTTTGTCGAAAAACAATTCTCACGCAAGGTGGCTCAACATATATGATACCTTCGCCATGTATTACTTTTCTTCTGAAGACGACGTACTACAGGATTTTACGCATAGCAGAAGCATCTGGCGATGCTTATATATACTCGTTGAAATCAGACTCATGGAGAGAGCTGGTGGAGGAGCTGACCCCAGTATATTGGTTCACTTATAATCGGATGCCTAGTGTTGTGTTGGATGAAAAAGTATTTATCTTCAACTGCAACGACGAGGAAAACATTTGGATTATAAGGTTTGACACAAAGCTGACTGAAAAGTTCACAATGATGGAAACAAACTCATTTTAGTCTACAATGGTCCAAGGATCAGGGCGTCGATGTTTGTATAGGCTGCTTTCACATACGCGTGTATCATTATAATCATAGCAGCGGTGGGCCGGTGGAGGTGTTGAGGATGAATGGAGATGGAGATTGGACAGCCATGGGAACTTATTCTTGTGATTATGGTTCCAGTTTATACAGATCATATCAACCACTGCACTTGATGAGGATTGGAAATTGGCTCATGCATGATGGTAAAGGTTATCTTTACAACATCGGTATGAACATGGTTAACAACTGTGATCCGCTAAACGGGAAAGAAGAGATGCGTATCAAGCCCGAAGGGAAATACTTTGAGACTTTCATGTCACCAAATCGATATACGCAAACTACTTAGTTAGTTCCATGAATAACTTATTGATATTTACTTTTTTACTTCCCTCTACTATTACATACCTCTTTAAATGAACTAGCTAGCAGCTATTGCACACAGCATATGGATCATATTTAATTAACATATAGAGATGCTTAATTAATATTACAATATTAGGCAGTAGACTACTTTAGGCTAAGCTCGAGTTTGGCATGATAGTTCAACAAGTCTGCATGGTGCAAACTTGAGCTCAGTTGAAAAGTTGATTAGTTATATATTTCTTTTGTAGAAGGGCAACACATCCACACATTCTCTAATAGTATGTACACCATCTAAAATCCACCTAAATAACTACAGTGAGGTTTGAACTCTCTCATTAGACCATGCCCAACTTACACTCGTAGGGCATATTTGGGTGAGCTAGCAGTTGCTCTTGGGAGGGGCAGCATTGGAGGCCTTCGCCCTTAGACACCAATCAATAGTTATGGGTAGCATCCATCGTGTGTATTTTCTTTTTTTTTTTTTTTTTTTTTTTTGTTCTCACAACAAATGGGTATAAATGGGAAGAGCTATATTGGGGTAAAATTTTGTTTATAGGACCGCAAACTGTGATATGACATGCTGACCGAAGACTGTTTGAGTACGTGCCTAGGACCGCAACTGGGTCCTTCATACATCTGTCCCTGACCTTTTTATTCCGTCAATGTATATTATTACCTTTTTATTCCGTCAACGCATGTACACAATTAAGCTGTATTTCTATAACGTAGCGTATATAAAACATAAAAAGCATACACCTAAAATAATAAAGAGTGTGAACCACAAAAGAAATATACATAGAAAAATAACAGTGTAAAATTATACTAAAACTAAGTAAAACTCTTTAAGGGAAATATCAAAAACTATAATCGGAAAAAACAAAAATAAAATAATTTTTTCAATAACACGTAGCATCAAAACTTAATAAAAAGCCCGTGTAAATCGCTTATGCTTATCCAATGAGGTGAATATTTGGGGTTTAATTTGAATACAAGTGGGCTAGACTTGATTGAATCATAATTTAATTGTCATAGTATTATTGGGCCGCTGGAAATCACAAAGATACCCTTTTTACTGTAGCAAACCAAATTTGCATTTGTTTAGTTTATAATCGTCATAAAGGATTTGATATACAATCAGCTAAAAGAATAACTAATAATAATACTATATATATAGATATTATAATAATTATGATCAACTCATATTCCAGTTGCAATAATTTTGGCAAATCTATGATTGTACAATTTAATCATATTTTACTTGCATGTTACCCTTGTTGACAGTTTGGTCCATATAACTTCTCAACCATCTTTTGCCAGCTAAATCTAAAATAAAAATGAACTGGAATTGGTCTTTGTATGTTGGAGATAATAAATGGAGTACTTGATTTGTCATTATCTAACAGTTGTACTGAAAACAATTCATCAATTTGAATATTCTCAATAATTGGCAATTTTTATATTTGCTTTTCTTGTTGAGGAAACACCAATTAAGTCTCAGACCTTGAGCTTTCAAGATCATCTCTTGCCATCAATTTGAATATTCTCAATAGTATTCAAGAATAATACATAGGAAAAATAGTTAAATAACAAAATAAAGCCAAGCTTTTTACGACATTTCTTAGAAGCCAAAGTAGAGCACTATAAGAAGAGCTAAAATGAGCGAAGCTCAAGCTCTCTTATGCTAAACGAGTCGAGCTCAAGTTTAGTTTTGGCTTGTATGCCCCGGCCCTATCACACCTTTACATGGAACACTCATCCCATCCAACCTTTGACCACTTTTGTCTCGATCATGTCAAAACTTCTAACACAAAAATCAAACAGAATCGTCAAGATTTTCTTCCAATTTCTTCAAGCTTCTTGCAAATCTGCTTTATGTCGGGCCTATGAGAAGGCGAAGGAGAACAACAAGCTAATGCCAACTTGACAAATTTGATAACAATATCTTCACTAACACAACTTGATCCAGATCCACCATTATCATCTCTAAGAACATCATGATGATATAAAGCTGACATCCTATGCTCCAAGATTGCATTTCTTATCAAGGTTGGCAAATATAAATCTTGATTAGGGTTCGCTTTCCCACTAATCGGTTCCTTTCCAGTAATCAACTCAAGTAAAATCACCCCAAGACTGTAGATATCAGTTGCAGTACTAGAATCTTTTGTTTTAGTTAATTCGGGTGCTTTATAACCCTCAACATTAGCATCTTCTAACATTTCTTGTGATGCTGCTGGATTTAACAGAAGATGTATGCCAAAATCAGATACAAATGGTTGATGATTTCTTCCCAAAAATATGTTTTTTGACTTGAGGTTTCCATGGATGATCGGCTTTTGAGCGCTTGTATGAAGATAATCTAATCCTTTAACAATACCCATTGATATCCTATAAATGATTTCCCATTTGTGTGAGCCATCATTCTCATCTGCTCAATTAAAATTAAAGAACCATCAGCTACCAAATCTAATTTGCAAGATGACCATTTTTCACACTATCATATGGCATATATGTAAAACAGCACCCCTTTAAAATTAAGCAACCTATTTGACTACTACAAGTAAAATGTCGGCCTCAATTTGATCAACTGTAGTATTTAAATGTGCAGGCATGTGAAGGAGATTAAATATATGAAGATAATCTAATAAAGACAAAGATATAACTAATGACCAAAATGACCCTCACCACTACATATTATATCCAATAAAAACTCACAAAAATACAGAATAATTTCATTTTCTGTTCATTATGATGAAAATTGTATTATTGTAGCCAATGGAGCCAAAATTTGACTTTTACACGCCAAACAAATAATTTCAGAATATGGAATTGCTAGGGAGTTAAGATTTAAATAAAACAATGGTCCTTTCATAGGTAGAATAACAAACAATTACCCATCACAAAGTCCTAATCTTCAAGATATCCACAAGATCTTGTTATGGAAAACATATATTATATGAATCTCATGAATTTTTTTTAGGTACAAGAAAACCATAAAATTTGGATCTTTACCATTTACCAATGCACATTACTACAAGACTTGGTGCATTACCCATGTATAAACTGCAACAAGGGTACCCTACTGACATAAATCTAACCACCAAATTTCAATTTTCTGCTTTTTGTTAAATTATTATTTCGCCAAAAGGCACTATTTTATTTAAAAATCTTTAAAGAAAACCCAAAAGTGAAAAACAAATCTCCTTTTAATCATGCACATCAACAAATTATCATTGGCATTGCCCAACAACATCATATTTCATTGAAAATCTTTAAAGAAAACCCAAAAGTAAAAATAAAAAAAGAAATTTAATCATGCTCACCAAGAAAGTAATGATGAATGAAATTGAACAGAGAAATGAGAAATCACCTCTGATAAACTGAGCCAAATTTCCTCTCCTGTAAAATGGATGAACCATAAGCTTTTCACCTCTAGATCCAGAATAAAATCCACAAAGAGGCACCAAGTTAGGATGCCTAACTGACCCCAAAAGTTGTACCACATGCATCAAATCTTGTACCTTCTCAATAGTACAAGCTGGTCTCAAGAATCTCAACAACAAAACTAAATCACTCAACAAATTAGCTCTATACAAAGTCCCATAACTTGATTTCCCAATCACTTCACCAGGAGCATCCAATATATCAAAACAAGTGAGATCTTCACCACCTTCAAATCTAATATAATCCCCCTTCATGTCCATTTCTTCAACACCAATTTCTTTAAATTCCGGGTTTGCTTCTTTATCCCATGATTCATTTCCTGCAGGCACTTTTCTTCTACACACACAAATCAGGAAAAGAATAACAAATAAAACAAAAGAAGAAGATAGTGCCACAATAAGTATAATCATGTGAGTTTTCTCCATTTGGGTTGTTGATAGAAAAAGTAAAGATTTCTGTGGGTGAAGATGAAATCAACTGGATCTGGGTCGGGTCAAAGATTCAAATCAAACCCATATTGGTGGTAAAAATGTATGTATGGGAGAAGAACTAGGCTGGAAATATGAAATCTGTATGGTGTTAGAAGAAGAGAGACAGAGAAGGCATAGAGATTGTTGAACTGAACAAGAAAAGAAGCAGCTTTTCTTCTTTTCTTTTTTCAAGAGCAGACAGAGAAGAGAAGGAGGTGTGGGGCATTGTCTCATGGGAAAAAAATCATTTTTAATGGGACACCAAAGAAAGCTTTAAAAGAGTTATAACCTTGGAAGGAGGTAGATTATTTTGTAATTATTATAGCAGTTTTTATATATTATTTGTTGCTATTGGTAATGTGCTGTATTTTCATATCTATAATCTTTATTAGTTTTTTCGAATAAAATGGTCTTCATGGCTGAAACAATTCTACCTAGCATGTACTCATCAAGTAAAATTATGTTATCTCTCCCCATCATATAAATAGAAAGTGCGGTGGAATTCCTCTACAAAAATGGGGCATGCTTTGCCAATGAGAAACCGATTGCAACACAATGGTGTGTGTATAAATGAATAGGATCTATTGAGAATCAATATAACTATAAAAACTGAAAAACTAATCAATTAAAAATTAGATCGATTGTTTAGATGAAATGTTATTAAAAAATACATATAAAAATAAAGTAACTCAAGTTAAACCCTTGAGGGGTATATAAGTCAAATTGGCTTATTTTTTTAACAGCCCCGATGTTATTAAAAGACGAAACCAATTTACAAATGTCTTAAGGATATATACAGTTACACACCACCATAGTATGGTTTCTACCCATTACATTTTTTTTTAATAGCAATTTTATTCCACAACACCAAAAAGAAAACCCAAGTCTAGCAAGACACTACACAGGGCCACCAAAACCAATTACACCATACACATATTGCTCTAATCAATCTTTTTTCTACACCTATTTTCACACCATAACCAACTCCAACATTTTATTACAAATAACCGAACTAATAGCCGGCTCCTTCCCTTGAAAGATAACTCCATTTCTCTCTTTCCAAAGACACCAACACGTCGTGTAAACCACCACTTGAATGATGTCTTTCTTCGCCCCGGAGATACCATCGAGCTCCATAATTCTCAACACATCATCGAACGAAAAAGCCAACAGGTTCGGGAGTTTAAGCCACTCCATAACCCATTGCCACACAACGAAAGCAAAATAACATCCCGTGAACAAGTTAACAACCGACTCGTCTTCTTCGTTGCATAACCGACAAACCTCCGAAGCAACATGCACACCCCTCCTTTTCAACGCATCGAAAGTAGCAATCCGATCACGTTGCGCTCTCCATACGAACACATTGACTTTCGAAGGCACCAAATTACACCATTTGAACTTGACTCTCGGCAGCCCCTCATCACCTCTATCCAACAACATTCTGACCTCCTTAGCCGAAAAACTCATACCAGAAGAAGAATTCCATCTCCATAACCCATTATTATAAACCATGACCCTTTCCAAGTCAACCTCCCTCCTTTTCAACTCATAACTATTAGAATGTACTTTGTATGATTGTGTGATTAGTCAAATGTATAGGGACTCGTCTGTAAAATACTCTAGTATATATATTGGTTAATAATACAGAATGATTCAAGGGATCATAAACACGTTTATGGTACCAGAGCCAAAAACACAAAACCCTAGCCTCCCTCCTCCTGCCGTCGAGTTTTTTTCCAGCATAGGCTTCGGCCTTCGTTGCTTTTTCCCCTCTGCCGATCACCGGCCACCTTCAACGTGGCTTCACCAGCCGGATCCCAGCCTGCGACACCGCATAATTCCCCCGTCTCCTCCGCTGCTTCCGACGGATCCGCTGTCTCCGATCAATCCGATATGGCAGATAATAACGCAGCTCTTAAGGAGGCCCAAGACAAGCTCTCACATGCTTATTCAGTGACTAACATTCACATACGTGTGAAGGTTCTCGATGGTTTGAATATCACCTATTCATTATGGGTGAAATTGTTTACTAATCATGTTCGCGCTTACAAAGTCCTGGACCATATTGATGGCACCGATCCACCGGAGGATACGGATCCACTTCACTCGGTCTGGTATGAAACTGATGCTGTGGTCCTTCAATGGATTTACAGTACTTTATCTGAAAAATTGCTTAAACGTATCCCTATTACTAATACCTCTACTGCGCGAGATATATGGCTTAAGTTGCAGGCTATGTTCCAAAATAATAAAGGATCTCGTGCTGCTGCTTTAGACCATGAGTTCACGAACCTAACCCTGGCTTCGTGTGACAGCCTGGAGGCTTATTGTCAAAAGATCCAGGAGTTGGCAGAACAGTTGACTGAACTTGATAGGCCATGTGATGAAAATCGACAGGTTCTTCAACTGGTACGGGGTTTACCCCGTGAATATGACATGGTGGGGGCTATCATTAATCAACAGTCCCCCACGTGGGAACAGGCTTGTAACATGTTACTACTTGAACATCAACGCATCAAAGGGCGGAACCAACCCGAACAATCCGTCCTCATGGCAAACAACAACTCTACTAACCCACATGCCAATAACCCAAATGCCAATAACCCAACTGCCAACCCAAACCCTTCTGTCCATCGTACTAATGATCCAAATCCTCCTGCCCATTATCAAAATTACCCACATCCTAGGCCTTACGATCCAAACTTCCGGCCAACCTACAACCGAGGCCGAGGAGGCCGTGGTGGCCGTTCTAACCGTGGTGGGGGGCGATATTACTCAAACCGCGGTGGACGGTTTCAATCCAACCCGGATCCTCACCAATACCAACCGAACCCGTACCCGTATCCACCCCTTACTCCATACCCATCCCAACCTTCACCATACTACAATTATCCACCACCTCCATACCCGCCACCAGCCACATACCCAAGGCCCAATCCCCCAACACCATCGGCCCACTATGCCGCCCCACCATACCCTCACCTTGATGCGTTGAGTCCCACGGATTTAGGCTATGCTCTCCAGAATCAACAATATGCACCGCAGGACTCGAATTGGATCATGGACTCTGGAGCATCTAGCCACCTCTCTGCCAATCCAGGTATTTTTCAGAACCCATTATCTAATTCTGTCATTGACCGAATTTATGTTGGCAATGGTTCTTCATTACCTATTCGGGGCACGGGAAATGCATTATTTAAAACCCACAATAAAACCTACAAACTCAACAACACCCTTTATGCCCCGACCATCATTAAAAATCTTATTTCCGTTCGTAAATTCACTCGTGAAAATAATGTTTCGGTTGAATTTGACCCAAATGGTTTTAATGTGAAGGACCTCAAGACTGGCGTCATCCTTTCCCGCCACAATAGTTCGGGAGATCTCTACCCTTTCACGTCAACATCCACTGATCCGCTTGCTTGCATTACCACCCGATCCTCTCAACTTTGGCACAATCGTCTTGGACATCCAGGGGCGAATGTTCTTGAAGTTTTATCGTCTCGTAATTTTATTTTTTTCAATAAAGACAAACTTGCGCCTGTGTGCCACTCATGTCAGTTGTCTAATAACAAAAGATTGCCATTTGACGATTCTACTAGTGTTACTTTAAAACCTTTTGATATAATTCATTGCGATTTGTGGACTTCGCCTGTAGTAAGTAAATCTGGATATAAGTATTACATGGTTTTACTTGACAATTATTCCAACTATGTCTGGATTTACCCGTTAAAATTCAAATCCGAAACGTTTCCAACTTTTGCTAAATTTCACAAGTTAATACAAACCCAATTTGAAACAACAATTAAAACTTTTCAATGTGATTTGGGAGGTGAGTTCGATAATAATGACTTTAAATCGTTTGCAAACAATCATGGACTCGTTTTTCGCTTTGCGTGTCCGCAAACGTCCTCTCAGAATGGCAAGGCCGAGCGGATGATTCGTCGTCTAAACGACATCATCCGTGCCCTCTTAATGCAAGCAAGGCTTCCCCCTCCCTTTTGGGTTGAAGCACTACACACCGCCAGTTACCTTCACAACATTTTACCGACGAAACGATTAAATTTTAATACACCCGCGTTTATTTTATTTAATCGTCACCCGTCGTATGACCATTTACGTGCTTTCGGGTGTGCATGCTACCCAAACATGTCCGCAACGCAACCCCACAAACTTCACTCCCGCTCCACTCGATGTATCTTCCTTGGATACCCGAGTAATTTTCGTGGGTATCGTTGCTTTGACCCTATTACAGGCAAAGTCCACATCTCGCGTCATGTAATCTTTGATGAGACGAATTTTCCTTTTCCCGAGTTCACGAACTCCACCACCACAACCTCTGATCCGGAACCAATTTTCTCCCCACCGCCCCACCGTCCACAGCCTATTCCCATCGTCCATTCTCCTGATCACGCCGTCCACACCCCAAACTCTTCAAACACCGACCACAACCCACTTTCCCCTCCAACATCAACCGGCCCAAGTTTTGTTAATAGCCCAACATCACCCCAGTCCACTTCGACATCCCCTACCACGGCCCACCAAGCCTCCTCCCACACTACACCAGCCCACCAAGCTTCTTTACATCCAAATGTCCACCCGATGACCACCAGGGCTCGGGCTGGAATCTCGAAACCGATAAATCGTTTAAACCTTTTCTCCAACTCCGATCCACCCATTTCTCAAATTCCCACCTCTTATAATAATGCATTGAACGACCCGAACTGGTGTGAAGCCATGAAAACTGAATTCCGGGCATTACAGGAAAACGATACTTAGGAACTGGTACCTCGGCCACCTGGACAACCTGTTATACGTTGCATATGGTTGTTCAGGCATAAGTATAAATCGGATGGCTCTCTTGAACGGTATAAGGCTCGGTTAGTTGTAAATGGGAAATCACAGACCGTTGGTATAGACTGCATGGAGACGTTCAGTCCGGTTGTTAAGCCGGCTACTATTCGTACGGTATTATCTTTGGCTGTGTCTCGACATTGGCCTATCCATCAATTAGACGTTAAAAATGCCTTTTTACACGGGAATTTAGCAGAGACAGTTTACATGCAGCAACCACCCGGGTTTATTGATCAGTCTGCTCCTGATTTTGTTTGCAGATTGAAACGGTCTTTATATGGACTTAAACAGGCACCGAGAGCATGGTATAATCGCTTCTCTACTTTTTTGTTACAACAGGGTTTCAAGAGTAGCCAATGTGATACCTCATTGTTTATTTACCGTCGTGGCGCATACACGGCATATCTACTGTTACATGTGGACGATATCGTCCTTACAGCTTCAGATGCGGGTTTTCTTAAGAGTCTTATTTCCACCCTCTCGCGGGAATTTGCCATGACTGATCTAGGGGCATTACATCATTTTTTGGGTATCACCGTTACACGTGATTCGTCAGGCTTGTTTTTACACCAGACGCAATATGCACAGGAAATTTTACAACGGGCGAACATGAGCAACTGTCGTCCGTCAGCAACGCCAGTTGATACGAGTTCTAAACTTAGTGCTACGGATGGACCCTTGCTTCCTGACGGGTCGCTGTATAGGAGCCTTGCTGGGGCTCTCCAGTATCTCACCTTTACTCGTCCTGACATCTCGTATGCTGTACAACAGGTGTGTCTTTTTATGCATGCCCCACGGGAGCCTCACTTTCTCTATATGAAACGCATTTTGAGATATTTACAGGGTACCTTGGATAAAGGGATTCGTTTGAATGTGAATCCCGTCCAGTCACTTACAGCTTACTCCGATGCCGATTGGGGTGGATGTCCCGACTCTCGACGATCCACCTCTGGTTACTGTGTGTTCATGGGTGATAATCTTTTATCATGGTCGTCTAAACGACAGTCGACAGTGTCTCGTTCCAGTGCTGAAGCCGAATATCGAGCAGTTGCCAATGTCGTTGCAGAAGTCAGTTGGTTGCGAAATCTGCTTCTAGAGTTATATGTCCCTCTTCGTACCGCCACGGTTGTTTATTGCGATAATGTTTCGGCGGTATATTTATCCGGTAATCCTGTTCAGCATCAGCGTACTAAACACGTAGAGATCGATATACATTTTGTACGCGAAAAGGTTCGTATTGGTCATATTCGCGTGTTACATGTCCCGTCCGCTTATCAGTTCGCGGATATATTTACTAAAGGATTACCGCGGCCCCTTTTTGAGACATTCAGAGACAGTTTGAGCGTCCAGTCCCCTCCCGCTCGCACTGCGGGGGCGTATTAGAATGTACTTTGTATGATTGTGTGATTAGTCAAATGTATAGGGACTCGTCTGTAAAATACTCTAGTATATATATTGGTTAATAATACAGAATGATTCAAGGGATCATAAACACGT
>JBCNJP010000019.1:2659228-2805693 GCA_039602395.1 Deinandra increscens subsp. villosa
TATATATATAGGGAGGGGATATATTGCAAACCCTTCCCACTATGGAAAACTAAGTAAACCATTTGAAGGGCTGGGATATCATCCACGTAACATATTCACCTTTTCCCAGTAAGGGTATAAATGTCTTTTACTCTCTTGGAAACTTTATAGCTGTGAAAAGGAAATGTCACATACATCAAATCACTGCAGAGAGTTAAGCCCCATGCAAGCTGTCCTTCTTCTTCAACCTGCAAACTCTTTCTTTTCTTATATACTTTTTCTCAACAAAAAAGTAATGAATGTACTTTTATATTTAGAAAAAAGAGAAGTGTCTTTTCCAATTTCCCTCCATCTAAATTTTCTCTCTTTTTTTTAAAGTTCAAACACTCTCCCACAACTATTCTTTACTTTTATATCTAAATTTAATTAATTAAATAAATAAAAAGATTCTATAAACTTCAAATGGTCATATCTCAATAAATACTTAACGAAAATAACTTCTGAAAGCGGCGTTTGATTCGTCTCGACGAGACGATTCAGGAGGCGCACCATTCTTGATAGGTTTCGTTGCGGATTAATTTAATCAATTAATTCAAAAAATGATTCAATAAACTCAAAATGGCCATATCTCACTAAATATTTAACGAAAATAAATTCTGAAAGCGACGTTGGATTCTTCTCGGCGAGACGATTCAAGAGAGCACCATTGTTGATATGTTTCGTTGCGGTTTGCATAAACTTAGTTACATATGTAACCCCACATCTTATTATGTCAACAAAGGGGTTACCTATGTAACCCACAAATTATTCTTTTTTTTTTAAATAACCTATGTAACTATAATATAGGGTACCTATGTAACCCAAAATATCATTCACATATGTAACACAAATGGGTTACTCATGTATCCCAAATATCATTCACATATGTAACCAATGTAACTATATCAGGTTACCTATGTAACCCCAAATATCATTCACATATGTAACCAATAGAGGTTACCTATGTAACACGATAGAGGTTACATATGTAATTTAACATCTTGTTCACTGATTGGTTAAAAAAATATGTAACCAATAGAGGTTACCTATGTAACACAAAGGGGTTACCTATGTTATGTAACCAATAGAGATTACCTATGTAACCCGCATAGGTTACCTATGTAATTCAACATCTTGTTCACTGATTGGTTTTAAAAATATGTAACCAATAGAGGTTACTTATGTAATTCAGCATCGGAAAAATTGAAACCGATAAAAACGATAAAGAAACTTGAATTTGATTGCTGCAATAGCTTAGTATGATCAAACAAGATGTTAAATTACCTATGTAACCACGATAGGTTACCTATGTAACCACGATAGGTAACCTATGTAACCACGTTAGGTTACCTATGTAACCAATCAGTGAACAAGATGTTGAATTACATATGTAACCTATCCGGGTTACATAGGTAACCTATGTAACCACGATAGGTTACCTATGTAACCACGATAGGTTACCTATGTAACCACGATAGGTTACCTATGTAACCAATCAGTGAACAAGATGTTGAATTACATAGGTAACCTATGCGGGTTACATAGGTAACCTCTATTGTTTACATATGTGAATGATATTTGGGGTTACATAGGTAACCTGATATAGTTACATATGTGAATGATATTTGGAGAGCACCATTGTTGATATGTTTCGTTGCGGTTTGCATAAACTTAGTTACATATGTAACCCCACATCTTATTATGTCAACAAAGGGGTTACCTATGTAACCCACAAATTATTCTTTTTTTTAAAATAACCTAAATACTTAACGAAAATAACTTCTGAAAGCGGCGTTTGATTCGTCTCGACGAGACGATTCAGGAGGCGCACCATTCTTGATAGGTTTCGTTGCGGATTAATTTAATCAATTAATTCAAAAAATGATTCAATAAACTCAAAATGACCATATCTCACTAAATATTTAACGAAAATAAATTCTGAAAGCGACGTTGGATTCTTCTCGGCGAGACGATTCAAGAGAGCACCATTGTTGATATGTTTCGTTGCGGTTTGCATAAACTTAGTTACATATGTAACCCCACATCTTATTATGTCAACAAAGGGGTTACCTATGTAACCCACAAATTATTCTTTTTTTTTAAATAACCTATGTAACTATAATATAGGGTACCTATGTAACCCAAAATATCATTCACATATGTAACACAAATGGGTTACTCATGTATCCCAAATATCATTCACATATGTAACCAATGTAACTATATCAGGTTACCTATGTAACCCCAAATATCATTCACATATGTAACCAATAGAGGTTACCTATGTAACACGATAGAGGTTACATATGTAATTTAACATCTTGTTCACTGATTGGTTAAAAAAATATGTAACCAATAGAGGGTACCTATGTAACCCAAAATATCATTCACATATGTAACACAAATGGGTTACCCATGTATCCCAGATATCATTCACATATGTAACCAATGTAACTATATCATATATGTATAACAAAAAATATAACAAAATAAATTTTATTAATTTATAAACAAACAATTACAATCAACAATAAACGTTACAAAATTTTTTATACGAATCGGCATATCTAACAAATTATCAAAATAATAAAGTAGCTAACAAAACAAATATAACTACCTAAAAAATATATATATATATAAAACCCTAATTATGCTTCATATCTTAATATTAATCTTTATCTTTGACGCAAAATCCATTCACCTACGAAAAGAAAACAAATCCATTAGTTGTTGATGTTTATTATAGAAGTGTTACATATGAAACTCAAGATTTGCATATGTAAACGAGTAGTTACATGTGTAAACCAACACTTAAAATATGTAAAAAGTGAGTTACATATGTATACCAGAGTTACATATTTAACACAAATTATAGAAGTGTTACATATGAAACCCAAGACTTGCATATGTAAACGAGTAGTTAGATATGTAAAGCAACACTTAAAATATGTAAACAGTGAGTTACATATGTAAACCAAGAGTTACATATTTAACACAATTAAATTTACAATTGTGTTTTGAAACAAAAACTTACATATGTAAACCAACACTTAAAATATGTAAAAAGTGCGTTACATATGTAAACCAAGAGTTATATATTTAACACAATTAAAAATACAATTGTATTTTGAAACAAAGACTTACATATGTAAACCAACACTTAAAATATGTAAAAAAGTGAGTTACATATGTAAATTAGGAGTTACGTATTTAACACAATTAAATTTACAAATTGTTTTTTGAAACAACTATTCGCTAACTGACTCGAACTAACATACACAACCGCTCAACAACTTTTTCCGGGCCAAAATATGCAATTCCGGCCAAATGCGTTTTTCCGGCGAGTTTTTAAATTTCAGACAACCATAACTTGATCAAAACACAACGAAAACCACTTCCGAAAGTTGCCTTGGATTCGTCTTGACTAGGAGAACAATTATAGCACCATTGTTGATATGTTTTGGAATCGTTTTTCAGGTCCAAATATTCAGACCGACGAAGAAGATGACCGGAAAAAACTGAAAACAACTCAAACGTTAACGAAACTCAAAAATTAAAGGGAACTATAGAGATTACCTTCAGATCTACAAGGTGCGGCGACGACGATTCTGAAACAGAGGTGGTGGCAACGACTGCAGCTTCGCCCTTGCCTTCGTGCCTTACTCAACCGACTGAAGGAAACTTAAAATACTTAAGATCGACGGATCTTGAGATCTTCCATGGAGAAAGCTTAACAATTTCTTCGGGGGTTTGAGAAATGTAAGAAATGGAGAGAGAGAGAGAGAGAGTAAGTTTGAATATGAAAACTTAAAAAATTGGAACTGAAATTAATAACAATATCATCTTACAGAGAGGGCTTTGATGTTTGATCAGGCGCCGTGAATTTTGATGGTGCATTTGGGGGTTTCATCGTATTCAGAAAAAGAAAACAACTTGAAATCGGAGGAGGAATATGGGGAAGATGAAAAGGTGAAGTGGCGGTGGCCGAGCGATGGTGCTGGTGGCGGTGGCCGAGCGATGGTGCTGGTGGCGGATGGATGACGATAAATGAGTTGGAATGAGTGGAAGAGGAGGAATATGGGGAAGATGAAAGGGTGAAGTTGCGGTGGCCGAGCGATGTTGCTGGTGGCGGATGGATGACGATAAATGAGTTTGAATGAGTGGAAGATGATTATGTTGGGTGGGATATAGTGAACTTCATTCTTTGAAAAATGGTGACCTAACCTGGTGAGAACGAAAGCGGGATTATGTGGAGCTATGGAAGATTAATAGGTGGTCTTGGAAAGATGTAAGATATTTAATTTGAAAAAAAGAAAGAAATGGGGAAGATAAAAATGGTGATTTGATGTTCATGCAGAAAGTAGAGGGTGTAGACCTGCAAAAAAAATCATGCAGACCAAAATACCCTTTTCATTTAAAAAAACTACAAAAAGTACTAAAAAGATGATAAAATAAATAACAAATGAATGAATTAAGTCTATCCCTTGGATTGCAAAGATGAAGGGTTTAGATGTGGTTTGCTAGGTTTTCCAAAGTGAGGGGGGTTTTCACTTTAACCTTCCTCTATATATATATATATATATATATATATATTCTATATATATATATATATATATATATATATAGGGTGAGGTTCATTGTAGACACCTCCATAAGTGTAGACATGTAGACACCCTATTTCACATGTGAAATTACTTTATTTCACATGTGTTTTCACATGTGAAATTTTCTGAACAATGAGAAAAATGAAAAAAAGAAAAAAAAAATTAATCATAACCATTAGATCAAGAGATCTAATGGTGAAAAAAGGTGTCTACCTGTCTACACTTATGGGGGTGTCTACAATGAACTTTTCACTATATATATATATATATATATATATATATATATATATATATATATAGATATAGATACATATAATAATTTTCTTAAAAATTCCAGGTCATTAAAAAACCTTGGCTCTAGGCGGTCACCTTATACATATAATAATTTTTCTTAAAAAAACTGGACTCTAGACGTTCGCCCTCCTCGTCTAGGCCTCCTCGTCAAGGCCCGAGGCCGCACTTGCTCTAAGGTCTAGGTATTCCGTGCTACCCCAAAAACTCATACGCGAAGAGATTTTTTTTAGATTTTTGGCTTTTTTGTGTACATGTTCTACCACTTAAGAAAACTCGCTTTTTCATACTACCCCTTCGGCCATGTATAATGGTGTGATAGTATAAAACTCGAAAGTGTGTCACACAATATGTGATATGAAAAGTAAAAAAGTAGCATAGGAGGTTCATAATAATATGCAGAACTGTAAACATTACTTAATTATTAATTTTCTGTTATTATATACTGTACTTAATAAATATATTAATAATTAAACAGTTTATTCAAAAACATAATTAAAATTAAAAACAATTACATTAGAAATTAAATATAAATACTAAAATAAAAACATTACATTAAAAATTCAAAAAAAGTCCCAGTTTTTCTTTTTTAAATGCCCTAAAATGATATTCTATATTTTTTTCCCAATATATTCTTTTTTCTCCTCCATTAGCTCATGGTATCGCGGGTCCATTTTCGACGTATCAAATGCTAGTAGACGCATACCATTAAACATTTGTTTCTCTTTTTTTAGATCCACTTTCTTCGCAGCAATCTTCATCATCTCCTCCCAGACTTTGTTGGACCGATTGAACTTTTGCGAGATGTCATTCAAATTGTCCTTGTAGTCAACCTTTACGACGACGCCTTACGTTGTCTATCTTTGCTTTCACATCAACCGGGTGGTTGGACCGGTTCAATGGCGGGATTTTCATCATCATCTTCGTCGTCCTCATTTTCGTTGAGGTTAACATAATCATTACTTGCCAACGTCTTGGTGTGTTCAGAGGAGGACGAACCCTATTTCTCCACTTTGTATGATCTTAATAAAAAATTAGTTCGGCCTCCAGAGAGCGAGTTGAAAAAACTCTGGTAGGATCCAAAGACCACTTTTGCTTCATCATGTTTGGAATGCTAATAGAAAACTCTTCCATGGTCTTCGTGAGCTTCTGAATTCTAAGGTCACGGTGAGTGTTTTCAATAGGAAAAAAACGGATGGGGTGGGAGTTAGGGGATCCATGACTTTGCAACATAAACTACTATTTTGATCTGTTTTAATTCGCCACCACCACAAGGGAGAAGTCGTAATTAATACGACCACCATAAGACAAGAATGGGTAAGCCAAGATATCCCTTGATGTTTTTCCTATTATTAAATTAGATACTGTAAATCAGTAATAATTATTTGATTACTTCAATTTATAAAATAACCAAGAATCCAAGATTCAGAGAATGCAGATTTCATTTGAATTCAAAACTACTCGTATTATTTATAGACTATAGTAACAATATTATATAATAATACGTTCTGAAATAATAAAGATACATCTCTTTATTAATTTTTAATAAATTAAAGAATTTAAACACTAACACCTCATCACCTTCGTTATTTTTGCCTTTTTTTTAACAGAAGCCGTGGATGTGGAACATACACTAACAGTACAAGGCTAACGCCGTTAAATTATCTATTTTTTTTTTTAAATCTTTAAATAACCATACAACCCGACGAAAACCCAACAGTTGGGCAAGGGGATAACGGAGGCACCTCGAATATACCCTTTCCGTTACCGTCACCGTCACACCCATCCCAAACCGCTGTCCAGCACGACGGTGTTAACGGCCCAACCACGCCGTCAGTCTCCGTTTCCGTTTCTACTTTCTTTCCCTTCCGGCTTTCTCTCTCTTCCACGTCAGCCTCTCTGACGTTCCTTTTCCGGCCGTTACTCCTCACCGCCGGCATCTCCGCCGTGCCGTTCAAATTACCGACTTCTAGCGGGAAGTTTAGTATCGCTTTGCTCCCGCGAAGCTTAAACGCCGCCCTGTCGTACGCCCTCGCCGCCTCCACGGCGGTGTCGAACGTCCCTAGCCAAACCCTAGTTCCTTTTTTGTTCGGATCTCGAATCTCCGCCGCGAACTTTCCCCATGGCCGTTGTCTCACTCCTCTGTAACGCCGCCGGTCACAATCGTCCACCTTCTCCGCCACCGCCGTGGATTTCTCCATCACCGGTGGAGGAAAAGGAATCGATATGTTCAGCGACGGTTTTCGTTCATTAAAACTAGCTCCACATGTCCACGAATTTGGGGAGATCATTATCATCGGTTGTTCAGATGCTCCGTTGAATTGAAATTGTTCATCGAAAACAGAATTGCTGAAATGTTCAAAAACAGGGGAGGAAGAAGAGGACGAGGAAGGCGAATTAGCAGGTGCGATTTGGGGGAAAACAAAGTCAGATTCGAGTGTGTTGTTGGAATCGTTATCGGAGAAAACATCAAGGAAGGATAGATCGTCGTCAAAAAAGTGTTGATGGATTGAGTTTATAGCGGCAGATTCATCTAGTGACGCCATTGAAGTGAAGTGAAGAAATGAAATAGATGAAAGCAATTGTTGAGTGGAAAGATGGAGTGAAGGGAGTGTTATATATAATGGAGGAAAGGGTAGAATTTTGAGTTGAAAATTATGAAATGCAGACAAATTAAGAAGGGGGTGAGGGGGGTTCCACGACGGTGAGAGGAAGCATCGGTGACGATGACCAAAATGCTAAATGCGGAGACTAAATTTTAACTTTTTTTAATTTCACTTTTACATTTCAGGCCCCTAAGCTTACGTAACGATCGTTACTTTAGCCCTATAGTTTATTCTCTAACGAATTTGGTCCATGCCAATGATCTGTAGTCTAATTGGTTAGTGGGATGTAATCAAAAAACATTATAAATGAAATGTCTTAAGTTAAAGTAACACTTATAATAAAAAATAGGGGTTACAGGTTGGATCAGGGGGTTTTCTCACCTATGGTGAGTTTTCTCCTGATAAGAATTGAAGATGATCGGATGGGTGATGTAATGTCCCCGTTAATGATCCAAATTTTTCGTTTAATAAAACAACATTGATGTGTTTCATGAGATCCTCATTTTACAACCTCTGGCTTTATAAAGTTTAAAAACTGTGAGGTCATATTACTTCGAGTAAAAAATCATAATACTTCTGTACTAAGTGTACATGTAAAATCAACAAATGGTTTCTGAATATTATTAACGAATAAACAATTAGCAGCGTGTCAAAAATTACGGATGAATAATTGGTAGCTGGTAGCTGTACTTACATACTTAGTATTGGGATTTTATTCTGTCAATTTTCAAGACTGGTATTAGGAAAAAAAATACCCATTTGGGTACCGGTACCGAAAATATATATAGGTTTTTTTTAATAGATAAAAACACATTAAAACAAATATGATAAATGAAGCGTTGTGCGTAGATCATTATATTAGAGAGTCAGAAACGCAGGTCAATCAAGAAGCGTACCGGATTTGAGGGTTGTTGCTAAAAAAAATTACCTACCCTTTATAGGTCAAACGTCGATCAAGATTCAAGATTCAAGAACCGTCTCCGGCCAACATCTTCATGACTTCTTCATTTACTGAGATTGAGGTTTGCTATTTTTTTCTATAGGTTCTATCATCTCTTGATTTTGAATCCTGATTTTGAGGTTAAGCAACAATTGAATCTTGATTTTGTATAAGTTGAATCTTGATTTTGTATACCGTTTATATATGAGCTTATTTTATTAATTTGTACTAAGTTTCATTTGAAGTAGCATGTTGAACATACAAAAACTAGCAGGTGTTAACACCTAGTTCTGGACCATATAGAAGAGTACGAGTTGTTTGTTGATACTTTAATATCAATTCAATTTCATGATGGTCTAATATCAATTCGTGATGGGAGTTGTTAACCAGTTACCAAACAGGTATAGTACCTAAATCCCGGTACCCATACCGATATATTAGGTACTGGTATCGGTACCCACTTTTCGTTTAAAACGGGAACGGTACCAACTGGGACCGGTACCGCTCAGATACGGATACGATACCCTGCTCCTAGTTCAAATATTACAGTTGATTAAAAGTGTTATAAATGTTGAAGTAGATTAAAAAAATTCACCTCTATAAAATAATTAGGTTTATATATTTAATAAAACTAAAATATGTATAAAGGTTCGCCTTAAAATAATTTATAATTAAATAATAAATAAATATAAGTTTATATAGGTGTGTCACTTTTCAACAAACCTTTTTATCCAAATTTTCTACGATATTTGAATTTGTAAATATTATAATATAATAATTGGTAAAGTCGTTTAAGAAGCAAAACCATCTAGGTATTAAAATTTAAAAAGTAGTTTGAAAACTACATAAAAAGGTATCTATATACCAAAGAAACAAATATATATAGAGGATGGGATGAGAAATGTCTTATCTTCATTAGAGAGATAATGAAGAGAGATAAGAAGGTTGTGCCTAATGCTTCTTCCAACTAGAAAAACAAACAAAAACACGTATACAAACGCTAAGCATCGAGTAGCAAGTAGCAAGTATGTTAAGCACGTAAAGGAACACAAAGATCTGTATCAAGTATTAAAAAGCACATAAGTGAACGTAAGGCTAAAGTGTTCGACATACAGCCAGGGCCGGTCCTGAGAATTTGGATGCTCAGGGACGCGAGTCGAAAATTTGCCCCTGTTAGAAACTTTAAATAGTAAGAGTGATTATGCGTGGCCAATTAGTAACTAATCAGTCAAGTATACAAATTTTGGTTTTGTGCCTCACTATTCCCTGATATATCTAAATCATGTGGACCAAAAAAAATGCTACCAATAAAGTTGTAATAATCACTAACAAATAGATTTACCTGTGGATAAAATGATGTAAAGTGCTTAGCAAGTAGAATTGCAAATTCCTCCACAGAAACTTGTTTTGAACACTCCTTTGCCTTCACATATACCTTCAATACCATTAAACATTAAGGGTGACCATACTTGATTGCACATATATCATGTATATCAGATGATCGGGATTTCCAATCGATCTTAGATCTAGTTTCAATTTTGGGATTTTAACCCTATTTTGACATTTGTGAACGTTTTTAGCGGGCAATTAGATGTCTTGGCACTTTCACCAAATTCGGATCCGGCGGTTTTGCAGGTGATCGGAATCTCGAAAACGAGATCCGACGTAATTATCTTTACAGAGTTTAATTAAACAAATTCTAAATAACTGAATACTGAAACGTCGGATCACTAACATCTAGGCTGAAAACTGAAATCTTTACAGATCCCGGCCCTTATTCCGATCTCACGATCTGTTGATGATCGACAATTGGAAGCAGGTTGATGATCATCGATCTCACGATCTGTTGTCGTCGACTGATCCGAATTCCGATCGTCACTCGCACGCCTGTTGTCTGTCGCAGATTTAATCGCCTGAAAAATTGGAGAATGAAAGTGGAATTGACGAGTCGTGGAGCGGTGGAGGTGGAGAAAGAATCGCAGATTTAATAGTCTCTTCGTTTTTCAATTAACGTAATTAAAGGTTAGGTATTTTTTTTCTTTTATCAGCCATTAAATTAATGTAACGGACTAACTCATAAGTAATTCAATTGGGCTTGAAAGTACCCTGCTATTGGGCCTCATAAAACCTTGCTGCCCCCTAACATGTTGATGCCCTGGGCTGTAGCCCAGCTGGCCCAGGCCCAGGGCCGGCTCTGCATACAGCAAACGTGTCACACCCTCAATTTACCACTAACGGAGTTTATACCGTTAAGGGGTGCGAGCAAACCAAGACCACAACCATTAGTTACAAATACTAAACGAATCAGAGTAAGTCCAAATACATTTCATAAAATAAAGTCTCAAAATACGCAGCGGAAAATATTGTCTTAGCACTAACCACGTGCTTTACAAGTCATTGTTTAAAATTCCCAACTTAATTTAAATAAAAGAAAAATGTCTTCGTGCGCCATGCCAACCTCCAGTGGATACTCCTCAGCGATCTGCAAAAGTGAAAACCATACAAGTGTCAACCTAACGGTTGGTGAGTTCACGGTGGGCATGTCATGCAGCGGCCTGGTCTCATAAGCGTATGTATCAACATATAAATACGTAATAGTTTTGCAAAACAATTTCCAAGTGTTGAATTATCGAATATGCACTAGTTAAGTAAAGATTAAAGCGGTCAACCGATATCGCGGGTAGCTAATCCGGTTTCCATGCACTAAGGAAGTTCGTACCAAAGCTGACGTAACAGAGTTTGGCATTTGCCGATGGTTTGTGCCTCCAGTTGTGTTCCTCATGGGACCCACAACTAAAGTAGGATGATATTGCACTCCGTTCGGCCTCCAACCGGTTGGCTACACATTTGTGTACCGCGGAGCAGGGTTGTCAACCCTCAGTAGATCTACCCAACATCCCCTCGCTTCACAAATTAATGGTACTAAATTGTTGAGGACTTTTAAGTTTCAAGGTATCCTTAGAAATCATGTGATATCATTTGGTTTAGACTTTAACCTACTCTAGTCATATTAAAATCGTTTATCCTGGATTTCCTTTGAAATCCTAAAAGAGTTTTACTGTCAAAATGGCTGTTCCGGATTTCGTTTGAAATCCAAATTGAGTTTAAGTATTTAAATAGTTGGTTGCAGATTTCATTTGAAACCCCAAGGATGGACAGTTGCAAGTGCTTCCCATAGAACACTCCAACTTCCATAACAGATATCCCATTTGGCGATACCTCGAAATGTCAGCGTTATTTTCCGTTTAGTAAATTCGTTGTGACCCAAACGGGCTCACAATTAAAGGGTTTGTGAAACTCACCTTAGGTTGCTCAGCTTACATTTCAAATAATCCAAATTATGATTGCTAACGAAGACCTAATAATCACATTAAGGTCTTAGGTGTTAGGTTGTGTTTAAACTTTGACTACGTCACTATGGCCCATAACATAGCACGTTGGGACAACGACACGACATACCGACACACGACACCGATGGTTGATCATAAACAAGGGCTCACATAAATCAGAAATCGAAGCATGTTTCATTATTGCATAATCATGTAAGTCATGGCATAACATTCAGATAAGTTGCACAAGTTTGGGTTTTGGTCTGATCACAGTTTCGCTAAGCAGTTTCGCTACAGTTTCGCTATGCAGTTTCGCTGCACAGTTTCGCTGTGTGCACGGGCAGCACTTTCGCTAGGCAGTACCCGATGACACAGTTTCGCTAGCTAGTTTCGCTCGAAACTGTTGACACAGTTTCGCTAGCATAGCTTCGCTCGAAACTGGTTTGAACTTTCGTTCAGGGACAAGGTCTATGGTTGTTTCGCTCGGTAGTTTCGGTCACAGGCGACACTATAGTTTCGCTTAATAGTGTCGCTGAATGGAGATATACATAATTTCGCTGAATAGTTTCGCCTATTGAATGCACAGTTTCGCTAGTCGCTAAAAACCCGTAAATTTGACTAAAAATCTTTCTAACAGCCTCCATACTTCATGTAATTCATTATCTAGCATACATAAACATTTACCAACATCACAGAAGCATTTTTAACACCTTAAACATGGTTTTTCATCATCAAATCATCAAGAACACTTTTTACACAAAATGACCTAATCTAACATGAATCTTCATTATGGATCAGTTTCACACGTAAAGTTGTAGTCTTTATGATAGATCTAGCATTCCTAAGCTTTATAACAGAAGATCAAGCAATTCCATGAAGATCTAAGCATGCTTTTTAAGAAAAATACAAAGAAAAGGCAAGAAGAATGGTCATGGGACTCACGGTTTGATCAAGCTCGATGGATGATCTTCACCAACAGAAATGATGGCTGGTCTTGGTGGTTCTTGGGGCTGGTCCAGAATTTCGTGAGAGAGAGAAGAAGATGGGGAGTGTGTGTGTTTGTATGTATGAAAATGGGTGATTAGGGTTTAATTCTCTATTTAAATATTAAAGGCCTTGTGGGCTTATCATTGGGATTTGGGCCCCCCAATGATTAATCTATCATTAGTCTAATTACTAGCCCATTATTAATCATGTATGCATACACTTTAATTATTTGACTAATCTCATAAATACACAATTAAGCGATTTGTCATATAATTTAACAAGTAAACAAATAGTCATGCTTTTTAATAATAATTATGCATTTAAATCACGTTGCACATAATAACACTAAATAAATAAATACATAACACGTATGGGCGGGTTCGGTGATCAACCAAACATCGTGGACGTATTCGGCCTATTTAAGCATTAGTTACTAAGTTAACACTTATAGCGTAACTAACGGAGATTGTCTAACGGAAGTAAACCTTGAAATTCTCGGATGTCACAAAACGTACATGAGACAACATGTAATAATGGTTAGACAATAATATATGACCGACATATGAAAATACATGGTTTACCGGCATGATTGACAACATAGATTGTTTAATGATTGATGAATGATTTTATGACTGCTCACCTAAATGCCATAAAACCTATGGTGACTGGACTGCCATATGGCAGTCCACGCCTCATGCAGGGTCTTTATGACTATACATGGCATAAGGAAAATGTTAGTTGCACTTGAGATCATGAGGTATACCCAAGTGAATTTGGTTATGTGAGTCGGTCACGTAGGTAGTGATTGTACTCATACACAACTCCCACAGGACTGGCATATGAGGTGAATACCAGTGTGAGTTGTGTGGTTTGAGTTGTATTATTATTATTATTATTATTATTATTATTATTATTATTATTATTATTATTATTATTATTATTATTTGGATATTTTTAAATAAAATTTAAACAATATATTAATTAATAAAACAATTTCATTAAAAGATAAATAGAACACTACATATTAGCAAAAATTAAGAAAATGCTAAAAGTGTTAAAACAACTACATCGTACATAAGGAAAAATACATAAGAAAGACCAACTACGCCAACGAGCACTCGTAGATATTCCAATTAAATCAGGCTTAAGTTGGTTATGTATATCTTGGTTTCGTATTTCCATACGGTTAACTTGCTTTTGATCCTCGTTAAGCAGCTCATAAGTCGTATTCAAGTCCGCCTCGTTAAATTGGTAAATCACAAGTCCCTCCCCCTCGAGAGTCATGTTGTGTAAAATTACACAAGCTAGCATCACGTTCTTTATTTTATTTTAGTGTCATTGTCATTCCGAATGTTGAACGATATGTCACTTATTCTTCAAGCAACCAAACGCTCGTTCAATATCTTTCCTAGCGGCACCATGAGCTTCTGCCTATGTTTTACGTCTCACACCCACGAGAGAAGTAAATGATTTGACTATTGTAGAATATCCCGGATAAATACCTTCTCTCAGATAATATTCACGCTTGTATGTCACTCCTCGTAGTTCAAATAAGGAGTCAAGCTCACATCCCTCTATGATATCGTCCCAAATCAATGATTAATCCAAAATATTGATGTCGTTATTGGACCCCGCGACACCAAAATACGCATGTCAAAACCACACGTCGAATGAAGCAATGACTTCGAGCATAATGAAATGATGTCCGTGATCACCACATATGTGTGGAATCAATGCTACCAAGCATTCCTCGAAAACCTCATTTATTTTCATGGAACTTGTATAACTGTTGAATGTCGCTTGCGGTTAGTTTTCGTAAATATTTTCTCTTATACAACGTGTATATACCTCTAAGAAATATTTGTTAATAAAAATTTTAACATAATATTTAAAATTAAAAAAAACATAATATTTAAAAATAAAAAAAAACATGTTGATTAATACCTTTAGAAATTTTTGCATGAAACGCTTAATTGGACATCTTCAAATACTCATCGAAGCAATCTCCTGAAGCATCGTACGCTATCATAGGAAATGTGTAGGTGCACTTTTGCAAAGCGGTATAACCAATCCTAACAATAGCATCCACCCTTTGTTGGAACCACGACTTCTCTCTTCCAAAATCGTTCACTATTCTTAACAATAGATCTTGACTCATACGAAATTGTTGTTGAAACGCCTCACCGGGGTAGGTTGGATTTTCATAAAAAAATAATCTGGTACAAGACGATTGTGAGTGTCTTGATGGTCATTGTTGAGACGGCTTTTCAGGTCAATCTTCGGCCGGCTCTTGTGTTTAGCGATATTTGATGACGGTGGACAATCATTTGAAAGAACAACGTGTCGGCTTCATTGAATGATGATGGGGAGGAGGAGGATCAGGATGAGAAGTCTATAATTTTTTGGTTAAAATTTAAGAAAAATATAGAGTATGAAATGATATAGTTTGGTATAACATGTTGTGAAATTTAGTTGTTCAAATTTAGTTGTTTAAATTATGGAATGAGAATAGGACATGAGTTCTCCATAGTATCGTATTATAGTTATAGTTTGTAGGTTGAAAACTTGGAATACGGAATTTGTTATTTAAGTTTTGTTTCGTGCTATGTATATTATACAAAATAAAAAATAATGGTTAAATGATTAATACATATGGTCAAAGTTGAAGACCACTCAACCTTCCGTTCAAAAGTTTGACGTTTGACTCTGTGGATTTATGTATAGTATTTAATATAAAATTTCATCTTTTCTATTCCATATTAAGCCTATCTATAGTAGCATTGTGGTGAGTCCTGAACTCCTGATAGATACTAAAACGCTCGAAACATCATTCTTTAGGCTATGTGTAGTGGTTAAGGCCCCATAAAGCCCTACAAGGGGCATTAACTGACACGTGGCAGTTGACTGGGCAAAGGATTTTATGGGGCTTTATGGTGTAGTGGATAAAGCCCCCATAAGAGCATTCACAACCCATCCCCCATCCCCATCCCTATAATTTATACTTTTATCATTACTTTTTCTCTCTCTTCCACTCACAACCACAATTAAATAATACTTTTTTATACCCTCATCATTACCTTTTCTCTCTCTTTCAATCACACAAAACCCCAAATTTTAAAAAATCACCAGTTTTTTCATCAAATATAGGGATGAACAGTAATTTTCCCTATCTCCTTACTCACAACCACTTACAACTAAACCCCAAATTTTAGGGTTTTACCTCACAATATTTTGCAGGTAGCCCCACCATCATTACTTAATTATTATTTTATTTTTTCTTTTTTTTAACCAAGGGATAAAAAAAGGAATCTATGCAAAAAGTGTGTTGTACGGTACTACTGCTGTAACTCCATCACTATTGAAAATGTAATAAACCAAAGTGCAAGAGGTGGGGCCCTTCAACATTTATGCAGATGGCAGCCTTTCTCGGCGTTATATATACAACGCCTACAACATTTTTGTTTTCCATAACGCCCCACCGTAGTGGGGTGGGGGCGTTATGGGGCGTTATGAGGCATAAAAACGCCCCCATAAAGCCCCATTACGAGTAGCCTTAGGCGTTTTTATGAGGGAGGGGGCGTTTTGGTATCCCTCTGATTATAGTACAACATGCGATTTTTAAGAATTTTTTGTTTGTTTCTTTAAATTTTTCATCCAACTAAAAATATTACATTTACACAACCATCATTCAATCCATCACTCATCTATTAGAGCAGCTTTTTACTTTTCCACCACATACTATATGCCATACTTTTGAAATTTAACGTTCCACACCACTTCGGATATCGTTAAAGAAAAAAACAAAAGCGGTCCTTCTATATATATTTATTAGTCATCTATTTTGTTAAAAACTAAATTTCACTATCGGCATGTTGTTACGGGGATACCGTGAAAACACAAAACAATAAAATTTCAAAAATGTATGGTAGAAAACGAAAGTACAAAAAGTCTAAGAAAAGTTGTTAAATTTAAAAGCTTAGTTAAATATAACAAAAAAAGAAAGGAAAATTGGATTTAAATAATCCGAACTATCCACTGTTGGACAGGAATAATCCCAACTGGAAATATTTTTCCTGGCAGTCCCAACTATTAATGTTGTTTTTCTTAATAATCATTCCGTTAACTTTCTTAACGACTGTTAGTTTATGATGACGTGGAGTCCTAGTCACAAGGTAAAGGGGGTAAATTATAAACTTCTAAACCAAAGGGTTTGTTTTGTAATTGTGGCAAAATGAGACTGAGAAAGAGAGAAAGGCGGCAACCCGTGTTTTCGGCGACCGGATTTCGGTGGGTTCATCCCTATCGGAATCGACTCTGAACTGGACCATTTCCGACCTGGCTCAGGCGTTTATCGTTCACCCCCACCAGAAACGACGACTCATCGGAGCTCTAATCGGGGCCCCGAACGATGCGTTTATATGGCAGAGGGTTGCCTCCGGTGGCCGGTTTGTTACGGCGAAAACAAGTTCTTGTTCTCGGCGGTGACTGTGAACCACCACCAGAAACCCTAGTCACCGCTAGGAGAGAAACCCCAAAAAAAAACACATTGTTGGCGCTGATCTAGCTCGATTCCTGGTGAACGGAGCTTGGTAACATGGTCTAGCTTGATTCCTGGCGGTGGTCGTCATTCGTCGGAGCTCGCGGGAACCCGGCGAAATCCAGTCGTCGGAAACACGGGCTGCCGCCCTTCTCTCTTTCTCAGTCTCATTTTGCCACAATTACAAAACAAGCCCTTAGGTTTAGAAGTTTACAATTTACCCCCTTTACCTTGTGACTAGGACTCCACGTCATCATAAACTAACGGTCGTTAAGAAAGTTAACGGAAGGATTATTAAGAAAAACAACATAAATAGTTGGGACTGCCAGGAAGAATATTTTTAGTTGGGATTATTCATGTCCAACAGTGGATAGTTCCGATTATTTAAATCCAATTTTCCAAAAAGAAATAGATCACATAAAGACTATGTTGTAAAACTAAAACGCTTTAAAATACGATTTAAAATGAATTACAATATATAAAAAATAATAACAAAGATTGCAACTCGAACTAAAAAAATTAAACGCCTAAAAGTAACGATGTAACATTACAACTAAAAAAAACACTTTAAAAACAATTTAAACTATCAAATCATGTGCTAAATTTGATATGTTTGAATAATAAACTAAAAAAATTATTGATGCCACGTGACATTTACTAGAAACCGCCATGTGACGACTTGCTAGTGGAGGATAAGATTGTACTTGTACGTTTTTGTCTGTTGTTGTTGTTGCTATGAGTTGTTCCATTAAGACTTCCGTTATGACTCGATTGTTAAGAACGATACTAACGGTCGTTACGCCCAACCCCCGGTTTGGCGGGATGTGATAACCGGCGGTGTAGCCACGACATTAGTCACTTCCCACCCTTCATTCCCACCCTAGTAACCTAATTAGTGTTAGAAATTGCGAATTTCTTGGATTATCCAGAAAGTGTGATGTCACTTTCGGATTGAATATCTCGATGGTTCACTCGATGATATCAATCGGATACGATTTGGACGATCTGTATGAAACCAGAGAATTTGTCTGTGTGTAGAAGATGAACCAGAATCAGAAATTGTCGACCAAAAAACTATAAGTAGATCAAGGGGGGAGCGTCTTTGGATAAATGCTATGTAGTTATCCAATTTCGAATTTTGAACATTTTTACACTCCCATTCCTTCAACTTTTAATTAATACATTTTCAATCCGAAACAAAATTCTAATGCAATTTCGATGAATGACTTTGTTGCCGCCCTTGGACCCCGCTCTCGGGGGTGCTGACCCCGAACCTCTGTCAACATTCCCTGTATTACAACCTCATTGATACGAGCATGCACCATGCACCTCCGAACCGCTCAATATAAGTCATAACTCACATTGGTCGTAGTTAACTCAATTACACTAAAATAGCAACAATTAGGCCACTTACTGGTCACTAGGACTATCCGGCCATCTCCATTCCCTATTAGAGGAAAACTCATCATAAGTGATAAAACCTCATGGCATAACCTGGATCCCCCATTTATTTTTACCACAGATGGGGACTAGCACCAAAGACCTCCTATTTTTAATGTCTTTAGGATACCTCATCTAAACCATGTGGGCTATGGATCATTGATAGACATCAAAAGTTAATTTCATAAAGATATATAACATTAGGTGTTTGCTTCTTAGTTGGAGGTCTAATTTTCAAATCTTGACATTGAAAGTTTAATTGTAATGATTATGATAATTTCAGAGTAGTGTAATTTGCCGTTAAAAAAAATACTAAAAATATCAATTATTATATATGTTTCATTTCGCACCCAAAAGTTACGTGTTTTCATTTATATCATCTTTCCTCGTTATCTAAAATAGACAAGTATGCAATGTATTCCACCTGGTTTTCTGTTCAAGAAAAGCTTAACTCGCTCAAAACCATGTATTCAACCTTCAAATATCATATCGAAATCATTCTAAAATGTGGAATTTAAGGATGAGCCCTTTATCCAATTGTGCAAATCAAATATAATATTTAAGTCGGCTTCGAGTTTCATAATGACAAGACTTATTGGCAATGCATGAATTCTTTATATATTCTTAGATACCTTTAACAATTAAATTACGATAATTTTATTTTTAAATTTGAACTTACAACTTTTTAATCGAAAAATAATTGTTTTATCATCAAACTATTTTTCAAAAAGTTATATATTCTCAGATAATACTTATCAAGTCTTCTGGATCATTATATATGTAAAAAATGGTTTTTGGACGCGGTGGTTTTATTGGAGCAGTCCATTTATATATTAGACATTAGATTATTATTATTAAATTAGGGTTATTAGTATGAGCCCACCGGCCCGGTTAGGTTTTATAGGGTTTCTTATAAACTCTATATATTGTAAACCTAATCTTCAATAATATTGATCAAGTCATCAATCCAGTTATTTCAGTTATCTCATATTCTTACATGGTATCAGAGCCACCACTTTTCGTCTTATTTCTTATTGTTCTCCAGTCTTTTGCGTCTGATTTTCTTCCGCTATGACTGCGGGGGAGTATTAGACATTAGATTATTATTATTAAATCAGGGTTATTAGTATGAGCCCACGGACCCGATTAGGTTTCTAGAGTTTCCTATAAACTCTATATATTGTAAACCTAATCTTCAATAATATTGATCAAATCATCAATCCAGTTATTTCAGTTATCTCATATTCTTACATTATATACCCTTTGGGCTAGACTATACTTTATGAGTTATGACAATTCTATCGCCTTCTCTACTTACATTAGCAGTTTTATCAACATCATTTAACCTCAATCAAGAACACTTATGAAGCACTCTATATAAATAAAAAAGAATAATTATTTTTAAATTTGCATGAGAAATACGAATTGGTCACTTAATAAATGTTTATGAGTGTTTCCAGCTAATTTCTATAAAGTTAACGTCGCTGTTTATTAACGTTTTCAAAGTTTTGAAAACGACAAAAGATTAGTTAATAAATTCTGCAATTAATTGGCGATATCTAATTAATTAATGCCCTCCAGATCTTTATCTTGAAATAATGAAGGTTTTATTCATAATATAATCAGCAAGACGACAACAATCAAAAGGCTGCAAAAGTTATCAAGGTATATTGGATATTTTATTTTATAGTTTCTAAATATCAAAGGCAAATTCTATACTCACACCCCTTGATTCTATTTTAACACCCTTTTACGACCCCGTAAATGTACTTACGCCCCCGTATAGCTAAAAGACAAAATTTCTAAATTTACACCCCTTTACAGCCCCGTAAATACATTTACACCCCCGTAAAACGTTATTATTTTTATTTTTTTATTTTTTACCTATCACATTGTACTACCTCGTAATTATAATTACACCCCCGTAGGAACCCACTATATATACACTTGAATGGTTCATTCCAAACTCCCCACATTTTTTCATTAAAAATCTTAAATTTTCCACTCCAAAACCCATAATAACTTCCACTAACCCACGTTTGTATTCGATTCGTTCGCCTAATGATCACGAGGGCGGGTTATATCCCGAGGTTATTAATCAATAATGTCATACTGGGATATGTTTTTTTCTACAGACTCATCTTCTACCAACCGGGTAATTATTATTAATATCATTACCGTATACTTATTAGTATTATTACTAGACTTATTGTTTTAGTAATTTTTAGACTCCGTATTAATATCTACAGAATTATTATTATTTTATTAAATTTATTTGATTATTATATTAATATTATTGTTAGAATTTTTAGTATTAACTTTAGATTTGATATTATAAAAAAATAATTATTATTATTATTATTATTATTATTATTATTATTATTATTATTATTATTATTTATTTATTATTTATTATTATTATTATTATTATTATTATTATTATTATTATTATTATTATTATTGTAGAATTTTTAAACTTTACGGCCCCGTAAGTTTTGTTACACCCCCGTAATACAATCAAATCAGTCAGGGAATCTCTGAATTCCTCGAAATTGGCGTTTTACGACCCCGTAAACTAATTTACGACCCCGTAAAATGTTTACGACCCCGTAAATCAATTTACGACCCCGTAAAGGGGTGTAGAAAAAAGTCAAGGGGTGTGAGTATAGGAGGACCCATATCAAATTGCCTTGTTTGTTGAAATATTATTTTATTGTTTGTAACTTTGCGAGTTTATTTCTTATATACACACTATAAAGACTAAATAATAATCAAATAATAATTTAGAATTCTTAACTAGCAAGGGGAGAGAGTAATCAAACTTTAGTTTTTTTTCCTAGTATTTATATATATATATTTTTAATTTTTTACTTTTTTTTTTCTAGCATTTGTAGTTTCATTTAATGTTTTTATGTAGTATTTTTATTATTAAAAATTTATGTTTGAATTTTACTTTAGAAAAATCTAAAAAATAATAATATTGAAATAATACAACTACATAGCAAAAACCACATACACCCCTTTTGTGTATAATTCCTGTTTGGTCCAGTCAACGCCTGCGTGATAAAACCACACATGTATACCTCATGCCCTTAAAATTATTTAAAGATTTATTTGTTGAACGAATCCTGAATCGTAAAAGAATAAATAGATAATAAGGTAAAAATTACCTGTTGTAGGAGAGTTGATGTGAGTTCTGCTTGGGGAATCCATTTGGTATGCTAATCGAGTTCTCGTTTAAGGTGTACGGTTAGGATGGAGATAAGGTGGGGAGACCCATGAATTTAGAAAGGAAGAGAGAGAGGTCACGAAAATTATGTGATGGTGATTAAGGTGTTTAATCTCTCCCTATGATCTCTATTTATACAATCAACGGGAAACCCTAATTCTATTAATAAGGGCAATTACGTTCATCGAATAAATGCCTAACTAGGGTAATAAGATCAATAACTAGTTAAGATAAATGATTATAGTGGCCATACAATATTTAATATATATACGAAACGTGTATATATATAAAATATTCCAACATTATTTTCTAAGGGAATGTTATTATACAAAGGGTGATTTGCGTACAAAGGGTACGAGTGACTATGATGTGTCACTTGTACTTTAGAAAAAATGTAAAATTGTCTGTGTGCGTAAAGTAATTATTATGCAAGTTGATGATAATTCCATAAGCTATATGTTTATAATTACGCCCAGATAATAACACAATAATTATACACACTATAACGATTCACATAAATTATACGATAGCATATATACGAGTTTTTTTTTTAAGTATACCAATACAATACCCAAATTAGAGAAAATAAAATTTGCAATTTTATGGAGTATTTTTTTAATGATGCGATATAATAAAGTTATAGATGTTTAATTTTTTTTTTGGAAACTTAAAAAGTTCAACAATTGTTACCCTCTAGCTTTTTTCACATTTTAAATTTCTTTTATTAGACTGTATAGTACGTGGATGGAGCCCCTCCATGCATGGGGCATTTTGTGACATGTAGCTAAGGACTCAATAAGAAAAAGGGATGTAGTTGATGAAGCCACATAAAAGCTCTTTATTTAAAAAAATTGGACAAATCAAATCACTCCTTTTAGAAATGAAACAATTATAATACGAGAGAAAAAGAAGGGCGGGGCACAATGTACTGTGGGTAACGTCTTGAGGGGCTTTGGGCGATATGGATATAGGGTGTAGGGGTGTTTTGGGACGTTATGGGGCGCTATAGGGCCTCAAATGTCCCATTACATATAGCCTTAGATCAGAATTAAATCTCAACCAATGATTTTCTAGATCAATGGTCCAAATATCTTCGTATAAAGTACACTTTAGACGTAAAACCCTTTTTGTACTTGAACTTTCACATTCGTTCTAAATTTCTCTTTTTTCCTATTTAATTAACAAAATAAAAACACCAGAAAATGTAAATGTATATGTTCGTTAGAAGACACCCAAGAAGTTAAAAGAACATGAAAAGACATGTAGTTTGATGGTATTCTCGTTCGACTAAACTTTATAGCTTTAAATAATATAAAATATAAAATACATAATATATAGATTTTGATAGTAGATCTTAACGGATCAGCATAAAATAACAGCAAATATAAGTTGATAGTACGCATAACAATAAAAACTAACGGGAAAATATGTGCAATAAAGAGGTGCACGAAAAACATGTGCTATAAAGAAATAAAAAAATGTGCTAAACAGATAGTAACATGGTATATGATCTATAATCACGGTCCACGGATATAGTATTGTCATAAATATATAATCTTATTTTCATACACATATTTATGACCGGGAGAGGTCACGTGTTCAGGTTTTAATTAGGTTAAGTATATGTGGTATAGTTTAGGAGTAGAAACATGATTACTTGTTAAAATAAATAAACAATTATACATAGCTTCTAAGAGTTTATCGTAACATTCAGATTTTTATAATATGATTGCTGTATATATGCTTAGAAACCATATTATGCAAATAGACACTAATTTTGTTAATCCAAACTTAAGGATGATATAAAGTCGGTCTTCATCATGCTCTTTATTTTCAGGCACATAGCTTTTTAAATTCATAAAAAATTATTTTTATATAAATAACAAAAGCTCTATGTATAAATAACTACTAAATTGTTGCTGATATATTTACCTTTTTTTGAATGGTTTTATTTTACACCATTTGTAATCGTTATATGGATGCTAGGTATGTTCTTTTCTCCAAGTTGTTCATATATGATACTTCTTAATTTGTTAAATTGAAGTATGAAATCAGTTGTAAAAGCATTCTAGATGTAAATGAAGCTTAATTCTTAGGTTGCATTTGTAAGTTCTTGTGATTTAGGGGATGATGAAAATGAGTTTAACCTACCTCTTGAATTTGGAACATGATCATGGGGATGGGTTAAAATTGCTATATTAAACCCCATGTATGCTTGAATATGTGAAAAAGGTTGTAAAGTTCATATAGAATTGTGAATTGAGATGCAAGTATGTAAATAATTGGTAAATTAGTATGTTAATAGTGTATGTGATAAATTAGGCATTTCCGTGCACACAATGTGTTTGTGAAAATGCCTAAAGAGATGTAGAAATTGAAAGTCGGTGGAAATGGTTGAATTGTTAAGTGGGGTAATATTTGAATGTTATGTCACAGATTATCAATCTAATCGACCAAGTAAATTATAGGTGAGGGTGGTGGGAGCTCAAGCCATCAAGGAATGCCAAAGTTTGAAGATTTGAGGTAACACATGGGTGCTAAAAGTATTGCGTTTCAAGTAAGTTATTATTTGAATTGATCATAAGCAAGATTATGGAAGTAGTTGGATACTATAGTTAGTAATCATGTGAGTAGTGCATAAGTGACGTAAGATGTTTGTAGCTAGGTCATGGCTTCAACATCATAGAGGTATATACGAAAGTAGATTTAATGAAAGTTTGTCGTTCAAAAAAAAAAAACAATATACGAAAGTAGATGATATGGCTCATTTGAGGTGAGATGATGAGTCCAAGAGTGCTATAGAGGGAATATGTGAAATATAACCCGTTGTGGTTAAGATTGAATAAATGAAGCATGTTGTGTGAGAGTATGTGTTTTATGACATGTTTGGGGTATGAATGTACAAATGAAGTATGATGTGTGCGAATGTGTGTAATATGACCCATTTGGGTTAGGAATGTATAAATGAAGTATGATGTGTGCGAATGTGTGTAATATGACCCGTTTGCGTTAGAAATGTATAAATGAAGTATGATGTGTGCGAATATGTGTAATATGATCCGTTTGGGTTAGGAATGTATATATGAAGTATGATGTCTGCAAGTGTGTGTAATATGACACGTTTGGGTTATGAATGCATAAATGAAGTACGTTGTGTATGTATGTGTGTAATATGACCCGTTCGGATTGGGAGTGTATAAATGAAGTATGTTGTGTGTGAATGCGTGTAATATGACCCGATTGGGTATGATAGTAGTGAATAACCCGTTTGGGTAGGATTGTAACGAATGACCCGTATTGGTAGGATTGCAACGAATAACCTGTTTGGGTAGGAATGTAACAAATGACCCATTTGGGTAGGATTGTAACGTATGACCCGTTTGGGTAGGATTGTAACGAATGACCCGTTGGGGTAGGATTGTAATGAATGACCCGGTTAGGTAGGATTGTAACGAATGACCCGTTTGGGTAGGATTTTAACGAATAACCCGTTTGGGTAGGATTGTAACGAATAACCCGTTTGGGTACGATTTTAATGAATGACCCGTTTGGGTAGGATTATAATGAGTGACCCGTTTAGGTAGGATTGTAACGAATGGCCCATTTGGGTAGGATTGTAACGAATGACCCGTTTGGGTAGGATTGTAACGGATGACCCGCTTGGGTAGGATTTTAATGAATGATCCGATTGGGTATGAATGTAGGGAATGACCCGTTAGGGTAAGATTGATAAAACCATAGGGTGTTATAATAAATGTATTATATGACCCGATAGGGTAATGATGGATAAGCTAAGATGTAAGACGTAAAGCATGATAGTATGACCCGCTTGGCGTTAAGATGAGTAACATAGTTTGTAAGTTGAATGTTGTAGAATTGTGATAAATTGTGACAAACTTTAGTAGAAGTAGTTGAATGTGATGGATGAATGTGTTGCGAATGATTCGATTGAGAATATATTCATGACTGAAATTATGATGAATGAAGTAATTGACCCATTTTGGTTAGAAGAAAATGAACCCATATGGGTTTAAGTGTGAAGTAAAAGTAATCCAAGTGATATTGGACTGGAATGTGGTTAGAAATAACCAAATAGCTTATGTATGCACCTTCAGATGAGCGTGTTAGCTTGAGTCCAAGATACTTGTGCCAAGAGGAGGTTGAAAATCATTAAACGTAGTCAAACGTGGTAGATTGTAAAATGTGTGACAAGTGTGGGTATGTGAAGTTCTATAATTGAATGATTCGTGTTTTATATTTGATGTATTCCCGTTATGAAGGTTCACTTGTGGTGAATCGTTAGGAGTCATGGAAGTAACATATGCTAAGGAATGAGGTAAACGGGTCAACGGGCTGGCCTTTATAATTTGAACGATGTGAATTCTAAATTGTGAATTGTGATGTAGTTATAGTTGTGATTTTGGACTCTTAATGATAGTAGGAATGCAGGGAATGAATGATTGCTTGATTGGAGATGGAATGATGAACATTGTAGAAAAATTTGAAAATGTGCAGGTTTTTGGCTAAGTATAAAATAGCATGGCCGATGGAAATGTTGCTCCAAGCGTATCGCTTGGAGCAACCTAAATAGTAAGCGATACGCTTGCTGGCCAAGCGTATCACCTAGTTTAGGTGTTGTTCCAAGCGATACGCTTGGAATTCAAAATGGAAGTTTGATGGTTTTTCTTGAGTTTGAAGTTCTTGTTAAAGGTAGAATGGTTAACTGTCATTAATACTAATGTGTTACTGATGTTAATAGCAGAAAAACAATGTAGGTGAAGCCGGATCATGATCGAGCATGAAGTTTTGGAACCGAACACCAATCCGATATGGAATGTTGACGCTTTGAATGTATATATTTAGTAGCGTCATGTACCAATGCAACTATGATATATGATGTTGGTTAACTAGTTACCTTTTGTTAAATGAATGTAACTAAAGGGAATGGAAGGTGTAAGAAAATAAATTTTTCTGACCCGTATTTTTTAAGTTTATTAGCATTTTTATAAAATATATATATATATATAAAAACCCTAACCGGTTCAACCGTCCGGTTTAACCTGTCCGACCGGTCGAACCGGCCTCGAAAGATTTTTTGGTTTAATTAAAAAACCGATTTTTAAATCATTGCTCATAACACAGCTCAAATTTTAAAAACTTCGGCGACGGCGATGGTGACGGTGACGGTGACTCCCCGACGGATGTGGATACCGATTCTTCCACTTTCGCCGGAGTCGCCGGGAAAAGTGTTACAGTAGCCGGCTCGGGCTCCGTTATTTCGAATACCGTCGGCTCGGCTTTAATTATCTCCTTACCGGATAAATTAAACGGCGTCCATCCAGCACTAACGGCGTCACGTAAAATACCGTAAATGACCATATCTTCTGAATCGTCAACTTTTAACGGCAAGTCGCCCCAATTCTCCGTCAAGCATGGGTAGAGGCTGTTGAAGCTCGTGCTCCGGCAGAACACCGGAATTTCGACGGGATTGATCGCCGGAAAAGGCTCCACGGCGTACGAGGGAATTTGCATCATTTTGCGAGATGGGTTTTTAAAATTGGAAGGGAGCTCTAATTTTACGTTTAAAAAAAGATTCCATCGTAAATAGCATCAGAGTTAGCTACTTGAGTGTTTTTAGTAAAAAAACTCGTGTTTATCATCTTACTTAAATTACAATAAAAACCACGTGCTAATAAATAAATAAACAATTTATTTTATTAAAAAAATTGTTAATTTGAGAGACGATTGAGAGAAATCGTTAACTGTTTCATTGATTTCAGCTCGATTACAAACTATCAGCTAGTTATACACAACTAACCTAACAGACTATTAACTATAATCCTAACTATAGTTAAGTTAATAAACTATACATCCAACCGAAAAACAAACAACCGGGTAACTACCGGGTAAACTATGACCCGATAACTGAAACATGGATCTTCAATACACGCGGGTCTCAGTCGGATCTTGGTACTTCTTTTAACCCGTTATAAGAAGCTCAAACTCATCAGATCATGTGTTCGAATCCCGGGTTTAACAGAATCACACCCCCCCTCAAGTTGGAGGCTGAGAAAGCCCCAACTTGGAAATCAAATACTGATGAACAGAAGTAGGGAGGCTTTTAGTCAGTAAATCAGCCAATTGTTCGGTAGAAGGAACATGATGTAAGCTGATTAACCCGGCTTGTAATTTTTCTCGGACAAAATGGCAATCGATTTCGATGTGTTTAGTTCTTTCATGATAAACAGGATTTTTAGCAATATGTATTGCTGCTTGGCTATCACACTTAACTGGTATGGGTTCAATATCTGGGATGCGAAATTCATGTAGTAAACGGGATAGCCAAGCTAATTCAGCAGTTAATCTTCGCATCGACCTGTATTCGGCCTCAGCAGAACTCAAAGAAATGGTGGCTTGTTTCTTGGATTTCCAGGAGATTGGACTGCCTCCAAGCATTACAAAATAACCACTGATAGACTTCCGGGTGTTCGGACAGGAGGCCCAATCAGAGTCACAGAAAGCTTCTAGCTTGAAATCATGATTGTTATTAAAGAATAATCCAAGAGTAGAAGTAGTCCTGACATATCTAAGAGTATGCATAGCAGCATCCCAATGTACTTGAGAAGGATTTTGCATGAATTGACTCAAGAATTGAACAGAAAAGGATAGATCAGGTCGTGTATGAGTAAGATAGTTGAGTTTCCCAACTAATCTGCGATATTGGAGAGGATCAGATAAAAGATGTTCAGCTGTGAGAGGAAGTTGCAAATGAACAGGTAAAGGAGATGTTGTGGAGGGTAAAGAAACATCATCAAATTCTGCAAGCAAATCTAATGCAAATTTCCTTTGAGTCATGGAATAACCAGTGGAATGAGCAACAACTTCTAAGCCCAGAAAGTAATGCAAAGACCCAAGATCTTTAATCTTGAATGTAGAATCAAGAAATGATTTTAAACTGCTCATTTCAGTAAGGTTATTACCAGTGAGCAATATATCATCCACATAAACTGCTAAATACACAACATCAGTCCCCATTGTCTTTGTGAAAAGAGAATAATCATTTGAGGATCTCACATATCCCCTGGTCTTTAAGGCATCAGATAAACGACTATACCACTGTCTAGAGGCCTGCTTTAA
Organism: Deinandra increscens subsp. villosa; assembly: GCA_039602395.1. NCBI lineage: Eukaryota > Viridiplantae > Streptophyta > Magnoliopsida > Asterales > Asteraceae > Deinandra > Deinandra increscens. The sequence continues at coordinate 2,688,347 of JBCNJP010000019.1, forward strand.
ACCATAAAGTGACTTTTGTAACTTTAAAACTTTGGAAGGAGAAGAAAGTTCCATTCCAGGAGGTGAAGACATGTAAATTTCCTCATCCAAACTGCCATGAAGGAAGGCATTATTAACATCCAGTTGAAAAAGAGACCAGTTTAGCTTAGCTGCAGTAGCTATCAGGGTCCTGATAGTAGTCATCTTGACTACTGGTGAAAAAGTTTCAGTGTAATCTATGCCTTCTTTCTGGGTGTCTCCTCTAACCACCAGTCTAGCTTTATACCTCTCAAGAGTACCATTAGAATGGTATTTCAATTTATAAACCCATTTACATTTGATTGGTTTCTTTCCAGGAGGAAGATCTACAACTGTCCATGTATTAGTTGCCTGCAATGCATCAAATTCTAATTGCATTGCTTGCTGCCAATTAGGATTAGAAGCTGCTTCTTTATAAGACTTTGGTTCAGATAAAGCTTGAATAGAATCAAAGACAGGAGTAGCAGATGAAGGAATAGTAATGGCATTGGCAGCAAAAGATGGAATGATGGAGTGAAAACAAGAATCTACATGACAAACATAATCTTGCAAGTAGGAAGGAGGCCGATGAGTTCTGGTACTAGTTCTGACAGTTGGAATGGAAGAAGAAGTTGAAGGTTCAGATGGAATATGAGTAGAGGAGGAAGGAGGAGAAGCAGATGGAATAGGATCAAAAAAAATTGGTTCAGGGGTAGTTTGGGAATTGGTGATATGATCAGGCAAATCATGAGGTACAGAAGGGATGGAATCAAAAGAAGATAGAAAATGATCAAAATCAGAGATAGGAGGGAAAGGAACAATGGAAGAATCAGATAATGATGGAAAAAGATGTTCAAAAAAAATGACATCTCTTGAGACAAAAACAGATTTGGTATGAAGATTGTAAAGTTTGTAAGCCTTTTTGCCCATTGGATATCCAATAAACAAGCAAGGATAAGCCCTTGGTTTGAACTTATCTCTGTTGGCTTTAGGTGTACTAGCATAACACAAACACCCAAAACACCTTAAATGATCATATTTGGGTGGTTTAGAAAACAAAAGTTCATAAGGAGTCTTTCCTTTAAGGAGTTTAGAAGGAAACAGATTAATCAAATGAGTAGCAGTTAAGATGCAGTCTCCCCAAAACTTTAAAGGTAATTTGGATTGGAAAAGCAATGCTCTAGCAGTTTCTAACAAATGCTTGTGTTTTCTTTCCACCACTCCATTTTGTTGTGGAGTGGCAACACATGAAGTCTGGTGAATGATGCCATTTTCAAGAAAATAAGCAGATTGAGAGTTACCACTTCCCAATTCAAAAGCATTATCAGATCTTATGATCTTGATAGTGGATTTAAACTGATTTTTCACCATGGCCACAAAAGATTTAAGGACATCAAAAGCATTACTTTTGGTACTAAGTAAGAATGTCCAAGTAACTCTACTAAAATCATCCACAATTGTGAGAAAGTATTTGAAACCATTATATGTTTGAGTATGATAGGGTCCCCAAACATCAATGTGAACTAATTCAAATAATGCAGAAGAATTAGTGACACTTTTTGGGAAAGGAAGCCTGTGTTGCCTTGCTTGGGGACAAACACTACAGTTTTCAACTTGTTCACATTTATGGGAATGAAAAACAGACAAAGTTTTGAGTTTGTACAATGGTAAATGGCCTAGTCTATCATGCCAAATTTTTGCAGAAATTGCAAGATTACAAAAATTTGAAAGACTTTGAGAAACAAACAAATCATGCTTCTTAAGAATGTAGAGCCCTTCAATCAAGTTACCAAGAGCCTGTGGCCTCTTCAAAGAAGGGGCCTGCAAGAAACAAGTTGAAGAAGTAAAGAATAAGGTTCCATTAGTGTCTGAGCATAATCTAGGCACAGATAAAAGATTATGCTTGAAATCAGGCACTAACAAAACATTGGAAAGGGAAATGTGATCAGACAGGGTTACAGTACCAGATTTCTTGGCCAAAATGACTTGACCATTTGGTAAACCAATTGGAATAGGTTTATCCAAATGTTTTATGTTTGTGATTAAAGATTCATCACAACACATATGGCTACTGGCTCCAGTATCTATAATCCATTTGGAAGAATTTTGATAATGTGGAAGAGAAAAAGAATTAGAAGCAAGGATACCTGCAAAATTTGCAGAGTCAAGAACAGTTGCAGGTTCTGATTGAGTTTTCTGAAGAAGTTGAAGAAGATTAGCATAATCTTCTTTTGTCAAACCAGCAACTGTAGTGGAATCATGAAGAAATTGATTATTCTCTGATACAGCAGCATTAGCTGATGACCTTTTAGGATTGGTGAACTTGAAATCCTTTGGGAAACCAATTATCCTGTAACATTTTGCTGCAATGTGTCCAGGTTTCTTACAATGATTACAAACAATTTTCTTGTTAAATTGTGACCTATTTGCATCATAAGCATTCATAGCAGCAGCATCATTAGTAATTTGGGCTGTAGCATGAACTTCTCTTTGTTTTTCATCTTGTATTAACAATGAATAAGCCTTGTTAATAGATGGAAGAGGATCCATCATTAAAATAGTACCTCTAACAAGGTCATAAGAGGAATTAAGCCCCATCAGAAATTGAAACAGCCTGTGATCATTTTCCCTTTGTAAAAGCAGATTAGATGCAGCACAAGAACATGGAGGTATAAGATCTAAAGCACTTAATTCATCCCAAACTGACTTCATTCTAGCAAAATAAGCAGCAATAGTGCTATTACCTTGATTCATTTCGCAAAGTGATTTTTGCAATTCATAGAACTTTGCTCCATTCGATTGACCATACCTGTCATTTAACTCCTTCCATAACATTGATGCTGTCTGAGTATACATCACACTTTCCCCAATTTCTTTTGACAGAGTATTTAGTATCCAAGAGATTACCATATCGTTGCATCTCTTCCAATGATGCTGAGTAGTATCAGTACTACTAATGTCTCCATTTATGAATCCTGATTTGTTCTTAGCTGATAAAGCAATTGACATAGATCTCTTCCAAGAAGCAAATCCAGTACCGTCAAAAGGTTTTGATACCAGGAGCAAGCCTGGATGATCAGATGCATGAATGAACAATGGATCAGAAGGATCGAGAGTATTGTTCGCCATTTGAACAGAAAAGAGAGTGATTATGAAATCGAAACAGAAATTCGAATGATGAACAGAAGAAAAATGAACGGAAATTGATCGGAAGAGATGATCGGAGAATGGAAAAACGATCGGAAACGAGCCTAGTGCTCTGATACCATGTTAATTTGAGAGACGATTGAGAGAAATCGTTAACTGTTTCATTGATTTCAGCTCGATTACAAACTATCAGCTAGTTATACACAACTAACCTAACAGACTATTAACTATAATCCTAACTATAGTTAAGTTAATAAACTATACATCCAACCGAAAAACAAACAACCGGGTAACTACCGGGTAAACTATGACCCGATAACTGAAACATGGATCTTCAATACACGCGGGTCTCAGTCGGATCTTGGTACTTCTTTTAACCCGTTATAAGAAGCTCAAACTCATCAGATCATGTGTTCGAATCCCGGGTTTAACAGAATCACAAAAATATATATTTGTGTTTCATATTTCCTAAAATCCAACGATAAATTGATGCGTCAAGCCATGACGTCATCACCTAATTAGCTCGTACATTCATCACGTGATTTGAATAAATCATTTCTTTTTGTCATATTTTTCCTCTCCACTTGCCCACTTGTCCACCACCTCTCAACTTTCACTGCACCCCTCCTCCCACTTGCCCAAATTTACACAACTACCCCTCCAACACTCCATCTCATCGATCGCATATATAACAAACCCCCCATCCCCTTATTCCCAAATCTTCAACTTCAGTTCTCCCTTCCAATTTTAAAAACCCATCTCGCAAAATGATGCAAATTCCCTCGTACGCCGTGGAGCCTTTTCCGGCGATCAATCCCGTCGAAATTCCGGTGTTCTGCCGGAGCACGAGCTTCAACAGCCTCTACCCATGCTTGACGGAGAATTGGGGCGACTTGCCGTTAAAAGTTGACGATTCAGAAGATATGGTCATTTACGGTATTTTACGTGACGCCGTTAGTGCTGGATGGACGCCGTTTAATTTATCCGGTAAGGAGATAATTAAAGCCGAGCCGACGGTATTCGAAATAACGGAGCCCGAGCCGGCTACTGTAACACTTTTCCCGGCGACTCCGGCGAAAGTGGAAGAATCGGTATCCACATCCGTCGGGGAGTCACCGTCACCGTCACCATCGCCGTCGCCGAAGGGGAAACACTACCGCGGTGTGAGGCAAAGACCGTGGGGGAAGTTCGCGGCTGAGATAAGAGACCCGGCTAAAAGCGGCGCGAGAGTGTGGCTTGGGACGTACGAGACGGCTGTGGAAGCCGCAACGGCTTATGATATAGCCGCCTACAGGATGCGTGGCGCGAAGGCTTTGTTGAACTTTCCACACCGGATCGGCTTGAACGAGCCGGAGCCGGTTAGAGTGACATCCAAACGGAGGTCACCGGAGCCATCAACCTCCGGTTCAGTAAGTGGCTCCCCTAAAAGGAGAAATACAAAAGTGTCCACGGCTGAACAAGTGGAGCCGGAAGTGCAAAGCCGAGCTGTCAAATGTGACTGAAGCCGTTAAGTAGATATTTACGCTATGTTCCCGAGTTCACTTAAAGAGAGAAAAGAAAGGAAAGGAAAGGAAAAGAAAATGTATTTGTGTTCCTGAGTTTCATTTAAGGAGAGAAAGGAAAGGAACAAAAAAGATGTTGTGTTCCCGAGTTTCATTTAAGGAGAGAAAAGAAAGAAAAGAAAGGGAAAAGTAGGCTTATTTCTTCACATTTTGTTTCCTTCCAATTTGGAGAGAAAGTGGAGAGAAAAGAAAGGAAAGTTATCCCTCCCTTTCCTTTCTCTCCCTTTCCATCCTTTCTTTTCCTTTCTTTTCTTTTCTCTCCGTTATTTAACTCGGGAACACAGTGTTAAGCCAGCCTGGTTTGGTAGATACTAGATAGGGCTTGTTATTATTGTCTTATTGACACCAAATTGCAACTGTATTGGGCCCATGGGCCATGGGTAATCGTGGAAGATAGTACCTGGCCGGGCCCGGATGCTATCGGATTTGGAATGAATCAAATACCAGATATACCCTCTTACAGTAAGCGTGATGTGTAAAGATATGAGGTCATAAACGGAATTTTGCTGTCATGCAAATGTGGTCCCAATCTTGGATATTTTAAGTACAGTGTGACATTATGTGACCTTTGGGTCGTTGAAAGAGTTTTTTAATTCTTATATTTTTTTATTTTATAATGTGTTATATTATTATTTTAGTCCCTTTCTTTATTTAGATAATATTATCATTAATATTTATTGATAAAACAATTATTAAAGTACTTGCAAGACTGTTAATCGTATACTTTAATAATTAATTGATTTATTATTGAGGGTATAAACTAAATAAAATAATTACATATTTTGATCAAGATCTTGATTCCTGATATATTTAGGCTTTGGATAAAGACACAGACCATTTTGATTTCTACACAGGATACAAACGGTCGTTTGTGTCCAAATGGCCGTTTGTAAGTTTTTTTTTTAATAAATGTTTTAAATTATTTTACTTTTATAAACATTAAAAAAAATTATTTAACATATCTGATAAAAAGTACATAAACAAACACAATAGTGACTTGAAATAATAAATTTTGAGACTCAGAGTCTTTGCTAGTACCGTCTCGATGGCATCTCGAGAAGTCTTTTCCGGTGTTTGGTCCCCACGGCCCATGGTTTTTTTATTTTTAATTTTTTTTTAAAACGTCTGTCAAAAAGACTTGTCGAGAATAAGTCCCTAAATTTATCATGGGTAACATTTGTCGAGTATTCCGTTACCCCTGATAAATTAAAGGACTTATTCTCGACAAGTCTTTTCGACAAACGTTTTGATAAAAAATTAAAAAATGAAAAAACCATCGGCCGTGGGGACCCAACACCGAAAAAGATTTCTCGAGATGCCATCGAGACGGTACCGGCAAACACTCTGAGTCTCAAAATTTATTATTTAAAATCACTATTGTGTTCGTTTAAGTAATTTTTATCAGATATGGTAAATAAACATTTTTAATGTTTATAAAAGTTAAATAATTTAAAACATTTATTTTAAAAAAAAAACTACAAACGGCCGTTTGAACACAAACGACCGTTTGTATCCTGTGTAGAAATCAAAATGGTCTGTGTCTTTATCACGTCCCAATATTTATTATACTACCAGAGTATTATAAAGAGTTAATTGAACACACGATCTTATATATAGAATGCTCTTGTTGCAAGTTTGATCCTTAATTTTTGAAACCAAATCATTTTTTTTAACAGCGAATTTAAGTCGAACCTAGAGATCACACAACCACGGCATGTACACGGGTGTCTTAACCGTGCCACGGTATAGACGGGCGAGATCATCTAGGGCACCACCTCCAGTCTCCATCTGGGAGAAACCCACCCCCACTAAGGCCATGCAGTAAAACTCCCTCCCTTAGATTCGAACCCGGGTCGCCTGCCACTGGCTACCACAGAGCTCTAAGAGCCAAAGGAATACCATTGAGCCAAAGCCCAACATCATGACGTATTAAACACGGGATATAACGTTCATGTATCAGAGTTATCGATTACTTTAACGATAAATTTCAAAATAGATGTCACCAAAATATATTGTTCAAAACACCACAATACAAGTACAAATAATTGTTTTATGTTTCACAAATCAAGACAAATGAGACTCTGTAAACATTACTGATCAAACATGCAGGTTATGCAAGAAAAATGTTCCAAAACATTGATATGCATGGCGTGTGACTTCATGCAAGAAGTCTCATCAGGAAAGTCCAATATGCATCCTAATTACTGAGAATAACATGTTAAAATGTGTCAACATGAACTTGGTGAGTTCACATGCTTAGTCAAATAAAATAGTTTCCATGGACCATAAGATTTCAATAATTATTTTACATAAACAATATCATATAAGTTTTACTATTACCATGAGCTACTATAACCGCATCACTGAGCGCTAATGTTTGCCTCACCACAATGTCTTATCTCAAGACAAAGTAATGTCTATAAAAAAACTAACATCGTTAACTTTCCGTTAGTCAGGGATCGTTGTAGAAAAATAGTTTAAAAGTTGGGCTCGATAGTAAACATTTCATTACTTGGGATTCATGTCGGCCAATTAATGAAACTTGAGATTATTTAAATCCAATTTCCCAACTTTAAACAGTAACTTTATGTGTCATATTTGTGAGAGTCTTATAAGATTTACACAACATAAAAGCTAGATATCTAGATTTACGTACCACCATCGAAATGGGTTTTTGACTTTTGTTACATCTTTGTTTCAAACTAAGGCTACCTGTAATGGGGCTTGAAAGGGGCTTGAAAGGGAGTTTAGCGCCCCTTTCACGCCCCTACCCATTACTATGGGGCGCTAAGAATGGAAATGGGGGGAGAGGCGCCAGATTTTTCACGCCAAATGGGGGGAGAGGCGCCAGATTTTTCACGCCAAATGGGGGGGGGGGGGGAGGTTGTGTGGGTTGGGTAATGATGTTAGGGCTTGAAAGGGGCTTTATCTCATTACACCTCTTTTATTTTCAAGCCCCCATGCTATGTCATCGTCCACGTGTCGGATCATGCCCAAGGGTGGGGCTTGAAAGGGCTTGATCATTACGGGTAGCCTAACCAACAAGTTATATGAACCCATTTTTAAGATCATCAACAAAAATCATCATGTATTTTTAAGAGAAACAAGTTACATAAGAATGGTACTTAGTCTTTTTACACGATACATAAACAACATGTTAAAACGAGCAGTCATTTTTATTATTAATTCAAACTTTTTAGTCATGGTTATTATTTCTATCTTTTTTATTTTATTTCATGTGGTCCCATAACATGGTGAGGAACTGGACTGGACTATATTGATGATATGAGACTTGGCATAAAGCTTATTGGGCTGGATGCGTATTATGGGCTTGAAGCTGAGCATTGCTTGTGGAGCTGGTGAACGGGTGGTTAAACCCGTGGTTTTGATCCATGGGTACTCAAGTAATAAATATCCCTAACTTAGGGTTTGCACTTATTCATTCAAGTTTTGGGAGTCATCACATACTTTTTCTCTCTCGATCAGGGTTATCATCACCACATGAACAATTGTTGATCTAAGTCTGATTCATTGATATCTTGAGTATGAGTGTGTAGATCGTAGCATATTTGTGTGAGGTGTGAGAGTCTATTGTTAAATCGTCATATTGATGATTCGAGAGTGTTTGTGGATCTGATCGATCACGTTTTGTAACTTATTTATCTTTCTGAGTATTTTTTTATTCATCAGATTTTAAGTGATTGCATTATTTAAATTATTATCTTTAATTATAGCAATGTAACTATTTATTTTTTACGCTCATGCTATCCTCGTGATAACGTCCGAATTACAAAATCTAATTTATTAACAAATAAATGTAAGTTACATGGATATGTATATAGCAGCAACCTTAACTTTATTATATAAGTCAAGTTGGGCTGAGTTCTTAAGAAGAAATCCTTAACGGACCTAAGCCCAAATAATTTCTATCCCAATAAGCGAAACAAATACAAAAACACGTGTCTTATTATAAAGCATGCTACGTCAAACAAATGACAATCAGCTGTCGTATGTAATCTTGTACACGTGACACCATCCTTCCAACACGTACCACTCCGCCGCCACGTCCCTCTTTTTTATAAATTAACCCACAACTTGCGATCACAGACGACGATTACCACCGCAAAATGACGGCCATCCACCACCAAGAAGGCCAGGGTATGCGGCAGCAGCCGTGGAGAGAACCGATGGCCCACCGGGTGGTGAAAGCGGCCACCGCAGTAACCGCCGGCGGTTCTTTACTCGTCCTGTCGGGTCTGACGCTCACAGCCACGGTAATTGGACTGACGTTGGCTACTCCGATACTGGTGATATTTAGCCCGGTGCTAGTGCCGGCGGTGATCGCCTTGTTTGTGTTGGCGAGTGGGTTTTTGAGCGCCGGAGGATTTGGGGTTGCTGCGGCGACGGTGTTATCGTGGATGTACAGGTACGTCGTTAGCGGAGAACATGGAACAGGGGAGGAGTCGTTTGACCATATGACACGTAAGCTGGGGTCAAAGGGTGAGGAACATCATGATGAGGTGGGAAAGGGTCATCATGCAACCGGAGGGGTTCATATGACTACCGGAGCAAGAGCCGGTTTGTACCGTGGTTGATTAATCAAGTATATATTATACTTGGTACTATCTTTTTTTTTTTTTTTTTTTTTTTTTTTGAAAAGCAACTTAGTACTATCTATCTAATCTGTTTGAGTTTTTTTTCTTTTTTCTTTTTTCTTTTTCTTTGATCGATGAATAAGGAGAGTAAATGTACACGTGGATGTAACAATTGATGTGAATAAAACGTACTCCATTAATTATTTGTTGAGCTTGGAGGTTTAGGCTTCATTTTATACCTTTAAGTCTTTAACTACCATAATTCTGGACCATAAATATTGTACTTGTGTATTAGTTGTGTAGAGTGGACTTGGTTTGAGACTTGAGTTTAGATGTAACAACTATAAACTCGTTTATTTAACTTTAAATCTAAGATGTTTTCAAAATATATATTTCTTTTTCATTACTATCCTTTTGAAAGTTAACACTCGTGGAAGTAACTCGTATACTATACGGGTTGAATTTAGGTTAAATATAAAAAAATGATTAAAAAATTTGATAATCTATATTATCTTTTCTTAAAAAGACTAAAATTATTAAGTAATTAATCAAATCTATATTATGTTTGCCAATTTTTTTTAAAATGAAAATTTAATTTATTTAAAAATAGTAATTAGTTAATTGATAATTTACTAAATTGATAATTGAATCTGGTTTTGACATGTGAAAGTGTAGATGTGGACATTTTAAAAAGAAGACATATGAAAAGCTTTATTAGGATTAAGATAATTAGTATTTTTTGTCATCCGATTGTCTCAGTTGTTTATCGTGGGGATGTTGGGGTATATATGCGTATGCCCTTGGTAATTTATCGTGGAGATGTTTGGGTATCCCTTAGGGCATTTGGTATACCCCGTCCCGTGTTAAGGTGGTTAAACGTCGTTAAAGACCATCCCTCTCACGCGTGAAAGAGCTGCGCCATATAACAACGCTAAACATACAACGCCGTGAAAGGGCTGACAGTTTCTCCTTGAAGCCAACAATAAATCGACACATGGACAAAAGTTTTATATTATTACATCTAAATAATTAATTTGGAAGAAATCTGGTTTTTTACAAATAAATTAATCATGCTACAAAAAAAAAATTTGAGGTCTTCATTCTTTTTTATTTTGTAAACACAATGGTATAAGTTTGAACGGAAAATGTCTAGTTTTCTTTAGGTCTCGTAAACGTTATAGGTGGTTGTATAATTTTACACAATATGATCCTCAAGTATGAGGGGTTTTTTGTAGCTTATTTTATGTTTGACATAATTTTTTTTTTTAATTCTCCTATTTATGTAATATGTATCTTTTATTTTTGTTGAATTAAGATTTTAGATTGCAATATATATATTTTTTAAAAGGAAAAATAATAATTATAAAATATTCAATAACATCACATAACATAGAGTATACCCCATCCATGTTAAGTGGTGTTAACAATCCAGTCATCGCCTACGTGGCGGTTGTTAAAGTTAAACACCACATAGGTATATCACATACCCTTAGAAAGAAACGTTAGCTACATAACAACAACACGATATTTGCTTCACACTCTTGTCTAAACAACCGCATACATACATCGGTGATCCTGTCATCTCTCCTTCGGATTTTGTGTTCCGTCGGCGAAATTTGGGTTTCACCAAGATATTGCATTATTTAAGATTCTTGATTTGGCCGATGATTTGAAAGCCGGGCGTTTCGACAATAAGATTTGGTAGTGGGTTAGGTAGGTATCGGCCTTACCGCCGATTATTTGTAGTCCATTGGATTTGTCGTCGTTGTCGTGGTCGGATTGTCAGCAATCATAGGCATGTCACCTTTGAATAGACAAATTCCAAATGACCCACTTCCTTTCGCCGATTTTGATGTTGTTGGGTTGATTGCTTGGCTTTGCGATAGCGATATCGTCGCCGGCCATTGGCATGGCGGTGCTGGGTGATACAGATTTCATCCGACATCTTCGATTGCGGTATAGATTTGGAGACCCTTAGGTTTTACGCTACGTACATAGTAGCACAACGCCGTGTGAGTATCACTTCGTATTTTCGTCCATGTGCTCATGTGGACTTTCTGATATCACCTCCGGTTTGTAATTTGTAGGTTTTCCGGCCATGTGAGCATGCGTTTTTGAGCTATGACAATGACTGTTGGTTAATCTGAGCCTTTTCTAAATTGTATATCATTATAGATTCCGGGGGCTATTATGATACACTTCATTTTTCAGCATATGTTGCTTATGTCTGGCCGTCACGATGACGGTGTGAGTTTGTTGTCTGCTTTCACGCCGTAACCGATTACAGCCACAACAAGATATGTGTTCTAAGCCTTGCGATATCTTACGTCTCAAAAACTAGGTATCGCTAAAATGATCAACCAATTAAAAAGCTAAAGCCATATTCAATTATAATGATATCGTTTGACAAAAGACTCTTTAGTTCTTAATATGCAAAACCAAAAATTCCTAAAATAAAAACTGACCTTTTTTACGAACTGAACCACCATAAAATAAATAAATATAATATAATAATAACAAAAATGAAAATATACACTTTTCAAGTTCTAAAAATCTAACAACTGGAGCACCACGTGGCTTCAAAACATCCGCACACGTGGCCACCTGGTATCTTCCAAACCAACCATATGGAGTACTAAAAATAGCAAGCAAATTCTAATTCTGATTTCACTCATTGATCGGGTCACTCTCGCCTTGTCTGGATGGAATTATCACCAATAATCAAAATCAAAACAATGGATCCACACGATATTCCTATTCCTATTCTACTAATTATTTTATTATTACCGGAAACTACTGAAACTGAAAATGATAGGGGGGAAAGGAGACAGAAGCAAAGAACGGTTGCTATCTCGAAAGGGTCTGTTTGAAGAGTCTTATTATAACGTAAATGACCCCTCCCTGCTGGATCAAATCACCAGATCCTGGGAAGATGTTAAGGCCTTCCTCATCAATGTTTACCAAATGGGTCAGTCCGACCCGAGGCAGTTTATCTTTGCTGCAAAATCCGGGTTGGCACTTGCGTTTGTTTCCGTTCTCATATTTTTTAAGGAACCATTTGCTTTCATCAGCCAACATTCCATCTGGGCAATCCTCACAGTCATCGTCGTATTCGAATTCAGCATTGGTACGACTCAATTGCATATAGAAAAAAACAATGTTAAATTTAGAAACCGAACGCTCAAGGTGTTGAGCTTATGACCTAAAAGTTATATTACACGACTATACATGTTACATCACAAACTTAAGTGTCAAACTCGTCACGTTCAGATAAAAAAATTCTTATTTTACTCTTTTTACTTTTTACTGTACAGAAAAAAAAAATCAATGACAAGATGATAAAAAGTCTCAGTGACAAAATGAACCAACTTTGTCAAATGCATATAGATATGTAATGTGTATTTATGTGTAGATAAAATAAAATAGAAAGGTGTTTTGCTATTCCTAAATAGGTGTCATCTAACTTTATCAAACTTTGACTTTTTTTTAAACGTTGAAAAGTTTGAAAGTGTCAAAGTGAAGTTTGAAAAAGAGAGATGGTCGGCTGTGAACAACCTCAGACCGTCCGGATTCAGTGTGAGATTAGAAAGATGAGCGTGTTATAAACCTCAAAGATTTATACAAGTACATAATTGTTGGGCTAATCTTGTTAACTTGATATATTGTTTGGAGAGAAAGGCTGTGTTTGGTGCATTAGCTGAAAAGCTAGCTGCTAGCTGATAAGCTAAGCTGCTAGCTGATAAGCTAGCTGACAAGCTAGCAGCTAGCTTATCAGCTAGCTGCTAGCTTATCAGCTAGCTGCTAGCTTATCAGCTAGCTGCTAGCTGATAAATTATAAGCTAGTTGATAAAAAATAACGTTTGGTAAAAACTAGCTGATAAACTAGCTTAAAAAATAAAATGACATAAAAGTACATGTCATAAATATAAATAAAGATGTTTGTTTATAAGTTAGAGAAGGATAAAATTGGAAATATTATAAAAGCTAGTTGAAAAGCTACTCCAACTAGCTTTTCAAAAGCTAGCTTTTTGACGTTACCAAACGGGGCTTTTTTAATAAGCTAGTTTTTTTTAAAAGCCCCGTTTGGTAACGTCAAAAAGCTAGCTTATAAGCTAGCTGATAAGCTAGCTTATAAGCTAGCTTATAAGCTAGCTTATGGCGCGCCAAACACACACAAAGTGTGTGATCCAAATTATGGGGAAGGTTTTGAGTCAGTTTAGGCCCTGTTAACTATTAAGTTAATCAAGTTAAATCTATTTAACATCAGCTGTTTTGTTTATTTGGTTATCTGTAAAGTTGATTGGTCATTAAGGTTGTATAACTATAAACAATGGTCTTTGGTTGTGTTTTGGTGTTTTTATTTACATTATGTTCTGTGCCAACAATAATAAAAGTTATTGATACATAGAGTTCAAAGTAATTGACTAATTGGAGGTTTAGCTGGAACTCTTTTAAGTTAAAGGAAGTAATAGTTTAAGGCCTAATGTTATTTATATAGGAGCAACTCTTAACAAAGGATTTAATCGCGGTTTGGGGACATTCATCGCGGCAGTACTCGCAGTGGGAACTGCTCAGTTAGCTGTGTGGGCTGGGAAATTGCAAGAAGCTGTGGTTGTGATCAGCATCTTTATAGCAGGTGACACTACTATATACCCTTTTTGAAGTTATACTTTTTATACTAATATGTCTATCTAATATACACTATCTTAGTATATATAATCAACCTATATATACTTAATTGATTATTTTTTTTAAACTTTATTTTGTAATTTAGGTTCTCTTTCAAGCTATGTGAAAATGTATCCATCAATGAAGCCATACGAATACGGATTCAGGGTCTTCATGTTGACATTTTGTATAGTAATGGTGTCTGGGACTTCACATTTTTTAGATACCGCCGTTTCTCGATTGTTATTAGTTCTAGTCGGGGCGATTGTATGTTTGATTGTAAATATATGTATTTATCCAACATGGTCCGGAGAAGAGTTGCACAAACTGGTGGTGAAGAATTTCAGGGGTGTTGCTACTTCCCTGGAAGGTATTAAAACCTGTGAATTCAAGTAATCATTAAATGAAATGATGGGACTAATTGCATGATTAAATTGTAAATATAGAATGTGTTATGAGTTACCTGCAAAATGTGGAATATCAGAGGATACCTTCAAAGATCCTTGTATACCAGGCGACCGATGATCCGCTCTATACCGGATATAGAACAGCAGTGCAATCTACAAGTCAAGAAGATGCTCTAGTACTCCTCTATATAACCTTTTGTTATTTTTCAAAAAAAATATATATATATACTTTAAGTCTAACTTTTTTTGTTCATTTTGGATTCATGCAGTTGGGGTTTGCAATTTGGGAACCACCTCATGGGCCTTATAAGATGTTTAGATATCCATGGAGTCAATTTGTGAAAGTCAGTGGTGCACTGAGGCACTGTGCCTTTATGGTTATGTCAATGCATGGGTGTATACTTTCAGAAATACAGGTAACTTTGCTAACACTCATAGTTAATAGAGAATTAGAGACATTGCTACTCCTACATCACCCCGAAAAGTCAAATGGTCGTTTGACTATTTAAAACTTTGAAAAGTCAAACAAATATTTTAGAATGTTTAGAAAAGTCAAATGACTATTTAGATTATGGGTGGTGTGGAAATAACACGACCTTTTATAAACCTGTCAGCATGTCTTGGTTGACGCTTAACATAAAAACATCATAATATAGGCAGCACCTGAACTGAGATTGATGTTTAGAAACGAGATCCAGAGAGTTGGGATCGAAGGTGCAAAAGTACTACGAGAGCTAGGAAACAAGTTGGAGAAGCTGGAAAAAGTAAGCCCGGGTTTTGACCTGCTCAATAGGGTGCACGAGGCTGCAGAGGACTTGCAAATGTTGATTGATAAAAAATCATACCATCTTGTCAAATCCGAGAAATGGGCAGCTGCAAGACGACCCAAAGAATTCGAAGATATCGAACACCTTCAGGACATAAAAGAAGAGGAAACAAATGACATCACTACTGGAATGGAGTCCTTCACCGAAGCTTCTCATTACAAACCATCTTTTCATACTTTGAAGAATCTTGATCATCAGATTACCAATATGTCCATGAATAACTCCTACATCGGAGTTAACTGTGAAGAGCCAGTATCGTGGCCTTCACGGCTATCGGTTCTTGGGGACGTGGTTTTGAATGAACGTGAGTTAAGGACGTACGAGAGTGCAAGTGCATTGTCTCTGGCTAACTTCACATCTTCACTGATTGAGTTTGTTGCAAGGCTTCAGAACCTCTTGAACTCGTATCAAGAACTCAGCGACAAGGCAGTATTCTCAGAACCAACTTAACATAATACGCATCATGAACAAGATGATTGAAAACGGATTTTGTTAGATGTGTTAGGAAATCTCTATATTGTTTGAAACTTTACATAAATTTTTTCTTACCTTAATGATTTAACTGCTATATATAGAAATTCATTTGGACAGCCCTATGCCCCTATTACAGTAATTACTATAAATCTTGTCTTTAGTTTCTTTTTGTATGTTTTCTATAGAGTTCGTATGATTTGTTATCCAATTCTTACATCATTAAACATCGAATCCAAGATGTTTTTCAAGATGTAGTTTCTGGAACGTCAATTCACAAACTCTATAGATTTACAACTAAACTATACTCATTTGGTCACACATGACACATAGATGTTGAACCCACCACTTCAAAATATCAAACCATATTCAGAATCAAGGTTCATCATTTCTAATATGTAAAACGAAAAATCCCTAAGTTATTTTTTAACACTCTATTAATATCAGAATGAGTATTTTTCTTTATTTTCAGCCCCTTAATATCAGAGAATGACCAGTCTTCTTTATTTTCAGCCCCGTAAGTCTGTATCTAACAGTCTGTTTAATAACCTCACATAGAGCAATAGCATCCCTCTCCCCACCTTCAAAAGATCTATTATTTCTCTCTTGCAAAATAAAATAAACAGTCACAAAAACAACCAATCTTTGAATAATATTCCAAGTGGAACAATCGATCTCAATCCCCGCCACAAAATCAAATCATTCCAATTATTAGGAGCACTATCCATATTAGTTAACTGTTTCATGCATAGTAAGCCACACTCTAGAAGAGTAATCACAATCAAAAAATTGATACAAGACACATTTTAAATTACCTCTATTTTCCCATAAGAGCGTCAGATCCTGAGTGAGAAGCCTGAATTTAAAAGCTAACCAAGCTATAAAAGCAATGCTTTCTGTTATTTCTCATAAAACTCCTCAACATCTTTTTACAAGTTAGGAAAAACAAAATAGAATATTATGAGACTAACATTTTTCTATTAAATGTCATCAACCGTTTCTGAAATAAGAAATAAAGAATATTTAAAAATTATAAAATAAATAATAATAAAGATTTAAGCAATGTAAAATTATACTTGAAGATAAAATATAATTAAATCTTCTTCTAATTTATTAAGTTTATATAAATTATTAGAACAAGAAGATTTAATTTTTTTTATATTTAATTAAATAATATAAATATTTTATATTATTGTTATTTAATAGATAAGAATGTTGGTATTTAATAGTAGAGAGAGAGACGGGAAAACGAGATGGAAATAAATGTGAGAGTGACAATAATTGTAATAATTTATTAGAGTATGTAGAGGTAGATGAAGAACTAGAATTGTAATATACATAAAAAAAAAATAGAGAATACATTGCGGTTTTTTTATGGTATTTGCGCGTATTGTTATTTTTCCATCACAAGGGGGCAATGCAGCATTAGGATGATGCTAATATTTAGGCATTTCAGATGTACTAACCAAACAACAGGTAAAAAGATGACTTTGAAAACATGCTGATTTATTTAGAAATGAAATCAGGAAACCTACCAATGTTTAACACCAATAAGCAAGCATGATGTATGTGAATAACTATTTTCTACTTTTTTTCTGACATGGCTTTCCTCTCTTTCCAGTTCCACCACCTTCAGCTTCAGCTCATCTCTTAAGTTTTTGTACATTCTCAAATTTAACTGATTTTAGTTTGGTTTTTCAGTTTAAACAGAACATCCTGGAAAAGCTTTTCAGTGTCTTGTTGATTATCCTTGTTCTCCAATTTCTTTAAACAGGTCATCAACCAGGTCAGAATTTTCCTTTATAGCATTCCTTAACCGTGCAGTAACACCATCATTCGAGATCTTCATTTTCTTTTCATGTGCGCTTTGCAGATGTGAGATTTCAGACATGTATTCATAAACCTTCAGCTCTTCTTCTTTCATTGTTTCATTTTCCAGTTTAGCTCTTCTTTCATCATTGTTGACTGGTGGTACCGGAGTCTTGTTGACAGATGACATGGAAGATTCTAAACCAGAATTTTTGGTTTCTTTTGGAAGCTTTCGTGTCAGGGATGGACAATTCTTCTTACTTGTTCAATTAAATCAGTATATCGCTCAACCAACAATTTATGCATGGATGATAACTTCAGTAAATGTGCTTTCATGTAAGACTTCTTCTGATCATATCTTTCGGCTGTCATTTCACAGAAACTCTCATTTTCTTCTACTGCCTCGATTATTTCATCGACCAACTTCCGTAGTCCTAGTTGTACATATATTACAAGCTCAAATAACCTATATATATATATATATATATATATATATATATATATTGTAATAATAAAACTTAACAAATATGGTAATAAAACCTTACTTTCAAAATTTTCTGCAAGGCATGCAAAATGTTCATTCTGAAGATCGTCCAGTGGAGATGGGGTTTTTGATCTGAGACCTTTCATTATAAAGAGGAGACCAACTACCCTGCAATACTTAAACATTACACATTTGTTAATAATCATCACTTGACTCATGGTTCTTGATATTAATGGCAAACTATTACTAATTTGACAAAAAACAACACATACAAAGTAACCAATCACCAATTTGACAAGAAAACACTTAGAGCAATCCGTTAAATATAACACTGATAATCCTAATCTCTAGGTCTTAACCAACTGAACACATACCCGTGAATCAAAAATTATTTCAATCCAAGGCAAGAGAATCAGTTCCAATCATAAATAATGAAGCATGGAATGTCAAAGATCATATATTTTCCATCAATGACAAACATCATACACAAAACAAAATCACTTGATCAATCAATCAATGGCAGACAATCACTAATAACCAACAACAATCCATTAAATATCTCGCATTGATAATCCTAATTTCTAGGAGGTCTTAATCAACTGAACACATACAAGATACATACACCAGTGAATCAAAAACCATGGACCAGATTATTTCAATCCTAATTTTAAGGTCTTAATCAACCGAACACATACAAGATACAATAGAATCAGTTTTAATCATAATTAATGAAGCGAATGTCATAATAGATCAGTCATATATTTTCAATCATGATACCCAATACAGAAGATTCACAGATGATAAAAGAACACTAGTACATGCATTACATGAATTAACTGGACCAATTGAAATCAGTACTAATTAACCTTGATAACAATTAAAAGAAACGCCATGGATCAGATCACTTTAATCGTATGAATTCAACTAAGTTTTTTTTGCATAACGGATGATAAAAACGATATCTCGCAACTGACTGAAACAATAAACCATCAATGAAACTGAAACGAAATTCCGACTAACCTTTTTCTCGGAAAAAAACTGAAACTTATTCAAAAGGATTGATCGAGGGCTTCCTTCTAAAGAGAGAATATGGAACGCGCTTTGTTTGGCCTTGTATCTTCAACCTTATATAGAATTTTTAGGGATGAACCTTTATCATGCAAGTAAATAAACCGACGTATTTCGAATTTTGATTGTTAACATAAATTTAGGGATTAGGTTGATTCTCGTGTTAATCTGGTTCAATAACAAATTTAGATGATATCTCCTTTCCTTAAAAAGGTCTTTTTATCTCGTTTTCATCTATATTTTTATAGGAAATTTATTTTTTTTAAATAGAGATCGAGTATAACTTGACTTGTAATATTTTTTACTACCAAAAAACTATTAGGAATACACATTTTATCTTTGCAAGCATATTGTCGCGGAGTTATCTTTCTTGACTCGCGTGTGGCACTTAGAATGATCTAAGTTCACCATTTGACCCAAACTATTAATGATTCACAGCGACTAATTCCACGACATCCTCCCCTACCTAATTCCACGACATCCTCATCATGCTTCCTGTGCCATCTATGAAAATTAACTTCCAACGTATCCAAACGTTGGAGACACATGTCGACTTAAGTGTCTACACCGACAATAGTTGTCTTCATATCAGCTAATTGCTTTTCCAAGGTTTTCTCCTTGGACATCTCTCGATCTTTCTTTGATCCTTGTCGAGTTTCATCTCGACCACGTTTCTCTTCAATAGCTGCAATGTTGCTTGCTTCGGTCGCCATCCCAAATGAATCGTTGGCTCTGATACCACTTGTCACGGAGTTATCTTTCTTGTGCGGCACTTAGAATGATCTAAGTTCACCATTTGACCCAAACTATTAATGATTCACAGCGACTATAACGGAAATTGCAAGGTTTCGTTACAAAGATGACTTTGTATTGCTATGAGGAGAAAATTACAATAGTGTTTACATGGTTGTGTACAACACTTTTAAGAGTGTTTGGGTGCTTGCAAATGAAGGACTCCAACCCTATTTATACTACCTCACTACTTCTAGATCTTTCATAATCTAGATTATTCCATATAAGATATCTAGATACTGAATCTAGAATCTTCTACTAAAATATCAAGCGTTTCTCGATATGATCTAGAATCCTCCATATCTAGATCTTTATGGAGTGTTCATGGATGTTTTCAAGACTTTTCTAGAAACTTCCACCGTAGCCAATTATATAGTGCGTTCTAGAGATTTTCAAAGCCTTGATTATTCAAGTCTTGGATAACACTTTTAGTTCCCGGTGATTGCGATTCAAATTTAGGCAGAACATGACAATATGCTTGAGGAAGCTTATAATTTATAGTGAATGGTTCACCATTAGCAGAACTTAATCTATGAGTAGTTTTATAAAAATATTTTGTAGGAATCATTCCTTCCTTTATGCAATTTAAATCACCACCAGTATCTACCAGAACAATTAATTCTTTTGAGATACTATTAACAATAAGTAATTTTATTTTGACATGCCATTTTTTAGTAATAATAATTTCGAAAATAGATAAATAATTTTCAAAAATTTCTGAAATGATTTCTTTTCCTTTTCCAAGACTTATAAGTCTTTTTTCTAAGCTCTTATTATTTTTCTTTAAATATTTTTATCTCTATCTCTAAGTTATCAACTTTAGTTTTAAGATCATTAATTTTAATAGGTTTTTCGATTCTCCTTTTTAATCTTAACTTCAGCTAGAGCTAGGGTATAATGACGAAAATCTTTATTAGGAGTAAATGATGATTCTCCTTCTTCCTTATTTCCCATTACATAGAGAAATCTTTTTTCTTATTTTATGATCTTCAACTATTTTGACCCGATCCAAAATATCATTAGATATAATTTTTATTTCTATATTATGGAACTAGGTTAGTAACTCGTGTATTACACGGGTTGAATTTACCTTCATAATATTAGATAAAATACAAAAGAAAAACAATTAAATAGATTTGAAATTATAAATGGCATAATTTATTACAAAACATTAACTTGTGATTATATAAGGAAATTTATTATGTTAACTTTGTCATTTTTTTATAAAATGAAATTTTAGTTTGGATATAATTGGTAATTAGCCTTAAATTGATAATTTCTAAAATTGATAATTGAATGTGATTTTGACATGTGGCAATGATGATGTGGACTCTCTAGAAATAAGACATTTGGCAAATTTTAGTGCTTTATTAGTATTAGAGATTGAGATATATTAGTAAAGTTCTCCCCTTTTACAAGGAGTGCAGTCCTCATCAGAAGACATTATATTTTCTTCATCAAGAACGTTATATCTTCTATCTCTAAAGATGAATCTTCAGAATTTGTTTCAGACTCAGAATTTAATATCTTAGATAATGTGTCTTTAAGATTTTCATCTGTTACGCTATTAATTTTCTTTTTAACCCAACATGTTTTTGCCTTGTGACCATCCTACATATCATGTAGGATTTGTTTGGTTAGCCTTTTTTCCTTTTGAATTTTCTATCTTCTCTCTTTTTTTTCTTCTTTTCTGAATCTTATGAGAAGATGTGATTCTTTTTTGTATCTTTGGTTTATTATCCTAACTTTCTTCTACTCCAAATTAACTAACAGAATTGCCCTAAGTGTCTCTTTTCATTAAGAGAATGTTTACTTCTCATTTTCGTAGGTTTCTTCTAATCTTTTCAGCAAAAAGAGAAGGTAAATCATCTATAAATTTGGATTTGCAGTGAGCACTATTACACTCAGGGACTTCCATAACTCTGCAAATAAAAGTATCTTTATAAATTTGGATTTGCAGTGAGCACTATTACACTCATGACATCTAAGATTTTGCAACAATGTTCTAATATTTTCAGAATTATCAGACCATCTACTTTTAAATGTTCTTTGATATTAATTACTAGAGTAAATACAACATTTTCTATAAATCTATCATTTTCCTGTTTGATAGTTCTAATAATTATCCCACCATCATTTTGGGACAAATAATTATCCCACCATTCTTTTGATTGACCTCTAAAACCAGCTATCATTTTAGCAATAGGTTTATCTTAATTTTCATTACCTTTAAAATCGTGTTGTACATCATTATTATATGTACTACATTTCAGATTTGTCTTTCTGTTAAACCAAGTATAATCCATTCATAGATGTATTTTCCATGATAAGACTTATTTCATATTCTTTTTCTTTTATTATCATAATCTTCAATCATGAGTGTTTAACTTTAAATCTTGAAATTTCTCTGTTAATTTTTTAAAATCTTTTAGATTTTCATCCAACACTTTTGTAATGTCAATATTTTCCTTTTTAATTTAAAATCTATTATTAAAGGTGATGGTTATAAGCTAAGAGTAGCTACCACTTTCTTTAATTTTTCCCCTTTATTGGAAGAGTTTTTTATATTTTTCCCCTTTTGAAAGAGTTTTTTACATTTCTCATATGAGATGTTAAATTAGTAACTTTTTCTTGTAAATCAACCCACCGGCTGGGGCAATTACAACCACCAAAGCCAAAGAATGTATGAATCAGCCATGTTTCCTGCTGCATAACCTAACAACAATATGGCCTTTTGCTCGAAGTGCTATAAAATACTGTGTCTTACCATACATATTAAAAAATAAAATTGTTGGAAAATACATTAACTTTTGTTTTCAGAAAGATCAATTGGTTGACTTTGAGTTTGGTCTCGAAAGTTGTCCAGAATCAACTGACAGCGGTTCATCGTCTTAGAATCAAGAAGACCATGGCTCCATAGCTTAACCATGAATAAACTCCAACACCTGCCACAGTTTACAGGTTATAATAAACCAAAATCAGTGTTTAGAACCACTGTATTTAAGTAAGTATCATCTTAAATTCAGAATTGAGTCAAGTTAGTCGGTTTAGAATACCAGAGTAATTCTGGGGTCTTGAAAAGGTCTTGTCCATGCTGGGTTGAAAATGCCTCGCAAGCCCAGGGAATATGAGCATCTGCTAGCACCCTTAAACCACCGTCACCAAAAAAAAAAAAAAAAGGTTCAGAGTTCAAAACACATATTACATAATATACTGTACCATTACATAATTAGAGTTGAATTACCGTTGCTTTCTGATAAACGAGTTCCAGAGATGCATCATATGCTTCTCATTTTGGGTAACATCAACAAAGTCATCAAGCATCTGAAATGCGTTTGAAGTAAATGATGTCATTCAATAATTGTTATTATTTGTTCGTTTGTTATGAGTTCAAACAGAGCATACCCTTCGGTCTTCAAGATCAGCAACATCATCATCGACCTCATCCTCACTGTCTTCATCACCAAACACGTACTCTTGTTCCATTGGCTAGAAGTGGATAGTTTAGATGGAAAAGCCCGGATTTAGATAGTGATGGTGAGCTAAGTTAATTACGGGCAATAAATATACATGGAAAAATTATAACCTGAGCTCTATGAGAATGAAAGAAACGGTGTTTCTGCAACTGCGTTTGGCTGCAAAACAAAAAGGAAAAGATATTTGGAATTCTACAAAAGAAATATAAAAAAAAAGATATTGAAAATCTTGCGCATACTTTCTAGGATCAGATCGTTCGATTGATAATTTTCTAGTTTTTGCAAACTGCAGGAGTGTGGTTGGAGCAATGCCGCTGCTTCCAGGTACTGACTGAGAGGTAGATTCTGGTCCAGAAGATGTGAGACAAGCGGCACTTGACACACCTACGGCATTAGGACTGTAGATTTCACAATCCATACGCTCAGCAACACCTGAAATTCGAAACAACAAAAGACAACCAATATTCAACATTTTCAGAAGAAACTAACATACAAGTTATAAATGACAAGTGAAATTATACGATTGATATTGCCTCTAGAGTCACCAAGAGCTGCAGGCATATTTGAATTCAATGCAAGCTGACCCACTCGATTTGTAATCCGATTTTGACTCTCTGATTTCCTGCTTCTCGTGGGTTTATGGCTGTGAAAATTGGTTATATAAGTTAAATGTATTCCTGTTCTTTTGAAAGTAAAATAACTTAACAAAACAACACAACTTGCCAAAAGAAAAACGATTGTTCTCTAGGATCAACCATTTTGCCAAAAATCTGTAATATAAGAGAAAAGAGTCTTGTTCAGAATTTTTATAAATAGAAAAAAAACAGTTATTATATGAAAGTGGTATTTTCAAAATCTCAATAATCAAACTTTAGAAACGTTGAAAAAGCATTATGACCTCAGAAGTAGATGCGGTGGTTTTAGGAGATACAATCACAACTTGATAATCCTCGTCAACCTAAACAGCATTATAAGGGTAAGTACTCTATTTTAATACAGAAACTAAAAACAATGATAGATTTATAAATTAACCAACCCAGAACTCGTAGTTAAAGAGATCATGAGATGCGAGTAAATGAGATCTCAGTCCCTGAAAAACATCAAGATATACATATATCATCATATGCTATACGGAAAAGGCATAAGTATATTACAATAACTATAAACAAGTAAGCAACGAAGTCCAAGCAGAACCATATTTACCTTGTAACTTGCACATTTTAGCAGGCAAAATGGACAAGAATAATCTTCCGTAACTGCAAGAAAGAAGGTGTTCATGTTTCAAATAATAAAAACCAATCAAGAAAAGTTGCAATCTTAAGAACTTAATGCAGAGATGCTACAGAACATATATCTAGTAACGTGACAGAGCATAAAAAAGGATCACTGCAACAAACAGGATTTTATATTCAAAGATTGTATCAAGTAAACATGTGGTACCTTCACTTTTGTGCAGCATATTGTTGTAATATTTGAAGTTGAATATTACATTTCCTGTTCTTAGCCTGACAAAAAAATATGAGGATGTAATTTCAATTCCTGAAGCTATAAATGGTGATGCATTTTACACTAAAACAATAACTACCTTATGACCTGAGGCAGCTTATCAATAGGAACGTTGTTGTATGAATACAAGTCATAAGGCGATATATCTTTAGCCCCAAGCTCTTCTGCTGTTATAATAACTGGTACTTGTTGCAATATACTCTGTGGTAACCATAATATGGGGCACCATAGCCAGCAAGAACACAAAATTATTACATAAGTTTGAAAAAAACACCACAATGCAGTAAGTCAAAATTATACATACCACAGCTTCAGAATTATGAGGAAATTGAAAAGATACGCATTTCCCCATATCAGAACAACTCAACTGCAAAATCAGCCCAACACCCATCAATGGAAGTAGGAAAATAAAGTAATAAACATAAGAAACATGAAGTTGATCCCAGGCTCCTAGTGCTTTGTTGAATTTGTAGACTTAACCACTGTTCACCAAATATACTTAAAAAGGCTTACCTTCATATAACATGATTTCAAGCTAACAGTTGACATAAACTGAGCTCTCTCTCCTAAACTTATATTAGGTGACTTCTCCCTTGAAAAATGAAGAAAATCAATTGGAATCTTCCCCATTAAACAGTAACCCTCATTTGCTGCCAAGCATGAACAGATTATATATAAGAAATTGGATACAAGATACTGAAAACTAAAGATGATATACGCCCATGATATCAATTAGATGAGCTATATCTTACAGGGAGAAAACATATGATCCTTTGTTAGATCAATCGCTGTTGGATTTGTTATATCAGCTGCAAAACTCATAGATGTTAACAACTAAAACAAAACAAAACAAAACACACGATATTGTTCTGCATACAATTAAACTAGCAAAGATGCCATACCACAGCTAACCAACAGCATAACAAGAGAACCACATTTGACTTCTGTTAATAATTTATTAATCTCAGGAAGAATAAATCTGGCTCGAGGTGAACCCACTGTCTGAGCTCCTCTGGAAGCATTCAACTTGCGGGCTCGTTTGAACCGATAACTGCTAGATCGCGGCATCTAGGAATCAGACCAGAAAATTGTAAACATGGCATTAGAGAAATTAGTTGAGAAAACATTAAGGAAAAAAAGATAGTTAATAAGAGAATTAACCCAAAAAAAACATCTTTAGAACTACCTCCCCATTTACAGTGAGCACTGGTCTTGCCAACAGTATATACAAAGGAAAAAGATACTCTGTTTGCTGTTCATCTTCAAAAGGTCCGCTTATAGATACCGATATTTGTACCCTAGCCAAAAACAGAAGCAAATAAACAAACAATGATATGTCACCATCATTACTGAAATATCTACAGAATAATAGATGCTATTATAAACTTAAACATCAAGAGCCAGACCAATTTTAACTGAGATGTTATGTAAACAACATAATCATCAAATGTACTTGCCACTCGACGTCAAATAGTTTACGAAAAAGAAACAAGGCAAAGTATATAAAGAATAAATGAAATTTTTAGTTCACGGGTAGAAAAGCCTGTGAGATTATGTGGTATCCCTTACCTTCTTTTGTGCTTCTCTTTTAATTTGTAATGCAAACATCTTGGTAGAAATGATGGCTGCATGAAAACCATATCAACAGTTATAAACTCTTCATGTGTGTCACTGTAATCATCTTTTGTAGTAAAAAGGTTATTTAAAGAAAAGAAGCAGAGTTTTAAGCACAAATAAATGGGGAACCAGCAAAGATCAAGTCAATATACGACGTCAATACAACAACTATTCCCTGAAAGCTAGATAGACGGTAAATATAGAGATTAATACAAAATAAGTAAAATACATTTCTACTAGCACGGTGTTGAAGAAGATTGTACAGTTCTACCGGCCTGCAATAAACCGAGAGGCTTTCCTCAGCTGCCCTTTGTTCTTCTTCAGACAAATGAACCCGAAGTTCTGAGTCTCTAGAATAACTGCCAACAAAAGCAGAATACAACTTGCATCAATCAATATAATCCACAAGCAATACAATGCAATCTTCATAATGGACCAAACAATAAAATCTTTATAATGCACAAGCAATTGAAAGAATGGTAAGAAGCATACAACTTGCATCGCTTTCTATAGTATTCATAACTTCATTTTGTAAGAAAATATTTATATTGTTAATGTAAACAGATTTATCAACTATTTCAGAAAATATAGAGGATAGGATAGGAATAATTTGGAGAAGAAAGAACTAAAACGTAAGGTAGGATAATAGTGTAGCCATCAGACAAAAAATAAATCAGAGAACAAATAACAACAGCAATAATAATAATTATGTCAAGACAAATAGCCTAACATGCAATATAAACATACTTGGCTTCACGAGAAACTAAAGGTATGCCTGGCATTCTTGTTGAACGACGCCAAATCACATAACCATTGATTTCTTCACTTATCGAGGATTGCAACTCGTCAGGGTCACTTTGAGCCCCTGCCAACCTGTGCATTAATAAATGTAAAAGTGGTCCAGCTATAAAGATGGAGATGAAAGACACAATGAGCATGGCACATCATTCAGTTCATCACCATGTAATGTAACACGATCCTTACTTCCCCCAATTTAAGATAACTACATTAGCATTGTGATTTTTTTAAAACCTTGCTTTACCCGGGGATCTAAAAAGCTGAACAAGGAAGGACCTCGGCAAAATGTGTATATTACCTCAATTCCGAACCAGGTCCCATTTAGGTTTTTAACATGAACTATGTATTTACTTCAAATTGTACATTTATAACACGTATACCAATTCCTCATAACAAAAACCTAGTCAACAACTTATTAAAAGTTAAAACATCGGGTGAGCAAACGAGCAACGGCAGTGAGAAATTACATGAGATTGTTGGGGATTTAACAAAATCATTATTCATCTAATTGACCCTTTTTAGATATAGCTTTCTGAAATTTAGATGAACAAAACAATTTTTTATTTTTTAGCATTTCAATCTTTAAATTCAAATGTTAAAATTTAAGATCTTTTTACACGTATTATTAGCACTGTCACACATGCATGTACAGAAGACACGCAGATCCAAATCTAGCCTACAAATGCGTGATGTGCTATTAGGCACCACACAACCATCCACAGCCTACAAATCCGACAATTCTACAATCAACCAACAAAATTACTGGATCATAAATCACAGTATCACACGTCAAAATTTGCCCATTTTCACATAGCAGAAAGTAGACACCATGTCCAATCACACCACTACAAAATGTAACCCATAAGTGGTTACCTCAAGAAATGTATGCCACAACACAAGCAAATGCATCAAAAACTAAGGTTACCTCAAAATATCAAAACTAACTCATGGACATGATCCTAAAATCCAAACAAAATATGTTCCATGAATTTCGAAGAGTTCCAGAGGGCAGAGGTCGAACTCCTATCCAATTTTCTAACTTTCTGTTTCTCAAACATAACATTAGCTAGTCATATTTCCATGAAACGCATAAAAACCATATGACCTCCCTAGAAACAAAGGATATATCAAACAGAGTCTACCAAAATTTAATGTAGAACAATATTCTTTCTAGTAGCTATCTAAATTTATAGTCAAATTGGAAAGTAGTTTTAAACCCAAAATGATAAGAACTCAAAAGAGATCGCACGAGTCAATCCGGTACAGGCACAATTACACAAATTAAATTTTAAAACAAATTGAACATGCTGAACATAACACAAATTACTAACTACAATTCATGTAATAAGAGTACAGCTGAAAAAAATCATGGAGGCGCGTATGTGAATGCAATATTTATACAGAAGTTGAATTCTAAAGCTTACACCAATTTTAATTATTACAAAATAGAACATTTTATATATCTACAAGAACTTTGAAGAAAAGCCCCATTTAAATGGAATGTTTAACTGAGTTGACCATAATTCAAAAAATATCAAGAATCAACTCAACAAAATACATGACAGAACTTGTACTGGTTTCCAAAATTCGGTCTTTAAGTCCCGTTAAAAATTAAACCAACTTGTTATAACATTATACTGGACCTCTGATGAATAAAAATTAAGGCTACAATCAGCTCACAGTTTTTATATTCAGTATTTTAGAGATCTCAAAACATTTAAATTACATTTCATTTCTATTACAAATGATTCATAGCAATCACAAAGTTTGTGAACAAATATTATTTATTTTGAGCACTTAACACTTTTAAAAGTCCAAGATGTTCTCATCCTTACAGAAACTTTCAAAAAACTATTTCTATATATATGTTGTGGATAACTTTATTATGATCCCAACAAATCAAGATGGAACTTAACTGAAACTAAAATACTTATACGATTTTTTGAAAATCGTTTCCTTGTTTAGCCTGCATTTCATTAATTTCAGCCAATTACAAAAACTCCATATTTAGACCAATTTAGAAAAAAACTTATGGCATTCATCTCAAATCGACTCATAAGAAACATCTAGAGAATTTAAGAGACATAACTAATGTGGTCCACATTTCTGACTGACAGATCTGTTAAGACTTTAAGACAGAGCTAGTTTATCATAAAACTGGACCTATTATAACGTAACAGGAAATTTTAGGAATGTAGATGATAGATCTCGTCTTTGAAATAAGAATCCTACCACAAAACAAAGACTTAGGAGTGATATCAAAGAGAATTTATACAAGTACAAACCAACTCAATTGAGTAACTAACAGAATGAAAAACAAGTTAAATAAACATAAGTGGTAATAGATCGAATCAAATCGGGCACATCAGACGAATAAAAATAACTCATACCTTGATCTGCTTGCTGCGATCGCCGACTCTAAATTCTCCATATCTAATTCTCCTTCGAGCCCTAATTGTTCCTATCTTCAAATGTATAATTTACGTCTTAGTGTTGCCGGTCTAGCTCCGTATTTATAATTGTACAAGTTTCAACTTAACCCCTTGCATCTTACTTAGTTATAACCAAACCTCAAATTAATAAATAATGCACTATAACCCCTAAAGATAGTAGAACAACACTTTAACCCCTACAAAACACCTAACACTAAATACCAGGTGTTACAAGATATATCTCAAATACAAAATACTCATCTTACCATAGCAGTAAGAAACAATGCCCCTCAACTTCCCATAGCAGTAACATAAATCTTACCATGATGAAATCAAGCAATAACAAGGTGTTCCATTTATTCAAATGTCGTTGCAAAATCACCAATCTAGTGGATTATTTACTATTCGTTGTGATTGAATGAGATCAATTGAGACGTATGCTGGGAATATATCTCAAATACAGATATACTCATCTTACCATAGCAGTAATAAACAATGCCCCTAAACTTCCCATAGCAGTAACATATATCTTACCATGATGAAATCAAACAATAACAAGGTGTTCCATTTATTCAAATGTCCGTTGCAGAATCACCAATCTAAGTGGATGATTTACTATCTGTAGACGTATGCAGGGCCGATCAACAAAAGACAGTGATATTGAAACTTTAATGATGAAAAATACAGCAGAAATGAGATTCAAATGAAGTCCATTCAACAGCCGGTATAGGAACTCAAATGTCATCTTAGAGAGGAATCAGCACTCTTCTAATTAACCGGTACTATTCAATTCAAGAAATATCAATCATGTAGCTAAATTTTGTTGGTTGAATACTCTTATTAAGGACTATGGTTAGATGACTCATGATGCATATGAAGATTACCATTCTATCATTGTTTTGTTAGATTCATTTTCTCTCTTCTCTTACAGTGAGCAGGTGTTGTTTAACTTGTTTTTGTATGCATCTCCATATTCAATTAACGAATATCTATACCAGTGCCCTACTATACTTATGAACAAAGTAAAATATGATGTAAGAGAATGGAGAGTTTCATCAATAACAACTATTACAGAACTCCATAATCGATAATCAACTGAGCAACTGCTTACCTGGAAGCAGACCGTATTCCGCCGACCAAATATCTTGGCGGTATGAATCCTTAGCACATTCAATAAATATTCCTAACCAGAACAATCATCGTCAAGCTCTTTAAAATCAGGACATAAATTAGGGCTAAAAAGTGGTTGATCGAGATGAATGAGATACTCAACAAATGATTCAGTTATTTTTCTAGTTTTCAGGTGGAGTTAAATCAATTAAAGCAAAAAACAAAGGGAAATGAATATAGATGATGAAGTTACAAAACCCTAGCTTAAAATCAAAACAAGGAATGCTTATTTACCTGAGAAAGAAAGTGTATTTCCGGCGCGGGCGCGGAGTAGGATGACTTCTGTGACGGTGATTATGTCACCAACTCCTTCCTACTTTGGATCTTCTTTTGGGCCTTTTTTTTTAATCGAGTTTTTCTTCAGCCCAAATCAAACAAGTGGGTTATGAATACGTGTATTTTTCCAGCTAATTTGTCACTTTTGTATAAATTAAGAGAATTTTAGACCAAAAAAAAATAGTTTTTTATAATTTATTGAAATCTTATCTTATCTTAATCTTAATAAAACAATAAAATTTGTGTCACATGTTTTATTTATAAAGGGTCCACATCATCAGCGCTACATGTCAAGCTCACAATCAATTACCAATTTAGTAATTATCAATTAAGATTGATTACCAATTTTGCCAAAACTAAATTTTTATTTTAAAATTTGATAAAATTAATGTAAATTTGATTAACTTACTTAATAATTTTAGTCTTTTTATAAAAAGTAATCAACAACTTGTCAAACATAATAAATTTATTAAATGTATTAAATTATTATTTAATATATTATAAGAATTTTATATCAACAATAATATTCAACTTTCTTAATCATTATCTTTTTCTTTTGTATTGATCTAATATTATGAATCTATATTCAGCTCGTATAGTACACGGGTTAATAACCTAGTATATTATACAACATACGATTGTTATTGTTCGGATCGAGTTAGATTCATGGCAGGGGCGGACCTAAGAAGGCCCCAGGGGGTAGCGTCTGCTGCCCCTGAACTTTTACCCCGACATGCAATTTTTTTTTTAAAGTTTTCGGTTTTTCGCGACCCCTGGAAGAAATTTTATGGTGTTTACCTAAAAATATGATCAAAAACCCCTTGAAAATATGATCAGAAGTCCGTTAATTACCTACAAAAATTTCGAGGGCGCTACCCCCGAACCCCCGTTCCGTTAGTCCCAACAAATGTTTTTTTTTAACGCTACCCCTTACTTTTTCTCCTGGATCCGCCCCTGATTCATGGCAATTTGACACGTAACTTTGTTGAAGTATATTTTCAATTAAAAATATATCAATATATGATATATTTTTTCTTTACCTTTGGCAAAAAAAAAATCAATTAATATAATTTTGGTATATTAAAATCTCTTGACATGTAAAAATACTTGAAAAGGCCACTAAACTAATCTGTATATATTAAAGCCTCTAAACTTGTATAAACTACGCATCTACACTTACTTTTGAAGAAGTAACGTGTTGACTTTTTAATTCTTAAACTGGTTAATATAAGATGATAAACTACGTTTCCACGTGAATTTTCTTTCCTCTCATATAAAATTGATGATGAACTTGGGTTGTATGGGTTTCTCACGCGAGTTTTATTAAGACCGGTAATTGATAAGGTGGTGTCAAGGTAGACGCCGCGTGATAGCGATCTCCATAGCGGATAGTGTAATCCAATATTATTGAAAGTAGTGGGAGAGTCGTAGTAAAATGTTTAATAATAACTATTGACCCGCTGAATCTTGCTAATTTACTATGTGTAAATTCATATAAATGTGACAGAAATTTAAAAAAAAAATCTTACAAATGCCACCAAAGGCTCATCAAATCTGTATTACCCTATATTAACAAAAGACAACCTGTTGTACAAATTTTAAAACATAATGTACAATCAATTATTGCACACTTGGTACCACTTTTAAGACACACTTTACAAACCAATAATGCATGAATTTGGTTGGGCTATCCATGGGCTATCCATATCCATATGGATCGTATATAAAGGTTTCTATCTGTGGATTAGGGCACATTTGCGCGCCTCTTTTACACACAATGCTTTCTTCTCTGTTTCTTCTTGCCAGTCACCGTTCGTTTCCCAATTCTGCCTACAAATTCATCAAAATTAGCAAAAAGAAGTCTTTGATCACAAGATCTGAACGATTCTATGAGGGTCGTGGAGGCGGCACGATGGTTTTTTACACTGGATTAGGGTTCCGACGAGGATCTGGTCATCTGGAAAACCCAGATATGTCAGATCGAGGAAGGTGGTTTCGATTTGCATGATTTTGACTATCGTAAGTGTTTTTTTATGGTTTTGATGCTTTGATTTTCGGTTTATCCCCATCGTCTAACGTCTCGTGAAATGTCTCCCTCTGGGTTTAGAATATAGAACATGGTGCTTGAAGATAATTTGTTTCATGTTTCACTTATTGTATTTCTTGAACTAAAGTTATGCTTTTAATTGGTCGTATTATATATCTATCATTTGTACCATTGGTTTAATCATTTGTATTTTCTAATGGAACTTATGGTTTTCATATTGCAATTTAGGATTTGGGGATGGATGCTATAACCAAATGCAAGCATGTATTCTGATCAAAGTGTAGTGACATTGCTGGAGGAACAAAATATAGCCTTTATGTGGGTTTGATGGATTCAAATTCAATGACCAGGTAGTATTTTTCTTACAAAACCTAAAAGCACCTCTGTTAGTATTTTTGGAAAAGATAAAAACATCATAAAATTGAATATTTATAGTTGTCAGGTTTGAATTGTGGGACTGAAAAGTGAATCCGCATTGCATTACGAGACCAACACGTATCATAGTAAGGAGGCATCCTAATTGAAATTTTTTGGTTTTTAAACCTTCTTTTTCTTTTCTTCGTTTAAATCTTGCAGGACAAGAGCTGAGTATTCCAGAGGTGATCAGTTTTATGCATCATATCCTGCAGGAAGTGAGATTTTGACTGATACTACTAAGGTATAAGGTAAGTTGTATCTATTCTGGAAATAGTTGTTTGTTTATCGGAGTTTTAAAAGCTTTTAGTTTTGTGGTTAGTTGTATAAATTTGCACCAGGAATTGCTTTGAAGAGGAAGAATGGGGTCCAATTGAATGGTCTATAATGGCTAAACTTTCGAGCGTCAAGGGAAATCACCAAATGCATATCATGTTGTAAGTTACTTTGACACATTGAATATTTTTGTTCTCTTTAGTTGTCATCTTATACATCAAACATAGTTACTGGGTAAATATTTATTGTTTTCGGATTGTTAGGTGATTAATGATCTAATGTAGATAAGGACAACACACTGTTAATGATGTTCATTTGATTACCAAATTTTGATACATATGTGAAGAAATTTGAACAAATTTTTTTGAAATTGTAGTTTGACTTAATATCCTTATACTGTTTGGAATGAGAACAACTTTTTTTTGTGTGTTCTAAGATAACCGTTATTTTCAATCTTATATATATTATTTACTTATTGTACCAATGGTAAGGTTTAAAAAGGTTCCATTTACTTATATCTATTGGTTATATATTTATTTTAGATAATTAAAACAAGATTAGATCAGACTAACTGAAATGTGTAACAGCAGGTAACATTTGGTCTGAGAAATTTTTCGTATCATTGTGTGTTGAATGTTTGATTTTGTGTTCGTTCAGTTGTGGTTTGGTTCCGCTTCTTGCATTTTGGAGGTAATAATAATCGTATATCGGTTCGATGAATCTTACAGAATCATCTCCAACTGCAGTTTCGCCTAAAACTGAGGATGATAATGCCACCGTGATGATAAATGTAGGTGACCTTGGAAGATAGACTGAGAATGCTGGACATGATTACCATATTAAAGTTGAAGTCCTGAAACTGAGAATTGATGATGATGCAGGGTCAATAAACTTGAATAGTCAAACCTTTTTCTTCAAGACAAATCATCTCAGGCAAGTATACAATTGCATATTTTTTTGTATAATTCTTATAAATGACATTGGAAAGAGAAAATCTAACACCAAAACTAAGGTGGAAGTACTTGAAAATTATGCAATTGGGATGTTCTAATTGGAGTGGAAAGACTTGAAGTTTGTATTTTGGTGATATATACATTTGACTTCTCTACAGTTCTTTAAGCACATATTACCACATGCTTAAGCCATGTTTTCTGCAAATTCAAATGCTTCATGTACAAGTCGTTTATATGATCTGTTTCCTTATGATATGTAAGTCGATGTACTTGGTCTATTATATCTGTTTTCGGTTCCTAGGGCTAAAAAATATGTCATTGTCTTTGTTTTCTCCTTTTTAATGTGAATTCTTTCCTTTGCAGATTGTCTTCAGGTGATTTGGTTTATCCTCCGCTCTGTAAGTTTCCAATGGTTCATTCCAAATAGCTAATTTGTTTCTTTTTGGTCATTTTTTAATTGTTATTATTGTTGTGTGTCTATCTATATCTTTCTTTTATATATAAGTTTGGTTAGCGTTTTTTAAGTTTATTTGTTGGTCTTCTTAACATTCTTAGTTTGATTTTTTTAGTTGCATTGGATTTCTGCCAAAAGAAACATAGTGGAAGATTTAGGTAAATATTTATGTACATAGAAAAGTAAAATTAACATCGCAGCCTCTAAACAGAATCAAAGATCGCGTTGGCAAAAAGCTCAAGGACAAGGATGCCATATGATAGGCTGCTGGGTCCATGCAGGCGCAACATCTTTTGGAATCACATGTTTAGTTTTCTTTTTTTCTAATCACTGTATTTTTTTATCACTTGGTGCATTTTCTTATCATGTTTTGATGAGTTGAGAATGCCTAGATGCAGCTTATCAAGTTAAGCTCTGTTTCTAAGTACAGGTAAATTTTGTGAGCTTATTCATCTATTTGGTGCAAGTACTGTTACTTTTAACTTTTTAGGGTTGTTGCGGGTGTCAACGAAAGCTGATGGCAAGGTTATTATTTTTTTTATTTTGCTTTAGAAGTTTAGCTGCATTTTTTTAATCTTATTATGTCCGTTGCAACAAATAAATACGAACCGAGTCGATGGTACGCAACAAGAATCGTACTACGACGAAACAGACTCGGCTCCGCGCTAGAAACAGACCCGGCTCCGCAGCGAAGCGCGGGTCGCCCCACTTGTCCTAAACTATAAAACAAAATTTATAAAGAATGGATAAAATAACCGAATTAATAAGAATAATAACAATAACTATGAAAAATGTGAGATGACATCATAACTAATTTCCGATAGTTGTTTCGAGCTTCTTAGCTTCTTCATGTTTGGATATCCCAAAATCACCATCCGCCTGTGAACCTTGTATTTGAATCGTAGCAGAATTATCACCTCCTTTCCGTTTGATTTTTGCATCGATTAAATCATTCTTTATAGACATGTTAACATCTACATCCATAATATCAAAACGATTAACATCATGATTGACGCTAAACATACAAAACTACAAACAATCGAAGAACAAATTCATAATCGCAATTCGCTGAATTTGAATCCATTTCTGGACAATTGAATCAGAGATATGAACGATCGTAAGATCATAATCGGTATAAAACTCACCTGGATTTGAAAACAACCAGAGAACGAGAGCGCATAAAAGGAGGATGAGAGGGATAATATGAACGGATTTCTCCGAAAACCGAGTGCGACCTAATTTATCTTTCTTAGCCGTCGAAAACGGCAACGATGATTCGTTCTGCGGCAATTCGTTGGCTTCTAGAGCCAATGCTCGGAGCGCCGGTGACACCGCCTTTGACGTCGGCGAATGGCTGTAGATGCTGTAGTAGGTGTCGTCGGAAACTCTGCTGGTGCTCACCGATCGGAACATTTTGGTTTTTGGATGTTGTATTATGAATGTTGTTACTTTATTTATCAAAAATATGAAAGTGGAAAAGAACCAAAATTATGGTGAAATGGTGGAAAAGGGAGGATTGAAAGATCAAAAATCTCGGCTTGGATTTGGGATAATTCGTTATGTTAGAAATAAAAATAAATAAAAAAAAGTTTTCGAGGTTTGACTTTTGTATGGGCATCAATATTAGGTGTTTTTGGGACAACCGTTATATACGGGGATTCTATTCAGACACCCCAAAATTTTATTTTTACACCCCAAACCGTCCCGGTTTGAATAAAGACAAACCCAAACCGTCCCGGTTTGATCAAACCGCCCCGGTTTAACTTTTTTTTTTTTTAATTTTTTATCACAAAATGAAATTAAAATTAAGTGTGTACGATTATGAAATATGAATGACGACTTGTTAGTTCATCGTTTGCTTTACTCCTTTTCAAATGGAACCCTTTGTCTTGTTTTGTTTTTTTTTTGTTTTTGACTTGAGATTTTAAATAAAATTTAATTTTGAAAAGTTTTGTGATATGAAAGACGAGAAATTGCAATCTCCTAATCCATATTAGTTAAAATATAAAAAAGTTACAGTCTTTCACCCTTTGTGTTGATATTATAATTATAATTAGTTTATAAAAAATGTTGGGTTTGGTTGAGTTGTTTAATTAACCTGATATTTTACCGAGTTCCGTTTAAGTTATAGAATTATTTGACAAAAAAATTGTTATACTATAAAAATGAGTAAATAAATGTTGCAAAAATGTTAATATTTAAAAAAAATGACCCTTTTTGTATTTAAACTTTGTATTTTTTTATAAGGGCTATTAAAAAAATACCATTTCAAAAATGAAAAAAAAAGGGAAAAACAAACCGGGCCGGTTTGCCCGAAAAGCCCCGGTTTGAACCTCGTATTCTGGGTTCTGACGTGAAATGACTTTTTTGTTTTTTTCGAACCGGGCCTGTTTGCCCAATCAGCCCCCGTTTGAGGTGTGAAATTTGGAGAGGGGTGTCTGTACAGCAGGTCCCTATGTTAATTGTTATTTTATTTTTTATTTTTTGAACGTACTTGGGACTTTTTTTTTTTGAACGACATCGATCAGACGACCTTGGTCTCACGTGTAAACCTATCATTGCGGGGCTATGTCCAAAGTTGATTACTCGGATATCTATGAGAACCAAGACACCCCATCCTAAAGCTTTCTCTTGGCATAAACCCCCTCCTGGGATCACATGGGGTAAAACTGTCTCCCCTTGGATTAGAACATGGGTCACATTGTGGCCAAAGCCCTAAGAGCCAAGAGGATAACCACTATGACAAGTCCAAAAGGATAACGTACTTGGGACTAACCCACTTAGGGGCTGTTTGATAATCACTTACCCAGTCCAGTAAAAGCTTACTGAGAACTGAGTCAGCAGTAAGCTTGTTTGATTAAATACTATATTAGCTCTGACCGAGTAAGATGTGTCGGACCGAGTCATTGATCTTTTTCTAGCTGACCGAATCCAAATAAAAATTACGTCGAAAAATTACGTCTCAAGAGCAGCGCATTCATTGAAAAAGAAAAAAAGAACTCTCATATTTTAAGTAACCATAACTTCTTCAGAACTCGATAAATTTTGAAACTAAGTACACTGTTGCGTGCGAAATTGAAAAACGATTCAAACTAGATATATATTGATATGCTTTCAGTGAATGTTTGAAAAGACGAGATGAACACGATGTTAATGATGTTTAATCAAGTATAACTCCTCGGAAACTGAATGAATCTCGAAAATAAGCACGCCGTTGCGCTCGAAATTGAAAAACGATTCAGAGTAGACCTATATTGACATGCTTTCAGTGAATGTTTAAAAATGTTTTTAATATATTAAAAATAAATAGCTATATACATTTCTCAGTTAGCTTTTACTCAGTCATCAAGTATCAAACAACCAAGTTTCAGTTAGAGTTTCTTACCCAGTCAACTCTTAGTCAATTAGCTCTAACCCAATCAGCTTTTACTCAGTCATCAACTATCAAACAGCCCCTTAGTATATGTTTTGTCCTTTTAGTTAGAGGGGTTGGATTCAAACTGAGACAGACAACGGTTAGTTGGTGTAATTTAGTTTGGGGTTAGTTTAGGAGTAAGAGCATGATTGATTGTCGTTCAAAAAAAATATTGTTATATTTTTTATTTTTATTAACAGCAAAGTACACTACTCTTGTCTTACCCCAATTTACAAATAAGTATTCGAGTCCAATCAAAGAAGCATAAACCTCTTACCATTACATTAGGCCAAAATCTAAATGACTGTTAATTGTTATATACTTTACTAGTTTAGTAACCCGTGTAATACACGGGTTGAATATTAGGTTCATAAGATGAGTTAAATTAAATAACCTAACCCGAAGGGTTGGGGTAATTACCAAACATAAATATAACAAAAATAAAAGATTTAGTTGATTACAAATTTTAAATATTGAAAGTTATATGGAATGTAATTTAAAATTATACAATTGGAAAGTATTTTAATTAAATGAAAAGTATTTGAAAAGTATTATCATTAAATGTTTTTTTTTAAATTGATTAAGAGATTGACAAGTGGATGTTGAGGTGGAGGATGATGTGGACACCCTAGTAAAATGACATGTGGAGACTTTTTTATTGCTTTATTAGGATGTAGGATCTTTGAGTCTTTGACATCAAAACCAAACAGAAAACTGAATTCTAATTAGATTTCGATCTTTCAAACCAACAAATTCCTAGATATTAAGAGGGCCAATTGTTGGGTACGAAGACTTCAGCGGGTCTAGTTTTTTTAACTCAGTATTGTTATAGGCATGTTACCATGGTAGCATAAATACTGAAGACGGTGAAACACAATTCTTAAGAAGTCAAGATTTTGAAGTGTGAGATTGTTGGGCGTTGAAACTTTAGTTGGTCTAATTCTTGGTTCAGTTATGTTATAGGTATGTTATCATGTTTGTCCTAATCATTTCCTATAAATACTAGCATTGTACTTGTAATTTAGTTTTGAGCACAAAATAAATAAAAAACTAGTAGGAGAGAGTGAAGGTAGTTACCATAAATTGTGTGTCTCCATTTTCCACTATAACTCATTTCTGTTTTAGTGGTATCAAGATGTGTAATAAAGGTGTTCCTCCCCAAGTGTTTTAGTGGTATCAAGATGTGTAATAAAGGTGTTCCTCCCCAAGTGTCGAGGATGCTACTCGTGGTGCACATTGATGTAGATTTAGTGGGTGTGTGAATTAGTGTTCTAAAAAACACAATTAAATACATTG
This sequence comes from Deinandra increscens subsp. villosa, assembly GCA_039602395.1. Taxonomy (NCBI): domain Eukaryota; kingdom Viridiplantae; phylum Streptophyta; class Magnoliopsida; order Asterales; family Asteraceae; genus Deinandra; species Deinandra increscens. The sequence continues at coordinate 2,728,304 of JBCNJP010000019.1, forward strand.
CACAAAATTGAACAAAATGATAAAATTCTCCTGCATTATGAAGCTTTCTATACACTGCTCTCTAATGTTTAAAAAACAGGCCTTTCTGAGTCAGTAATGTATACTGGTTTAGAATTATTAGTACCTGAAAATTAAGTAATGAACATTTATATGTACAGGGATATTTTTCCTCATGCAAAAGTGTACCAAAAATCAATCATTTACAAGCATTGCAGCTAAATTTGTATTTCTGGCCGCGTGTTTTAGCTTCTCCAGTGCGACAAGACCAACTTGCCTAACTCGTTCCCTTGACAACCCCTTCCTGACATGATAACACATATCAGATTAAATGAATTATATAGCTCAACTGATGCATTTAGATGTGGAATGAACACAAAAAACAAAATAAAAAAAATAAATATAAAATTTCATTTTCAGCGGTGCAAAAATGGGTTGACCAGGGTTTCATCCAGTTTATATCTTGAGCTAACAGACCCATCAAATTTAAGTTTAGGCCTCAAGTTCAGTGTTGTCCATTTATTTTGTTTGTTTAGTATTCTCTTAACTGCTAGTACTCTATTAGCAATATGGATATAATGTGATTAGAGGTGGCAAATGGGTGTGTTGGGTAACAGATCAAAAACGGATAGTATGGTACACGATGAAACATATTGGGTTGCATTTGGTCATAAATTCCAATGCTTTATATGCGCAATAGCGTGTCTGATATAATAACAAAACTATATTATTTCAACGATAATCTGGTTTCTTGAAGTAAAATGGTTTTAAAGGTTATATGCATTAAAAAATATCATTTTATTTGCAGGGGAAACATCATAGTTCCAAAACTACCAAATTACACCATTTTATAGCAGTGGATATGTACCTTCTACTGATATCTTCCCAAGTAAGATATTCATTGTCCAGACCATAATAAAGATGTATGATCTCTCTTTCCCGTTCCCCTAGAGTTAGCTTGATGAGATTTCTTACTTCTTCCTGCAAAATAGGATGAAAGTTATTCAGAGTACTATTAGATAAAAGATTCATTTTTTCAATCGCGACTTTTGTAGAGATTCATATCTTAAAGTTGTTTAAAGAAGAGTATGATTTCACGCCAACAGAACAAAATTATCAAAAGGATAAGTTCTGTAAAGATGCAAGTACCTTGAGAGCCCCTTCATCTACTCCATGCCATGGGTTGTTATCCGGGCAATCATCTGCAATGTACTGAAAAGATTACAGAAGATATGTTAAAGAAATAAAAAGAAAAAAGTGATTCATCATTTTGATTAAATATTACTTACACTATGAAGCGTTTCTCCAGGAATACCGTTTAAAGAAGGGAAAGCTTCCTTGTCAAGTGAGAACACCTTACAGACGGCCTACATGGAGAGACAAACAAGACTAAGCACATAACAGATAAGTTAAAGTGAAATTGCAAATAAAAGTTTGTTATATAATTTTGGTACCTCAGTGGCATTTGTAACCTTCTTTCTTGACATATTCAGGCTTTCTGCAATTCTCTATTGGAACAAAATGTAAAAGAGGGCAACAGACGGTAAGAAAAAAAGAAGAGAAAGGACCAAAGATACAGTTTCATGGGAACTTTTATAGTCAGCTTACGTCAATTGATGGAGTTATTCCCTTTCTCTCAAGTTTGGCCTTCGCATTTCGGATTGCACCCAATCTTTCATGCAAATGAGTAGGTAATCTAACGGTTTTAGAATTTTCAAAGAAGGTTCTTGTGACACCCTGTCATGAAAATAGATTGTAAACATATACTGGTTCATTTTAAAATTCAAGAAATGTAACGTAAATTTGAAGTCCTCACCTGTCGTATCCACCAATAGACATATGTAGAAATCTTGTGTCCCCTAGATGAATCATATTTCTCTATCCCTCTCAGTAGTCCAATTAGACCACCCTACATGTGTACAAGGTCAAATTATGAGTGACTGAGTGAGAATAAATATCTATGAAGTTATCAATGCTAACATTACTAACATTTACCTGAATTAAGTCAGACATATCTGCTCCCATGTGTTTATACTTTTGTGCAACTGACATCACCAGACGAATGTTGCTTAGGGTCAACTTCTCTCTTGCCAAAGTGCACTCCATCTGTTTGGCTTGCAAGTCGACTTGTGAAATCTTTAGAAAATCTGCAAGTTGTTTCTCTGAGGGTTCAATTCCCAATCTTTCCTTCAAACTGAAAATCATTTGAATATTCGGAATTTTAATGCGAGTATTTGGTTCATAGGATAACAAGCCTAACATTTGGAGAGTGCAGATACACCATAAATCCATAAGCAAACATTTACAAAACATACTATTATTGATAAAGTCCATTTTACCTTGACTTCTCTTCCTCTAATTGTAGACCAATTTTGATCTTTTCTGATAAAGCAACAACCTCTGAATGCGTCAGCAACGCTTCGTTTTTCACACCTTTAAGATACCCTTTTTGAGAATTTTGCAGGAGCTCCGGACTGATTATGGATCTCAACTGCTTATTTCCACTGTCTTGATTTACCGAACAATTTGTACCTGATGTTTTATTCTGAGCACTTATTCGACGCCTTCGAGCAGATATCCCTGAACCAGTGACTACCCTTTTGCTGTTTCTTTCAATAGTTATTGTCTCCTCTGTTGATAGGGTCCACTGTTTTTCCAATAAAGATTTATGTAATAAAAGTAAAGCATCAACTGTATGCTCATGATCAGTGCCTTCTTCATTCAGATAATCAAACCTCTGAACCCATTGATCTGTATTTGAAGCATCAACAGCAGTATCTACATGTTCCTTCACAGCTCTAGTGGGATGAGTATCTCGTTTGTTCACAAGATTATTGCTATAGTTGGGAGACTTCTTTGAAACTATTAAACCTGTATTAGGGACAAATATGAATCCAAGATTGCTACTGCAGGACAGCTTTTCACTGACATCAGAGTAATAAGATGTTGAACCTAATAACCGTTCTCCTGCTCTTAATCCAACAACTGCATTTGTAGCCATCATATATGTCACACGAGTTAACTTAACAGAAATAGTACCACATACTTTGAGGAAGTTGTTTCAAAGCAACCATAAACCGAAATACACTTCAGGTTTCTTGTCAATCACTTCAAACTTCTGCCAATTACATAGATGTGAAATATAAACAACATGAATAAGGGGTGCAACTATACGTTTCTACAAAAATGTACAAGAAAACGGAAATTAAGTGGAAATAACAGGCTAAAATGGTAGTGTTAAAACGGAATTTGATTCTTACACCCTAAACTAGCTGCAGGCTTGCCTCAACATCTATAATTGCATGTTATTACATTACTCGTATATCACTTAATAACATCAACCAAAAATTACCCTAGATGTTCTGTCATTAATCTCAAATTAAGTCAGAGGCGCTAACCCTGTACCGAATTAGAGTCTACAAGATATAGATTCAGACCGTATTATAACTAAACATGATTTGATTAATAACAAACTACTGGACAGATCAACAGATCGACTCGTTTCGTTTTCCCTAAATTTGTCGCCAATTCAACTATTTTGACATCAATTTTTAAGAATCTACACGTACCTCCCGTCAAAACTATGCAATCAAGCCAAATTTCGGGAAATTTTAACAGTTTCGATATTCGGAAACTTTCAAAACTAGATTATCATACTTCATCACCATAAAAAACCGCAAATACACAAAATCAAATGCTATTGTTTTGAGTTTTTTTTCCTCATAGCCATAAGAACATATAGATTTCATCTTAAAATAAATAGCGCCTAAAACACAGATTATTACACGAGATCATAAGAAGCTCTTCGGCATTACCTTAACAGATCAGCTTCTGGTCGCCGGAATTTGAAAGAGATGGTAGTTAACTTGTGGTGATGGTAGGATATTGAATATGACTGTATGTATGGAGAATAGAGTTGTTGCTTTTTTATGATTTTGAGTATTACTTAAAAGATGTTTAATAAATTTTCTATAGGATTTAAATTGTTGGTGGGGCCTATAAAATGCATATGGATAACGGGGGTGATATTTTCAGTGGATTCTTGGATCACATATCCAATCTGCTCGTGCATACGTGGACTTATCGACAAGTGACACGTCAGATGTAATGTTATGTGTTTCGTTCCTTGCTTCTCAGCCATATGTTGAGATCGTCGTAGACTTGGAAGGACGTGTGGTGGCCATGTTTACTCTTTTGCTACATTATTTTCCTTGCCAACTCGGTATGGGGGTCTTGGGGTTTATTCGGCGGTCGAGGCAACCTCGTACGCCTTTGTGGCTTCGCGTGCCCAAACTTGGACTCTACAAGACCATATTCTTCGGGAATGCGGGGGCTGTGGCATGAGCCCCGACTATGAGAATGCTTTAGCTGGTCTCCATGACATTATTCCGGGCTTTGATCTGAGCGGTTTCACCAATAAGGACACCGCCCCACCAAAAGCCCAACACGTTTTGGCGAATGCCCTCTTTGGTAAAAGTACGCTCGAGATGGAAGCAAACTTTGAGATGACAGTTAGGCAAAAGGCCGTTTGGGATTGCCTCCAACAGCCACATGCGCAGGATTTCCTCCATGCTCTCCCTATTGATGGCTTGGGGCAACACATGTCGCCTGTTGAATACCGGGCCATTCTCAAGTACCGCCTCATGGTTCCTTTGTTCCCGGTGGATGAAAAATGCCCCGTCTGCAACAAGGTGTGTTTGGATTCGTTCGGGGAGCACGCCGTACACTGCAAAGAGCTCCCAGGTTTTAAATATCGTCATGATGTTGTAAGGGACGTTCTGTTCGACATCTTCAGGCGGGCTGGGATCTCAGCCAGGAAAGAAGCTCCTGTTAATTTCCTGTCTGACCCCAGGGATGGGCGTTCCACTCTCCGGCCGGCAGACATACTTGTTTTTGGGTGGCAGAATGGGAAACACGCTTGTGTTGATTTGACGGGGGTGTCCCCTCTTGTGGGGCTAAGGGCCAGCACTTTCACAGCTGGTCAGGCGGCGTCCAGGGCAGCCGCTGGAAAGGTTAACAAACATGAGAAAGCGTGCATTGAAAACCAACATGTGTTTGTTCCTTTCGCCTTTGACACCTTCGGCCATCTAGAGACAGAGGCGGTGGCCATGCTGAACAGGATCCAGAAAGTCATGCGCGGGAATAGTGCGACCTCTAGATTGAAGAATGTTGTTTTTATACGGCTAGGGTTTGCTATTCAAAAGGGGTTGGCGGCGCAGCTTGTTGCCCGCCTTCCTAGCGTTTTGACTTAAGTCGTGTATGTTTATTTCCTTTTCCTTAATTAGAATTGATGGTCATACTCCATCAAAACCTCTCTGTGGGTCTAAGGACATGTTTGGGATTCCATTTGAAAATGACTTTTGGCTTTTGGAGGAGGCAAAAAGTCAAAAATGTCCCTCCAAAAGCTAATAAGTCACAACATTATGGCTTTTTGCTGCTTTTGGAGGGGCATTTTTGACTTTTTGCCTCCTCCAAAAGCCAAAAGTCATTTTCAAATGGAATCCCAAACATGCCCTAAATGGTACTTGGTACCAATCCCCAGCTCCGTTACTTGGTTGTGCGGTTTTTTCCTGTGAGATTTATAGTGCGGTGAAAGGGGAGAGGATAATGGGGATTGGGGGTATCTAATCAATTGTTGCCAACTAATTAACAAATTGATTAAAAGTTGTATTTTCTGTTTAAATATTTAAAATGATTTTATAAGAAGATAGAAGGTAAACGGGTAACAAGTTGCGCCGCTACTAATAAATAAATAAATAAATAATAATTAATCACACCACACAACTCACATAACTATACCCCTTCTATCAAACTCACATAGATGAGTCTAGTCATTATCTACGAAACAAATTCACAACCAAATCCACATAAGTATACCTAATGTCTTAACTTTGTTAGATTGCCTCTTAAATTAGAAGATATATAAAAGACATTTTTCAAACAAAAGACCAGTATATATATGACCAAAACCATTTAAACGTTACGGACTATTTAATCATAACTTATTTAAAATATAGGAAAATTGGAATTAAATAATCCAAGTTATTGGGTATTGGCGGATAATAATCCGAGTTCCAATATTGGCCTACAATAATCCCAATTATTTGGGTATTGGAATTCATTGGGCCGTCGTTAATTTTTCACTAACTCCGTTAGTTGTGTGCTGACGTGGCACATGCCACGTCAGCAAGTATGATGCCACATCACCTGCTACGTCAGCAAAAGTGATGCCACATCACCTGCCACATCAGCAAAAATGATGCCACATCACCTGCCACGTCAGCAAGTACTAGCGGAGTTAGTGAAAAATTAACGACGGCCCAATGAATTGCAAGACCCAAATAATTGGGATTATTGTAGGCCAATTTTGGAACTCGGATTATTATCCGCCAATACCCAATAACTTGGATTATTTAATTCCAATTTTCCTAAAATATATTATATTATTATATAATAAATAAAAATCTTTAATAACATGTTTCATTATTTTTTATATGTTTATAGTCAAATCTATACTTAAAAATATAATATAATTATTATATAAGAAGTTACTAATTGTATTATTTTTAAGACATTTTGTGCAATATACAAGTTGATATAACTAGTAACTAATGAAACAAAATAAATCAAACCCCACACACTCAAGGGATCTTCTCTCTACAAAATCAAATCACATGAATTTGAAGATACCCTCCTAGCATTCTCATTCACATGAACTCACCGATCTCCCTTTTACCTCTTTGCATCATTACACACATTCTAGTTTTTATAGAACCCCTCTTAATAGCTATTTCAAAAGAAGAGTACTACACAGTACACACACCCATCTCATCCTTTCTGTTCATCTTCACGTAACTAGGAACTACTAGATCAATTATGGTATTTAAAGACTTGTGTTGTTTGATTTGAGCAATGTTGGAAACTCGAACCAGAAATAAATAAAAAAACTCAAACGCAAACAAATTTCTTGCCAACTTTCTTGTTTCTGGTTAGGGGTGATTATCGGGTTGGAAGTGACATAACTAACTAGACTCAAACTAGAAAATCAAAGACTATGCTTAAAAACTCCAGTCTCCTACCAACTAAAAGACTCATTGTCATAAACTTTAGGTTCTTTCATGATTAAATTAACCCTTTTAGCAATCCTTGCTTAAAGCAAAGATGCAATTATTTGGTTATTGCTGTAAAAACAAAGATGCAGATTTTTAAAATGTTTAAGAATTCCAAACTCTCAGACCATAGAACTACAATCTTTAAGTAAAAACAAAGATGCAAATTTTTAAAATGTTTAAGAATTCCAAACTCTCAGACCATAGAACTACAATCTTTAAATTATATTATTTTTCTTAATGATTCTACTAGAATGTGAAATATCAAAGGTTAGGAATGTGAACCATAAGACTCTAATACACGGTTTTTTCATCAAAGTTTTGGCACTTGATTGAAAGTTAATCGTTTGTGTCTTTGATTTGCAGTGGGAAGTTTAATAGGAGCATACACTAGTTTCATTTCATATCTTGTTTATGCAACATTTTTCTCACATCTGGGAAATGGTGGTGGTGATGAAGATGTCAAAAAGGAGGTCTGCAGCCGGACCACAATGTCTAATGATAGAAAACATAGTCTTGTACAGTACAAGGGTCCATTAGACATATCCTAATTTGTAACAATGTTGAATGTTAATACTCACTTATCTTTGATTTAGTAAATTCAGTTACACCAAAATGCAATAATGACAAAAATCTATACCATCTGTTATTTCTTTGCAACCTGTGAATATATTTATGCATAATAAGATTCTATTGTGTCAAGTTTCTCATTTTGGATTACAGTAAAGTTTAGTGGACCTATTACCTATATGATTCTATAACTCCACTAAAATCTAAATATAATGAAAAAACTGGCGTCAGAAGAGGGAGCTTTTTATCCTCATCGCAATCCCCTTCGATTCCCACAAACATCAATCAAAATTAAGCCATAAACCAAATCAATAAAGATAAAAATTAACATAAATCGTTACGAAGAAATGGCTTAAATGAAACATTGAAAAAGAGAAGATCGCTCAGTTCAGCGGGAATATCGACACGCAAACAAATCTCTGTAGAGAGATAAGCCTGCATTCCGGTCTGTTGAGCTTGAATTTTGCGAGTCATCATTGCGATCTATCTCTTAAGAATTAGTGAATCTGTAAATGCGTAAACAAAAAAGAAACCTAACAAAAACTGAAAGCAGATAAAGCAGTTGGGATGGATCTGGATGAAAAAGATGGTGGCGTATTGTTGTGCAACGGTGGTAAGGGGTTTATATAAGGTGAGAATTAGGGTTTTGTTTGGCGTATTTTAGCTTGCGGTAAAACGTGATCATCGGTTTAGGATGATTAAGATTAACCATCGGGTGAAATCCACATATTACTCCGGTTAATCCTTGTGTTATTAAAAAATGGGTTTTCCATCACCTGTGCCTAGTCTACACTCTACACAAGGTTTTTTAAAAATGAGCGTTAACGTGAGTCTACAAAACAGTTGTATTGCTACAATGATCTTCCTACTCTAATAAACAATTACAACTATTGACACATGTCAAAACTAGATTAATTCTCACATAAGTTTTCCCTCCCAAATCTACTCCATAAATAAATTATTTTTTATTGGAAATTATATCCTATTCTATAATCATGTTATATTTTTATTTATTTATATTTATGGAATCATGACACTCACATATAAATTTGCATCTTATTTCTATTTAAAATTATTTTTTTAAACTATTATTGTTTTTATTTTAATAAATATTTAAACAACTTTTAAATACCAATAAACACTTATTTACCAATAAACATTTATGTTGCATTTTTCAAATATACAACTATACAAGCAGAGACATGATCTAAATATTTTTTTTTATAAAGAGGGTAAAGTCACAAATACCATATTATTAATTATAATTTTAGCTTTTTATTGTAATACGTTATTTCGGTAATAAGAAGAGTATGCATGAAATTAATATTTATATAAATTTTTCAATGATTAGACCCGTATAACATACGGGTTCTATTCTAGTATACAAATAAATAAAAATAAAAAATAAAAAAAATACATAACAACATAAATCATAAAACTGACCAGACCACGAAGCCCAATAAGTAAAATCTTGAGCCCACATATTCGGATTCTTGGACACATTTGTTGAATGGCAGCTGGACGGCCCAAACCAATTTCATAAAAATATAAAATACACTTATTATGATTTATGGTCCTTAATCCTTTTATGGACACAATTTTAAATATTCCCATCTAATATAATAATCTAAGGTCAAGAGGTATACGTCATCGCTGACTGGACCACTTGTACTTACCACACACATGATGATATACCCATGTGGTGTGTTATCAATAATTTATTATTTTTTTTCTTTTTCATTTTGATTTATTTAAACATTAAAATAGAAATACAATGCTAAATTATAAAATAATTCGAACATTTAAAAATAGGGTTATTGGATTTAAATAATCCCAACTATCAGTAATTTACCGATAATAATCGCAACTCAGGAAATGTCTTCTAACGAGCCAAAGTTTCACCATATTTTTTTCTGGCAGTCCCAAACTAACAGATTTGTAACGGCATTAATTTTTGATGAGGTGGCAAGATAAGGAGCATTTGTGAAAATTAATAAAAGATGAGGGACCATATAAGAAAATTTAATAAAAACATAGAGTAAATTACATAGAAGGTCCTTTATGTTTTACCTCGATTTCGTATTAGGTCCTTTAAGTAAAGTTACTACACTCGACATCCTTTATGTATTGAATTTGTTTCATAAAACGTCCTTTATTACTAACGGAGTTAAAACCCATCATCAAGTCAGGGGCACTTTAGTCATTTTATAATATCCATAAAATAAAACATTAAAATATAAATCAAAATCTCATTTAATTAAAATAGAAATCAAAATCTCATCTAGTTAAGAAAATTGAGCCATCGTCGTTCTTTTCTTCCACTTCCCTTGTTTCCAATTGCTTAGAACCAGAACCAGAGATTCGTCATTCGAAATGAAACTGGTTTTCTTCTCACTACCCGGGTAGTTCACCAACTGGGGTTCGATTGGATTCTTGATTTCAACAACCCCCATTGCAGATCCATCTATTTTCAATAAAGGGCTACAGGAAACACGTGACACTTTCGTCTTACCCATTAACGATTACACTGACACGTTAGATCTGTATGGTACATCAGGGCTGTTTGAATTCAAACCCATCTGAGTAGTTGTTCTACCGTTAAAACTCCGACTACTAAAACAAACAACTTCGCCGCCTGTTTCGTAAAACCCGGATCCGCCGCCTGTGACGAGTATGACCAAAGAGAAACGAATTTTGCAAGTTGTCAACATTGGCACAATTTGACTTGGGTGAGGCCGCCGGAATGTGATGCCCACTCCCAGACTTGGCCCTAGGAGCGGTCACGCATCGGATTTACTCATGAACACAAGGTACAACAGAGATAACTAAAGCAGCGGAAATAAAAACTTTTATTCATATGCCAAGTATTACATAGTAAGAGAGACAAATACAAAAGAGAAATAGATATCTCCATGCCAGTCTTCGAAAAATGTCTTCTCTTAATAGCTTGACATTGTCTTCATAATGTACGCCCCCTAGTTCCTGCTCACATCTCAGCCTTCCCTTTTCGATCTGAAGGTCCAGTCTCATCTGACATACATAACTTAATAAGTCAGCTTACGCTGGTGAGTTCTACGTTTTTGGAAAACTTTACCTTTTGAAGGCACTTAGGTCTGTCAAACACACCACATATAGCACATATATTCACATACCCTAACCTCGTGAATAGACTAACCTTCTGTTGCTTTGTCATCCTTGTCTCACATTAAGAACGTATCCTAATGTTAAGTGCTATCTTAAGGAAATAGTGTTTCTTTTTGCCTTACGAACACATCGTGTAGCAAAGGTCCCTTTAGTTTTGACACTATATAGCTTTGACGCTTTCTGCTTTGACGCCGCTTAGCTTTGACGCTTTCTGGCTTTGACGCCGCTTAACTTTGACGCTTTCTGGCTTTGACGCCGCTTAGCTTTGACGCTTGGTTTTGACACCATTGGGACAACACTATTTAACTTCTTGTTTCAGAAGCCCCTTACTCACCAATCTTTTCTCGATTACCATCCTTAATCTATTCTACTAGAAACATCGAAATGGCAATCTGTCTTTCCTCTAATCATCACCATACAATCAATACATATAACAAGCAATTATAACAATTGAGAGTATTTTCACAAAACGTTATGTATATCAGCCCAAAACGGTTTAAAGCATTTAAACAATTTAAAAGAGGGCTCATAGAACTCACCTTAGGTTGCGAAGTAGTTTATTACCTTATTCCTTCGTGAAACTAACTTGCTTTAACGTGATGTCCCTAGCAAGACATCCTAGAGGTTACAAATGGTCATTAAGACTAACCCTTTAACCCAAACCCAACCACTTGTTGGTTTAACATTCATTTGTCAAAAATGACCGTTTTGCCATTTGCGGGAAAAAGTATTCTTTTAGTGATATTTATGAAGATGTGCATTCCTATAAGTAAACACTCACTCCGGGATCGCCCAGTGAAGCGTTTGCCATGTCCCAGTTGGGATTTATGCGACAACACCACTATGCCAAAAACCCCAGTGTACAGGCGCCACCCTTCCAGTCCACACCAACTTCTAGATATCCGAGTAACTCGGTACATTCAATACTTTATCAAAACCCATGTTTTAGCTTATATATATACTTAGTACATATATATAATTATGTTCTTTTGTTGAATATTATTACCCTTGCCCAAGCCTTTATGTCCTTGATGAGTGATTCTCATAACCGATCGTATAGGCATTATCACGACCAGGAGGCGGGATTACTATGAGATATCACCCATATTTGTGTTTTAGTTTGGTGATGATCATGACCGACCGTATAGGCGTTATCACGACCAGGAGGCGGAATTACTATGATCAAAACACCAATGTTTATGCTCTCGTTCTTGGTTTACTTGTTCTTGATAAACCAACATGGTGAAATCATACCAACCCTTCTTTAAACATGAAATTAGCTTAAGGATTTCTTAAAACATGTTATTCTAAGGCTTCATACCAAATTTCAACCCATGATTCCCACTAGAACTCCCAATCTCAACAAAACATGTTTAAGAACCTTAATCTTGCATTATTCTTAAAAGGCATATCTAAGTGTTATGAATCATGAAACTAATTGAAGGCTAATGTTAAACATACCTTAAGTTGATCTATTCCAGAGGATGGGCTCCTAACTCTCTTTGAATCTTCAAAAAATGCAAGCTAGAGTGTTCTTGGTGTTCTTGGTGTTCTTGAGGTTTCTTAGAGGTTTTAGGTTGATTTTTGGTGAATTAGCAAGGAAAAATGGATGGATCCATGGTCTATTTATAGCCAAGAGTGTCTCACATGCTTCTTACAAGTGTCCTAGTGACTAAGCATGAGAATTGACACCTAGCATGGTGACTAATCATGAGAATTGACACCTAGCATGGTGACTAATCATTCATATAACATATATTTAACATATAAACATGTATTTTTTTTTCTTAATAATCTAACCCGATAAACACTTACCTTATGCATAGTTTATTGTTATAACTTCAAATACGCATTTCTTAACATTTTAACATGTTAACCACATAAACACATATACGACACATTTTTTCACATATAAATATATATAAAAATATATAAAAACATATATATTTATTGCCTTTAGATTTTGGGGTGTTACACGGAACCATGGTTGCCGGAGAAAACAAGTCCGCCGGATCTATTGGTGATTCTCTGGTGTGCGTACCAAGAAAGAAAGGAACGACGATGCCTTTTTTAGTTTTTTATATGATGGGATTTTGATTTCTATTTTAATGTTTTTTATGGATTTTATAAAACGACTAAAATGTCCCTGACTTAACGATTAGTTTTAACTTCGTTAGTGATAAAGGGTCTTTTATGAAACAGTTCAATACATAAAGGATGTCAAATGTAGTAATTTTACTTAAAGGACCTAATACAAAATCGGGGTAAAACATAAAGGACCTTCTATGTAATTTAGTCAAAAACATATAACACAATTACTAAATTATATATATATATATATGTGTGTGTGTGTGTGTGTGTGTGGAGATGTTCAAATGAGAAGTTTGTTTTGGGCAAGAAGGATAAAATGCAATTTCAGCCGTTGGATGATCTAATAAAAAAAGAATAAGGGGTATTTTAGTCTTAGCCACTTTTGTTAACTTTTTATCTACTTCACCCATTTTTTTAAATATTCATAACTTTCACATACGATATTATTTTTTTTAAAAAAAATTACACCATAAAAACGAGCATTTTCTTATCTTTAAAACGCGTATAGTGTTGCTACATAAAAAAAGTATAAAAATTACTATTTCGATTTTTGACACAATGTTCAGATCATTGTGTCTAAATGTTCAGATCATTGTGTCATTGTGTCAAAATGTTCAGATCATTGTGTCATTGTGTCCTCGTGTCAAAAGTATATATAGTGTTGCTATATATAAAATTAAATACTCTTTCGGTTTTAGGCACCATATGAAATAATGATCTGAACATTTTTACACAATATGACACAATGATCTAAACATTTTGACACAATGACACAATGATTTGAACATTTTGATACATTCGAAATAGTAAAAAATAATAATTTTATATATAACAACACTGTACGCATTTTAAAGATAAAAAACGCTCGTTTTTATGGTGTAATTTTTTTAAAAAAATAATGTCATATCTAAGAGTTATGAAGATTTTAAATAATGGGGGGAATTTGATAAAAAAAAGTCAAAAATATCCTTCTATCAATTGTTTTCTTTAGTTTTTTCTCTCTAATTCTACCCAGGAAAATTTTGGATCGTAGATCTTCATTTAATTGAAAATCTAATGGCTATGATTCATTCTTATCCTTCTTATCCAAACTAAACTTCTCACAATAACCTCACCCATATATATATATATATATATATATATATAATACACACACACACACAAACACACATAAATATACAGTTTATACACACATCACCACCATCATCTTCCCTGACAATTCACCACCGGCACCACCACCGCTCAGACACCATCACCACCGCTCCGACACGACCACCGGCTCCGACACCATCACCACCACAACTCCAGCACCACCACCACAACCCCGACATCACTACCAACAGCCCGTCGAATATTTCAACATTCGCGCTCCATCTCTCGAACGGTGTCGTTTCAAGCATTTCAGGTGAGGCTCCGGCGTGATGTTGAAAGTCGATGCCAGATGATATCAGACACTTTCATGCGTGACCTGCAATCCGGCGACCTGCAACTCGGAACCACCACCGATTGATCGAACAAATCTGAGAATGGCGACGGGAACTCACGATGGTGACGGAGACATTATGCTTAGATCTGAGGTTGGTTGTGGTTGCTGTAGTGAGGTTGGTGGTGGTTGGCGGTGAAAGTCACCGGTGAAGAATTAGTAGGGGATGACGAATGGCAAGTGGGTGGGTAAGATTTTTAAATGTTTTTATTAAATTTTCTTATATTGTCCCTCATCTTTTATTAATTTTCACAAATGATCCTTATCTTGCCACCTCATCATGCCACGTCATAAAAAATTAACGCTGTTACAAATCTGTTAGTTTGGGACTGCCATAAAAAAATAGGGTGAAAGTTTGGCTCGTTAGAAAACATTTCCTGAGTTAGGATTATTATCAGCCAATTATTGATAGTTGGGATTATTTAAATCCAATAACCCAAAAATACCTTTACAAAATTTTTACAAACACGTCCTCCTCGTGCGGTCCGACATTTTCAAATATTCGTCGAAACAATCCCCCGTAACACCATACACCATCATACGAAAGGCCGCGGTGCTTTTTTATAGAGCACTAACCAACTCTACCTCTCGCGTCGGACCTTTGAGTGAACCATGGAACCTCCCTCACCAAGTCGTCGACAATGCGTAGAAATAATGAACGATTCATCCGAAAACATTGATTGAATGCGTCAGCGGGATAAACACAATTGTCATTGAAATAATCACCTAGTAGATTTTGGTGGGCTTGTTCACGGTCACGGTTGAGTCTCGCTCTCCGGATTGCTACTCGATTTGCTCGTGCGTTAAGCCTATGTTGATAACGATTGATCATGATTTTCATAAGCTTGCACGCGACATCGTCGGAAGAATCGGATGTTGAACTGTTTGATGAGAGCAAATCCATATTTTATAAAAAAAATATTTGGTAGAGAGGAGTAGAAGTTTTTAGAGTTATGTGAGAAATGTTGGTGAAGAAAATGGGTTTAAATAGTTGATTTAAATTAAAAAATATATATATTTTTTAGTTAATGCTGGTTAACGGTCGAAAATGGGCAACGGTCGAATTTTTGGCCTCTTCCACGCACGCGGAAAGCTTCACGCAGGAACACCGCGCAACCCCTTGGCGCCGTGTGGGGGGGGGGGGGGTGTTCGCGTGCAAGGGCACCGCCATTCTCCTCTTCGCGCGACGTATACCAGATGAGCTAATACTAATAACTAAAAATATTTTGAACGATACGTGTCGCTCTCTGATATTTTCTTATCCTTATTTTTTTTGTATTCCTCTTCTATTAAATATAAAAATATTAAGTACTAAGTTGTATTCTCCCTTCTATTAAATATATTAAATATAGATATTAGATAATATGACATTAAAAGAATAAATATATCTTAGATCATTTTTGTAAGTTTACTTATGCGTAGCTATAACTTTCACATTTTTTAATCAATTCTCATAATTAAATTTATACTATATATGAAGACTAAAAATTAAAAACTCTTTGTATCATCACTATATGCTTACAAATTATAATAATCACATAAAAAGCAAGTCGACCATTGAATCTATTAAAGTGGGCCGCTTCTTCTACCTTTACAGGAAGACAAAACTTTTGTCGTTATTATAACGAAAGGTAGTTCGCTAGGCCTGTATTTTGATCCCAGAGGTGCTGGTTCAACTAAGAATTCTCTAAATTGGGGTGATAAACATATTAGTTGTACCTTATTGAGCGAAGTCTGCTCTCGTTTCATCCGGTGGGGATATATATGGGAGTTTCACTCAAGAATGAATATGTTGTTTTGTCTCATTCTTTCTCTGCCTAGTTTTTTATGACAGTAATGGCTAGGCATGTAAACAAACTGAACGAACACGAACATGGTCATGTTCGTGCTTGTTCATTTAATTTTAAGCAAACACGAACACAAACAGGGACATTAACCGAACATATATTTTTATGTTCATGTTCATTCATTAAGAAAATGAAAATGTTCATGTTCGTTCGTTAAAAACTAAAGGAACAGTTCATGAATGTAAACGAACATAAACAACAAAAATTTAAACGAATACAAATATAAATGAATAAATATACATGAAAACAAAATAACAACTCTATCACATGGTGAGTACAAAGAGTACCATGACTACACAAATTACTTCAAACCCTAAAATTGGTGGTGTCGTGGTTAGTAAAAAGAGTAAAGTGACCAGACAAAATGACTCAGTGAAAGTATGAAACCAGCTAAAAGAAAAAAAAATGTGTAAAGCAAATTATAATTTATAAATAATTTAGTTACTAATAAAACAAAACATACATAAACGAGCGAACATAAATAAACAAACATTAACGAGCGTTCACGAACATAGTTGAATGAACGAGAAATGTGTTTATGTTCGTGTTATTTAATTAAATGAACAGGAAACTATGTTCGTGTTCTTTCAATTATTAAATAAACAAACATAAACGAATTTTCCGCCAAACAATTCACAAACTATTCACTACACGTTCTGTTCATTTACATGCCTAGCAATGACTTTCCAACTAATACGTATAGTAATATGCTTTGCCTAGAGATCTTGGGTTCAAGTCAAACTGTAACAAATGAATAAAAAAATTGGGGTTTACAAGTTGGGCATGGGGTTTTCTCACCAAAGGTGAGTTTCCTCCTGATGAGGATTGAAGATGATCGGGTGGGTGGTGTAATGTCCCCATTATTGATCCAAATTTACCGTTCAATAAAAAAATTAAAAATAAAATGCTTTGCATGTCGTGTTGGAGAATTCCGTGTTGGATGAAGTTTGCACCTATGGTCACTGTAAAATCAACTGAGTTGGGTAGCAAGAAGTTAGCTATAAGCTTGGTATTGATTTTTCCCTCTTATAAAAGAGTTATTATAAATGTGCTTATCAAGTAATCTTTTTCACACATATTTTCATAAGGCTTGTTGACAAAATAAACTGACTTTGACATTCATTACCGTCTATTTGAAACAGAAAATGGCAAATGAATCTAACCTGCTAACAAAAACAAAACAAAATGAAAATAAATTGACTTCGACATTGATTACCTTACAATATGTCACTCGATTTCTTTTTTCTTTTCTACACGGTGTGTTAGCGACTTAGCGTGTTTTATTCATGGGTCGACTTGTGCTTGCTTCCCACCGTTTGTAGGAAAAAAGTTACTTTACGAGCACCTAATTCTACATATATGTGTGTGTTCGCATATATATATATATAGGGTTAGGTTCAAATGAGAACTTTTTCTTTTGAGAACTTTTGAGAACCAATTTGGGCCACTAATTTTCAAGGGGGGAGCATTCAAATTCATGGGGGGGGGGGGGGGGGTTTCCATATATATAAACTAGTGGCTAAGATTAGTTCTTTTTAGTTCTCAAACCCAATTAGTTCTCAAATGATCCTCTCCCTATATATATATATATATATATATATATATATATATAAGGGTTCTTTGTAGACCCCTTAAAAAATGTAGACCCCGTAGACCCCTCTATCTACCGTTAGATCTAAATCCCTGTATTTTTAAACTTAAGGGCACGATGGGAATTTTCCAGCCCCTTCTCCCCTTAAAATCACGATTAAAGTTGAAACCCCATCATTTCTCGTTCCACACTCCTCCTTCCTTCAGATCCACCACCGCCACCATGACGACGGAGCCACCACCAGCGCAACCGGAACAACCCCCTGTCTACCTCCACCCCCGCCGCGAGCCCTTCGAGCACGGCCTCATCCCCCTCCAAAAACTCATCTTCCCCGACGCCACCCAAACCCTCTCCTCCCTCCGCCACAAGCTCCTCCTCCAACACGCTCCAGATCTCCCCGGAGCACGCAACCGAACCGACTCCGCTGCCTTCTCCGACACGCTCCAGATCTCCCCTCATCTCCGATTCTGGTTTATTGATCAAGTTCCCAACTTCAATTTGGGAATCGGTTACACCTTTTATTTTTTTGGAGCCCTAATTGATTGATTAATGTTTTGGTGGCGGTGCAGGGTAAAAAAGCGAACGGACTATGGTGGTGATGGATTGGAGTGAGATTCCGGTGGAGCTTTTGGTGCGAATTGTCTGTTTGTTGGATGATCGGACGATTATAGTTGCTGCTGGTGTTTGTGGTGGATGGAGAGATGCTATTCGCTGGGGAGTTACTCGTATCTCATTTTCTTGGTATATATATATATGATTATTTCAGTTCCTGTAGTATATTTTGTTTTCATCTGTTAATTCTCCATTTCGTCTGATTCTAGGGCTTTGTTTGTGTATAAGCTTCAATTCACCAACAGTTATTGTAAGATTCGTTGTTTTGGAACTCAATAGCAGAATTTGAACATTCATTATCAGTTAATTTTATATGGATTTGATTGATTTTTATTAGATTTGTTGTTTTGGAACTCAATAGTAGAATTTAGTTAAAACTCACTGAGTTTTAAAACTCACTGATTATCATTATCATTATCTCCCTTCAGTTAAAACTCAGTGATTTGTAAAACTCACTGAGTTTTATTAGTGAGTTTTATATAAGTCACCAAGTTATGTTGTGAGTTATAAAATTTAGTTAAAACTCACTAAGTTTTAAAACTCACTGATTATCATTATTATTATCTCCCTTCAGTTAAAACTCAGTGATTTATAAAACTCACTGAGTTTTATTAGTGAGTTTTATATAAGTCACCAAGTTATAAAACTCAATGTTGAGTATAAAACTCAATGGTGAGTATAAACTCAATACAAAAAATAAAACTCAGTACAAAATATAAAACTCAGTACATAATATAAAACTCAGTACAGAATATAAAACTCACTGCAACTTTTAAATGACGCTGAAAAATTACGAAAATACCCCTCCGCGTTTTTTCAGCCAAAATCTCATTTAAATCCTCAAATCTAATCTTAGCCCTTGATCTAATCTAATCCAATGGTTATTTTTGGGGTCTACCGGGTCTACAAAAAACAAGGGGTCTACATTGATCTTTTACCTATATATATATATATATATATATATATATATATATATATATAGGTAAAAGATCCATGTAGACCCCTTATTTTTTGTAGACCCCTTATAAAACTCATTAAAACTCAATTAAAATAAAACTCAGTTTTGTTAATTTAGTTTTTTATTTGCGATAAGCTTTTAAGAACAAAAAAAGACAGTTAAAAAAAAAGAAAAACGAAAAACATTAAAAATTGAACATTTTAAGACAACGAGTTTTAAAAATCAATGAGTTTAAAACTCAATAAACTCAATAAAACTCAGTGTTGCGTTTAAAACTCATTATTTTAAAACTCATTGTCTTAAAATGTTCGATTTTTAATGTTTTTTGTTTTTTTTTTAATTAATTTATTTATTTATTTGGTTCTTAAAAGCTTATCGTAATAAAAAAAAACCAAATTTACAACACTGAGTTTTATTTTTATTGAGTTTTATAGGGGTCTACGGGGTCTACAAAATTTAAGGGGTCTACACGAAACCCTTCCCTATATATATATATATATATATAGATTTTTTTTCTAAACGTAACAGAATTAGCACGAGAGTTGATGTAACGGATAAAGTCCTGTAACATAATATTCAGAGCGTAAGTTTGATATTTGTAGCATTTGGCTTATAATCGTAATGACTTAATGTAGTTTTCTATATTTTCATTTTTTAAGCGAGCGAAACACATTATGGACAGGAACAATATATTGGTTGTACCCTTTCTATATTTCATTTTATTGACTCGTTTTACATGAGTGCAAAATACAAACTTTAGACTAAAATATGCATTGAGTAGGACATCCCACTATAACCAATCTTATGATTATATTTTATCACACTTTTAAATATTGCAAAATCTTGCAAATACAAGTATATTCATTATGCTTTGATGATTTGACAAGATATTACTAAGATTTTAGGTATAGTCCGAACATCATTAAAATTGAATATTAAAAAATGTATTTTAAAAAACTCATCCACTAAGCCACTAGGACTTGTCCTAGTGGTTACCCCCTTGGCTCTTAGGGCTTTGGTTACTATGTGACCCAAGTTCTAATCCAAGGGGAGGCAGTTTTACCCCATGTTGTCCCAGGATTGGGTTTCTGCCAGGAGAAAGCTTCAGGAGGGGGTGTTTTGGTTCTCACGGAGGTCTGAGTAATCGACCTTGGACATAGCCCCGCAATGGTAGGTTTACACGTGAGACCAAAGTCGCCTGATCGATGCCGTTCCAAAAAAAAAAACTCATCCACTAAATATTTATTATCCATTTAAGTTGAAAGGTACTTTCAGTCCCACCAATTGTTGGATTTTGCATTGGAGGCCACATATTTTTCCAATCACCACAAAATATTTCCAGCAAGGGTCCCAGCATACACATCAACTTTGAGCTATCCAATAATTTTATGAGTTTCATGAATTTAGGTGAAATGACAATAAACTCCGAGGAATCCAGGATTTAAAGTTTGACCCCTTCAACTTACATCATGTTTCACTTCACATATATACTTATTGTTTTTAATATATAATGTACAATGCCCTTTAAACATAATTTGATAATATATGTAATTTTTTAAGTTTAGGGGGAGATATGCAAATGTCTTTATTTTAGCATTTGCAAATCTCCCTATAAACTTAAGAAATTACATATATCCTCAAATTATGCTTAAAGGAAATTATACATTATGCATTAAAAACTTGTATTTTGGGGAAATATACAATTTTGTTCCAAAATAGGGGATATATGTAATTCCCCTAAAAATAATGTCCATTTTTAAGTGTAGTAAATAAAATGTGTAGACCATTAAAAAATATATAAATTCACTAATTATAATAATCTCATTTTCTATTCAACCCACCAATTTTATTATATAACTAAGTATAAAAGCAATCTTAACCTAAATATATTAGGTAATGTTGTAATGTGTTTAATTAAAAATGTGCACGAGAATAAAATAATAAATTTAAGTGACTTGTGGCATAACTCTTTCAATTCATTTACTTTGTCACATGGAAACTGAAGTAATTGAATGTTTAACTCACAATTAACACTCCATCATGAAATATATAACTAATACAGTTACAAGAATAATAGTTACAAGAATAATGTAATAATTCCTTTTTATATACATAAAAATACACAAAACTATGCAAGGTTAAGGGTTCCTAGATAAGTTAATTTGTAGTAAAAATCAAAGCACACTAGATGCATCATAGCAATATAACTAGTGGCGAAGCTTGAATCGAAAGTCGGTTGGGGCCGAAAGTCATGAGGCAAAAATGATGGGGCCGGACTAACTATATAATTTTTTTTCAGATTGAACGGATATAAATTTACATTACAGAACAAAAAACAGATGGGGTCCCGACCCAGTCTGGCCCGTGTTAAGCTTCGTCATGAACATAACCGGTGTAAATCTTATAAAATATAAAAATATATTTGATAAAAGTTATATATAGCGTGTCTAGTATATGAAAATGTAAACATAGGATCAACGAAAATATGAAATAGCCAAATGCCTGAACTCGTTCAGAAAAGTCAAATAGCTAAGAGTTCAGGGTACAATGTCATTTTAATTAAACTATAAGGTAGTTTATGTCATTTTCGCTGAGTAAACAGTTAAAGAAAATAAATATAGTGCCACACACGTGGCAAAAAAAAAACAACCTACCTTCTTCCGGTGGAGATCCGGTATGCTGCATAAATTGCTCCACCCCCACGATTCCTTCTTGTCGTTACTAGTATCCATCAATAAAAACACACACACACACTACTCTACTGTGTGTGCCAATTTACACACAGACTTAAATCAAATCGAAAGAGAAATTGAACCTGAGGAAGGCGACTGATCGGAGGAGATGGTATGTTCGGCTCGGATACTGGATGTTTCGTATCCTCTAACGCCGTCGTTTTCTTCTTATGTTCCGTCTGCACACCATAACTCCAGGTATATTTGTCGAAACCTAAAATCAACCGTCAGATGGCGTGCGATGGCGTCGCCTGATCCAGATGCGTCTAAATATGCTTCTGCTGCCTCGATTGATGCTGATTCAGCGGCGAAAAACGCGGCAGGGTAATCGATTGTCTTTTAATTTCATATTAATTTTGCGTTTTCGACTAAATTGCTTCATTCCAGTTGTTGATTAGTAGTTTATTTGTTTTTGTTGTTGTTAATTAATAGTTATTGAAATACATTATTTACAGACGTGATCGTGGAACTTTTTTGTGTACATTCTGTGCTTTGAATCGTTGTGATTGCTGATATGAAGTAATATATTGGCACAGGTTCTGTATAATTGAAGGGCCTGAAACGGTTCAGGATTTTGATAAAATGGATATACAAGAGATTCAGGATAATATTAGGAGTCGTCGGAATAAAATATTTTTGCATATGGAGGAGGTGAGCAAGTTTCTCTAATATCCTATGATGTTTAGGGATTAGGGGTGGTAATAATTCCATCTGTAATATTGTATGGGTTATCCAACTGCCTTAGGCTATCCATAGTGGATGGAGCCCCGTGTGGGCGTTACGCGCCATGTGGCGTACACGTCATCAAGAGGGGCTCCATGGAAAAAGTGGTGTAGTGGTAACCCCTCATAACGCCCCTCTAATTATTACCCAATTATATTATATATATTATTTTTAAAAAACCAAACAATAAATGTATCCAATAAAAAAAAAGAATGAAAAAAATCAACCAATGAAGAATGAGTGGGAGGGGCGTGATGTTAATAACGCCGGAGAACAAATTTGCTAACATGGTGCCCCTGCGTAGTGGTGTGGGGCGCTATAAGGGGCTCCATGTTAAAAAAATTTTGGTGATGGCGCCCCATTACGGGTAGGCTTATGCCCTGGTTTCATAAAGAAAATCTGAATAGATTTGACAAAAGAAATTAAGGTTGTTGATGCTGAAACTTTCTAATTTTTCTGGTATGTGTAGTCTCTGGACATATCATTAGTGTAAGACAATCGATACATCTTTTGTAGACTAACAATGTGGATCTGTCAAAATTCTCACAACAACCCTTAGGGACTTATCGTTTTCGATGAGGCCACCCTCCTAAACTAGATACGAATGCCTCTGACGCCATTTGTAACATCCAGCCTCTCATACCAACCAATATTGTCTGCAGTATTTTTTATTGCACGAGTACACTTCCCAAAAGATCACCTATGTTGAAACTTTCCCCACCCAAGCACGCATGACTTGTGAATTTTCTTTCATCCACAACGAAAGCGTCCAATACTCGTTGATGGTATTTGAGGACAAACATTCCTTACGACCTAGTAGTACCATAGATGAACAATATGAAATTTGCAAAAGGTGTCGCATTTATGACCTGCTGGAAGTTTGAAAGATCATGAAAGTTGTTTTTGCCCTCCTGATATTGCTTAACCTCCATTGCTTAGTATCTTGGAAATGGTTCCTACTCATTTCAAATATCTCTTTCTCAAATCTGCATCAGTTCTTTCCTAAATTGAGATAACTCATTAAGCTTTCAACAATCATAAAAATTGCATGTTATTAGTTTGACTTCATGAGAAGAGATGTTTTTGTTTATAACTATTTTCTGGTAAGTAGGTTAAACATTCTATTCTAGTACTGTTAGATTCTCATCATACCTGCTTTGTAATTCCATTTTAATCACTTCCTTTAAGAGAGTTTGTGTTTATAAGAACTGCATAATGTCATACATTTTCTCAGGTTCGTCGGCTAAGGATACAACAGAGAATAAAAAGTGATGAACTTGGAATCTTAAATGAAGAACAAGATGGCGAACTTCCAGATTTTCCTTCATTCATCCCCTTCTTGCCTCCTCTGGTATATAAATTCCTCCTTTCTTTTTCTGTTCATTATTATGTCCATCATGTGTAACTAAGATATAACTTCTTTTTAGCAGTCGTCAGCAAATCTCAAACAATACTATGCCACATGTTTTTCTCTTATCTCTGGAATTATCATTTTTGGAGGTCTCCTTGCACCTGCTGTAAGTTCTTTTTGTTAAGCCCCCTAGTTATAATTCCCCCTTTATATTATTTGTCATATTGTCTATCAGCCGCCAAATGCTCACAGTTTTTTACTTTACTTTGTATAACTGAGGAAACAACTGCAGTTTTAATGAGGCCTTGAAGCTTTTAAGAAAAAAAATACTCTAGGGAGACAAGTTCTCTTCAGGTTAACAAAATAAGCACTGTGATATGGTCATCTAGAGACGATGATAGCAGAAGATGCAGCAAAATTACATTTAAATATTGAACCAAGTTGATCATGTTGCCCATAGTTAGAATTGGCAACTTTAAATTATAGGTTAGTTTGGGTAAGATTTGATACATTCTGGTGTAATTGGGTCACACCTAATTCATGAAATATGTCCAAATGCGCCAAGAGAAGGAATTCGAAATATGAACAACGGGTCATAACTGGTCGATTGGTCGAGAATAATTCATAACGGGTAGAGATTTGGGGGTCATAACTGGTCGATTGGTTGATTGATCGAGAACAATTCATATCTGGTCGGTTGGCAGTGGTTCTTAGGAGGGATAAATGCTTTCTTGATGACGAGTTAAAAGATTTGTGCAATTGAAAGGGCTTTTTGGGAATTGACTTTTACTATTTTAAAATTTCAATGAATATTTCTTTTGAACAATTATCCTTGCAAACAACTAGCAAAATTAGTTGGGAGGCAAAATATGTAAAAGAAAGCTTTTATTATTTTCAATAAGTCTTAGTGTTAACTATATAATAATAAAGTTATTATTCTTAAATAAAAATAATGTTAGACATACAGTGGTGGGTCGACGGGACCCATATCAACACAGTTTTGAAAGTGGCACGTAGCCCCATACTGAGCTGAACCCATTTTGATAGCCCAATCTTCTCGTTTAGCTGCCTCTATCCATAGTCGTGAAGCTAATAGCTCTTCAACCCTGTGCCCTATACTAGAGGTCTAGAGCACACTGTTCTTATTTAAAAGATATGTCCTTGATGTAGCTCCTTACCCTAGTCGTTTGTTAGTACAATAGTTTGAGCTTGTAATATTTTCAGGATAACTTGTCATTTGAGCACACTGTTCTCATATTTAAAAGATATGTCCTTGATGTAGCTCCTTACCCTAATTTGTATTATGAAATCAGTTGGAGCTGAAATTGGGAATAGGAGGGACATCATACGCTGATTTTATTTCGAGCATGCATCTTCCAATGCAGTTGAGGTATGCATAGGCAAAAGTGTGATGTTATTGTGCTTTCTCTTTTTGGTATATAGTGATTGCTATTTTGAGAGAACCGAGTACCTTATTCTCTTGTTTATATTAACTGAACATTGACTCTACACACTATCTAATAGAAGTGTTTAATTCCTAAAGTACCTTTCGATAAAAACAAACAGGATAAAGTAATGGATCAATAGTCCCCCCCCCCCCCCCCCGGGGGGGGGGGGTATGTAATGGGTCAAAACTCAAAATGGTGTCGATAATTTATTTATTCTTATCACGTATAATCAGTCAGCCCTCCGATAGATATGGAACTCTTTAGTCAGTTCCCGTATTTTATTGAGACTAATATAAGGCCATAAGGGTCTTGGTTGATAATCTCATATAACTTTATACTATGCCATATGTATTATGGGTAGATTATTTTAGAAGTAGAAATAGGCCATCTTTATTATGGCTGGTTAAAGAGTTAAATGTGAAGTGAGAAATAATGGCAACATACTAATATGTTAAGCTTCTTCATGTCAATAAATCAAGTTAAGTGATTAGTAATATTCATGAAATTTGTTGATAAATAGCTTCTCTTTTGGGCTCATTGAGGTTTGCTTTTGATACATAAATCTAGTGATGTTGATCCCATAGTGGCATCATTCTCCGGAGGAGCAGTTGGCGTGATCTCAGCCTTGATGGTGGTCGAGATAAATAATGTAAAGCAGCAGGAGCATAAAAGATGCAAGTATTGTTTAGGAACAGGTAACCATGTATTAATGTTATAACTGAATTTCAGTTTTTTGGTTACCCTGAGAACCTACTTGGAAAAACTCACACCAGTAGCCCAGTAGGACCAGGCAAAGTACTGCTTACACTGGGTAGGCGGCCTTTAAGGGGTCAATTTTGAGCGTAGCTAAAAGCGAAAAAGAGAAGGTATTTATCATGTAATTCTGATGCAGGGTATCTAGCTTGTGCTCGGTGTGCTAGCACAGGGGCAATTGTACTTATTGACCCAGTTGCATCTGCTAGTGGTGGAAATCAACCTCTGTCACCGCCTAAAACTGAAAGATGTTCCAACTGCTCCGGTGCAGGAAAAGTAGGTGTTTGTTATATTTTACTTATGCAATTGCTCTAGCCTCAATGTGCATGTACAAAATGCTTAATTAATTTGCAAATGTGCTTATTGATAAGCACCTGTTTCAAGTCTCGTTATGATTTTGAATCTTATGTGTGTTTTAATTTGAATTTTGTAGGTTATGTGCCCAACTTGCCTTTGTACAGGAATGGCTATGGCAAGTGAGCATGATCCACGCATTGACCCCTTTGATTAATCAAGTATGTAGACCGAAAACCCACTCTTGTGCTTGTAACATAGAAATCCAACTACATCAAATCTGTATGATCAGTTCTTGTATGGTACAGCCTGTTGAGACCACAAGTACATTCTTGCATGAGTTTATATATGATAATTGCTCTGTTGTATGGCTGATGCACTGCGACCCAAGCCATCAAGTCGATGACTTTGTTTTTTCTTCTATAATGCGGGATAACTTCAAATATTATTATTATGGATGAACTATTTCGGATTTGAGTGATTGCACGTTAGTGTCTCTTTTAAAAGCGCACCAGCAAAGCACATGTGGTACGTGATCTGCAGGCTTTTTTAGGTCTTTACGTAGAGCACAAGCTTGTAATTAACTTTATTCATATATCTTTCTATAGTGAAACTTCAAACGCATAACATAATCACGACATGTTTCAACAATACTTATTGCTAACTTCATTTACACCTCAAGTTACTAAAGAAATGAAAATATGCGGTCCTCCATGATCTACTGACTATCAACGGAGCCACAACGATCCAAAAACCGACAACCAATCCAAGCAACGTGCTAACAATCAAGCCCCATTCTGTTTCGTGTGATCCTTCTTCTTCATTTTGACCTTCCGTGCTACGTACTCGGACGACACAACGCTCAGTGAAAAGAGTTCCACACAACTTGTTACCGAAGAAGCTAGACTCGTTGAAGCCCTGAAGCTGAGTACCTGATGGAACTCTTCCAGTCAGACTGTTGTATGACACATTGAAGTTGCTCAAGAAATTTAAGCTTGATAAGATGGTAGGAAGCTGCCCGGAAAGCTTGTTCAATGATAAATCAAAGGATTCAAGTTTTTTCATGTCACCAATCTTGTTTGGGATCCTTCCAGTCAATTGATTTCTTGATAAATTGAGGGATTTCAACAATACAAGGGTCGTAAGTTCGCTTGGAATGTTCCCAGAAAAACTGTTATTCGAAAGGTCTAATAACATCACACTACTACAAAAACTGGCATTCTTGACGTGCATTGCGCGTCAAGAAGGTGCCTTCTTGACACGCAAATGCGCGTCAAGGATGCGGGGGTCAAGAAGCTTCTTGACGCGCAAAATGCGTGTCAAGAAGTTCTTGACGCGCGAACAATGACACGCGTTTTATGACACGCATTGGGCGTCATAAAATACACGTCAAGGAAGCCCCCGTCATAAAGAGAGATGACACTCATTTTTGCGCGTCAAGAATGTAAAAAAAATTAAAAAAAAAACATTTTTAATAGAATCACTAATTTCCACATTTAATAGCAATTAACCTCATAATAAAAAATAGAACACACTTATACAAAAGAATGCATTTCATATATATATAACAACATTACAAAGTTACCATGAGTTTACAAATGGATTTGGTATGCTAACCATAAACCTATAATAATAATCCGATGTGTGTGATCTCATTTATAAAAACTCAACAACAAAACTAAAATATAACTAGTTCTTAGTATAGTTTAGAGTAGAAGCAGCAGCAGCCAGCTCTCCCTTCTTCATTGTTGCAACCTGAACCATTTAAGAAACGCTAGCTCAGCTCCTACCGATACATATGTCATGTCTTGCATTACTTAAATACAAAAACATAAGGTTTCAAGTAATAATATCAAAAGGGAGTCACCGAAAACAGAACATATCAACTAATCACAATCCTGTAAGTCAATACCAGTTACACCTTCACCACATTTATCGGCAATTCTGACAGATGATATTCAACCCTAATATCACCATGTTCACTCTTTCATCCTCACTGTCAGCCTTGTCCTGCAATAAAAAATGAGTTACAAAAAGAATGGGTTCAAATTCATCCAATAAAAAATAGGGTAAAAAATAATATAAAGTAGCGTACTACAAAAGTAACATGCTTGAGCGTTCCTCGTTAAATTAACATGTGATCACCATAAGCTAAGCAAAATCCACCAATTATATAAGGCATGTACTTAGATAGTGAAACGGGGCTGAATGTTTGATAACAACTTTAGAACAAATACAGGCAAACTTACCTGTGATTCCTTTCTCAAAACCCTATCTATTTTCCTTGCAAGAGATAACCTCTTTATAACCTCAGGCATGTATGAAGCCTCCATAGGAAACAGCTTAAAACTTTCCTGGATCGAAAACAGAGATGAATCACAAACATCAGTACAACAGCTAGCATCAAGTCAACA
Organism: Deinandra increscens subsp. villosa; assembly: GCA_039602395.1. Classification (NCBI taxonomy): domain Eukaryota; kingdom Viridiplantae; phylum Streptophyta; class Magnoliopsida; order Asterales; family Asteraceae; genus Deinandra; species Deinandra increscens. The sequence continues at coordinate 2,757,421 of JBCNJP010000019.1, forward strand.
TTTAAGAACCTAGAGTATTTGAATCTAACAAAAGCTAAAAATAGTTAATTATCATACATGTATGTAGCATATTTTATAGTTTTTTTTAACGTTCTGTCCATTATATAAAATGTGAAATATACCACTGCTGACATCATTCTATATCAACATCAACATCCATGTAAATCTCATATCATCACCCTCAAACACCAGTTGCTCCTAAAATCCCTATTAATAGATTTATACTATATATTTCAAGAAGTCATACCACTTTTGAAGTTAAACAACTCAAATTCCATCTTTCCATTAATGAAACCTGCAAAATAGATTGATTAACAGATAACGAAGTCGAATTTCATGATCTTCGACATCCGCACCGGAGATCAAATCCAGATTCTTCCAAATATTATGCGTAAAACAAATAAATTATACACCTTTCGGTAGTGGCACCGTCATTCCCTGAACTTGATGCTACCTTCTGGCGGATTACCATCGGCGTTCCTGGATGAGGGTAAACTTCCGGCGGGGAATATAGAGTAGGGTATGGAGCTGAATATACGCACATCACTACATCCAAAAGTTATCGTCTATAAGCTTTTTAAAAATAACAACAATAATAATAATAATAATCACGCTCGTTATAAATATTTGCACTTAAACATGCCACTACTAACTACTAACCTCCAGTCATGTTGCCAAATAACATTTCTGGAGGTTTCTCAATGTCTGCCATTGCCTGCAACATTTCACAAATCATAAGTGTTAATCCTGCACTCTTGAATTATACTGAAAATATAGTTGAAAAGCATACCGCTGCAACGAATCCCCAATTGGCCACAGGACCCCAGAAGTGAGTAGTTTTGGGTCCTACAGGACTGTTTATGAATGTCTTGAAGAATGACATGAATGATTTTGAGGTTAACTATGCCTCTGCAGTGGTACCAATTGCATCAAGTTATTCTAAGCACATTTGTTGACAAATAGGCCATAAAACTATAACTTATGCCAGAAATACTATAACTTTATCACATAGGAAACATAAGATTTTGGGAAAAATATCAAGATCAAAAGCAACCACATCAACACAATAAAGCGGGAAAGGAGGCAATGTTTTTTCGGTAACTATGAGAATCTATCACTAGAAAGTTCATGGAACCCACAAATACCCTTCTAACCAACGAGATTTGGTAAAACGCAGATGGATTCGAACATGAGACCTCAGATAGAGGGCTTCAAGATATTACCATTGTGCCACCCCTTGAAGATTGTTAAAAGTATCAAATCAACCTCGAGTAAATTTCCTTGATCATTTAGCATAACTATATTCTAATAATAATAAATTATGTAACAGAAAGGGAAACCGAATTGTTCTGATTCAACACAGCAGGAAAAAAGTACATGGATTTGTAGTTAATGTCTTAATGAAAATGAGCAATAATCCTGAACTAACTGTACGTTACCTGTAGCCTCAGATCAAATATACGAATAGTTGTTGCAATTTGTGCAAACGAACAATAACTAGTTCCGTATTCAGATAGCAATTCAAATATGTTCGTTCAAATAATATCAACAGAAAACTGCAATTACTGATTCAATACGTGTAACAACTGATTATCAGTGCGCCTAGAAGCATGTTAAGCTATATCATGATTGATTACCAAAAAATCTGTTCCTAATCATATACAGTTCTATTTCGAATTTGCAGGTTCGAGTACAAAAACGAAATAAGCAGCCCTAATTTCCAGAACACGACGATTTGGTAAAAGTAAAAGGAAGGCTCGATGAGCAGAAACAGAAGGTCGGAAATTCTAACCGTCACCGGAGATCTGGCCGAAGAAATCGAGATTCGGAGGCCGGTGAGAAGAGTCAGGGAGACTAACCAGTCACATTGGCCCTCGAAAGACACTGTCCCTCATCCATTTGGTGGTGGTCGGGATTTTAACGAGGAACTTTCAACCTATTTCTTTCAACGGCGAAATTTAGGGCAAACGGCGGACTGACCTTTGCCCCTATTTCTTTGAACGGCGAATTTAGGGCAAATGGCGGACTGACTTTGAAGACCGAGTGTTTTGGGGGAAATAAAGGCTGAAATTTGAAAATTAGGGCAAAATAATGGGGGGGGAAATTTGGAGCTAAAAAATTAAAAGACGACACTTCCTTCTTGACACGCGGTTTTTATATGTCCTCCGTGTTTATTTTTTTTTGAAATATGACAGAAATTCTTGACACGCAAAAATGCGCGTCATGAATTCTTAGGGATTACCTATAATTGACATTTTATTTTGACACTTCAGTTTTTGCACGTCAAGAATTATCGAGTGTCATCGTTCGCGTGTCAAGGAAAGCAGTTTTTGTAGTAGTGTCACCCAGTGAAGAATAGTGCTATATGTGTCCTCTCGTCCCTTCGTCACCAATAAATCACTAGCAATAGTTGCTCCACCGTAAACCACATAGAAGGCAAATTGATCATCTGAGATACTTTCTTTACCAGAAAGGACAGTGAAGTTATTGATACATCTTGGAATGTTTCCTGATAGATTGTTATCAGCAAGGTCCAAAATCTGAATAGTTGTAAGATAACAAAGTTCATGTGGAATGTTTCCATGAAAATTGTTGGATCTAAGGTTGAGCAATCTCAAAAAAGGGAGTTTCGTTCCAAACCAAGTTGGAATGCTCCCATTGAGTTCGTTTCTACCAAGTTCAAGAATGGTTAAGCCTGTCAAATTCATTAAAGAAGCGTGCAATCTTCCTGAGAGCTTGTTCCCACCCATGCTCAATGAGCCTAGCCATGATAAAGAACCTAAAGTAGTTGGAATTCCTCCAGAAAGATTGTTATTATTCAAGTTCAGGAATCTTAGCCTAGGCCACCTTTTCCAGCACTCGGGAACGACACCCGAAAAATTATTATTCCCCAAACTAAGAGCTTGTGTCTCTTTCACACCATTTGAGCACAAAAAATTATGTAGTGTCCCCACAAAGAGATTATTCGATAGATCTAAAGAAATAGGAAACTTACCATCAAAGAGTTGAGTTAATTTTCCCCCAAACTCATTGGAGCTCAGGTCGAGTAAACGAAGTGTTGAAGGGATACTTAACAGTGTTCCCTTTATATGATTTTCTGACATATCTAAGCAGTTTAGATTGGTAAAAGATCTCCAAAATGACTCGGGAATGTATTCGGAAATGCCTGTGTTGCTTATGTCCAATTCTATTAAACCCTTCTGCAATTCAATCCACAACGGGAATTGGGGCCCTAAACCCCACGAGTTCAAATACAACTTGTATGCCTGGAAAGGAGGAATCCAGTTCGAAAGTCGAGGTTTTAAGGTTAAGTTGCTGCCTTTTCCATTCAAATATTTCAGGCTCACTAGTTTGTCAAAGTGAGCTTCTGTCACGACACCTTTCAACAAGTTGTTTGACAAATCTAAAACAATCAACTTGGAAAGTTGACCAAGGCTATCAGGAATGCTGCCGTTGAGTCGGTTACCTGACAGATCTAACACCTCCAACGACAATAATCGTCCAACTGAGAATGGAATAGGACCAGAAATTAGATTACGTGAAAGTGATAGCCGCCTCAAAGAAGTGCAATGTTCTATGGAATCTGGAACTATACCAACAATCTGGTTAAAACCAAGATCCAGGTACTTGAGATGTATAAGTTTTCCAAGTTGATATGGTACATGGCCAGAAAGACCCGCCGATTCCAATAGCAATGACTCCAAGGCTGGTGATTTGCACTCAAAAAAACTTTGAAGAAAGTTTTTTAAGCTCATACGAAGGGATTCCATATCTGACATATCAAGATATATTAAATTGCAAACGTTGCCGAATGATCTAGGTATGGTATTTGTAAGTTGATTTCCCGACACATGAAGGCGAAGAAGAGAGGTAAAGTTGTAAAGGGAATCGAAAGTCATACTCGAGATATCACAATCACTAATATCCAATGAAATGAGATTACTAGCTACACTACTAGACAACCCTTTTAACACCGAGGAAGAATTCATGAAGTCATTGCCACGGACATGAAGCAACTTGAGAGCAGTCAGATTGCGGAACATATCAGTACTACTCGGAACAGGGTCGTGAAAACTACACCCACTTAAATCCAAAGTAACTAGGCTAGTAATACTGAATATCCACTGTGGCACAGAACTATTAAAATTGTTATAGGATATGTCAAGAAAGGTGAGGGATGTTAGATTATGAATAGATATATCATCTATATGCGAGAGTTTGCAATTAGACATATGCAAGTTGACTAAAGAAGGAAGTGTGTTGATCACCTGAAACCAATTGTTTGCTTTACTTAGGTTCATACCATTCATTTCCAAGTGAGTCAACAAACGGAGATTTGACAACCAATGCATGTTTGGCATGCTAGTTGATTCATAATCTTCAAACTCATATTCGTGTCCCAAAGAAAGGACGTGCAATTTTGAAAGGTTCCCCAGCTGAGAAGGGATAATTCCACTGAAACCGGAATTTGAGAGGTTAAGATATGTCAACTCTCCAAGAGAAGATATAAAGCTTGGAACGTGGATGCCTCCGAAATCATTACAACTTAAGTCAAGATGTTTTAGTTGCTTCAAATGCAACAAGGATGGATTTATATCCCCTCTCAACCTATGAAGCTTAGAGACTTTTTCATATTCTTCGTAAGCAAAACCAAAACCTTGAAAATCACATTCACCATCAAGTCCAGAAAGATGAATTCGATGAACATGACCGGTGGAATTATCACAAGCAATCCCGGCCCATTTGCAGCAGTCACTCTCCTCACCAACCCAAGAACCGAGTCGATTGGCTTCATCTATCAGTCCATGTTTGAACTCAAGAAGTGCTCGTCTCTCATCATCTATGCATAACCGATGGTCAAAGTTTTGAATAGAGAGGCAAAAGTGAAACAAGGTCACAACAATAACTAAGGAAAAAGTAGAAAATGCAAGACTCATATTGGTGGTGAATTGTGAAGCAAATAGCAATCACCCCATTTATAGTTTAAAATGGGATATTGCGAGACTGATATCACCTTTCTAAGCTATCTTTTACTTTTCTTTCACGACTTGGTCTCTAAATACGAAAAATCAACTGATAAATGTTTTTTTTATTCCTCTATGTCTTTTTCATATATGGCCCTACAAGTCGAAAATCAGTTTGGATGGATACGAAGGGGAGCAGTTCATTTCTCATTGGACCCAAATTTCAAAAATACAAGCTTAATCTTTCGTTTTGGGTAGGTGGTTACGAAGACCTTCTTTTTTTATAAAGAAAATTACTTTTTTTTCAGGTATATATTAAACTTTAGAAAAATACCAAAAATCATTCTTCAATATATAACTAGTGTCATACCCGTCCCAGTCCGGGTAGCGTATTTAAAATTTATGTGGTGTGATATGAAGTAATCTTACAAAGTTGAGTTTTGGTTTGTGTATGTTTATTTGGCCTGAATCTAAAATGATATCTGGAATAACATATGGTGAAGCACTCTTAATACCTATCATCGTTTGTTAGATAACATAATAATAATTGTGTTTTTTGGTGCACTTTGCGTTTTGGCTCACAATTGGAGGAATTATATTTGGTATTAGGGGTGTGCAAAAAACCGAATTAACCGAACCGAAACCGAATAAACCGACAAAACCGAACCGAACAAAAAACCGATAAAAACCGAACCGAAAAAACCGAAACCGAAATTTATGGTTCGGTTTCGGTTTTTTGTTTTTCAAAAACCGAACCGAACCGAATTTGTATATAATTATATAAAATATTAGTTATAAGCTATGATAATAGAATTGTAACAGAAAATATAAACGAAAACCTCTTTGACACAGCTGATAGTGTCCTTTTCTTGGGATGAAGAGGTCCCAAGTTCTACCCTCCTCCACGTGAAAACTTATTTTTAGCATATTAGCTTACTTCCTTTCCTAATCCATATTATTGTATGGGTTTTAGCATGTGTCAACCATAATTCTTAATAGCAATCCTTTTTATTTTGATTATCTATTATTTATTTTTTCTTTATTCATTTGACACATTTTTAGTTGTTTACGAGTCTTACGTTCTTATTTGTTGACACAATTTTTATGTTTTATTTGTTAGATTTATGTTCTTAATGCTTGTCTATACTGAAAAGTGTTGTTTGAATTGTGTAGCTGCAAATCGTGTGGGCAACAATCATTTAGTTGTCCGGGTCATTGTGGCCACATTGAGCTTTCTTTACCAGTATTGTTTGATATGCTTTACAACCTTTTAAGAAGAACATGTTTCTTTTGTTATCATTTTAAGACAGGCAAAGAAGAGGTAACAACTTCATTTGTAACAGTAATTCGCCTTCAACATTAAAACTATGTTGCATTCTTTTCTCCCTCCAAAGTAAGTGCTTAATTCTTTTCTGGGCTAAAATATGTACAGAAGGTTTCAATGCCTGCTTTTTGTTTACAACAAACGAATACAATTCATGGGAGTTGGGACTATTCTCTATTGCCTTCAGCAACATCAACAAAATCATATGCAAGTTATTAGTCTTCAATGTATATTAGCAACAATCCCACATGGAAACTTTAAGAAAAATTTGGATGGGAATTCTTCAATAAAAGCTATCCCACATTGCTTATTTGAAAAAAATAACATGGGTTCATGCCTTATAAAAAGGAGGCTTGATACGTTTAGTTACTCTAACTTAGCCTCTAGTCTTCTTTAGATTATTAGCCCATTGGCTTATAAGTCTAGGTGAAAGAGTTAATGAGTGTTTTGGTTGTTTTTGGTAACTTTTGATTTTTGGTCTTTTTGGTTTTTGGTTTTAAACCGAAAACCGAACCGAGATTAAAAACCGAAAAACCGAAACCGATAAAAACTGAAACCGTTCGGTTCTCAAAATAAAAAACCGAAAATTTTGGTTTCGGTTGGAGTTAAAAACTGAACCGAACCGTGCACACCCCTGTTTGGTATTACAGTGACATTTTTTCTCATGTACTCATATCTCATAGCAAGGAAAATTCTTTAGGCTTTGAGAGTACCTAAACACTTGGTATCTCATGATTGATTTGGTTTGTCTTTGATTGCCTTTGAAAAACACCATAAATATGAGTATAGGTCCAATATAAAATTTGTGTAAATTAGTAAATTTTTCCACAAATTCCATTATGGCAGCATTGATGTTTTCGTTTAAAATTAATCGGGAAGCCAAAATTAGCACAAGGATACACTAATTCAGTCTACACCATTAAAAGTCAAAATAGGCTCAATAAATATAGAGTTGAGTTAGGCTACATCAACCAAATTCCCTACATCACTACATCAACCTTCTTTTTCACAAAAAAACACCAAAGAACACTTTCTAAACAATTTTTTTCTTTGAAAACACTATACCTCTAATCGCTATGTTAGCTTCCTAGAACACTCTTTTTTTTTAATTCTTGTGGTGTTTTTTTTTGGTGTTTTTTTTTTCGGTTTTTTTTTCTTCAAAAAAACCACCTAAAAAATACGTTTTGTTAATTAATTTTTTTTTCTAAAAACACCATTCTACTAGACGCACCAAAACACACATTTTTTTTGAAAACTTTTTTTTTTTTGTATTTTTGGTGTTTTTTTAAAATAATAAAACCCATAAAAATTTTTAAAAAAAAGGTGTTCCAGAAAGAATATATATCGATTTGACTTATGATGTTTTTTAATTTTTTTTTTAAAGAAAGTGTTTTTTTTTTATTTAAAAAGGGGGTTGATGTAGATGATGTAGGGATTTTGGTTGATGTATTCTACCCCAAATCATAAATATATTCGTATACTAGGTTAGTAACCCGTGTAGTACACGGGCTGAATATAATTTATAATATTATATAAATACAAAGAAAAAGATAGTGATAAGAAAATTATGATTGATATAAAATTCTTATAATATATTAAATAAAAATTTAGTACATTTAAAAATTTATTATGCTTGACAAGTTGTTGAGTACTTTCCATAAAAGACTAAAATTATTGAGTAAATTAATCAAATCTACATTAATTTTTATCAAAATTTTAAAATGAAAATTTAGTTTTGACAAAAATGGTAATTAATCTTAATTGACGATTTACTAAATTAGTAATTCAATGTGAGTTTGACAAGTGAAGGTGGTAAAGTGTATGAAACTCACAATAATGGAGCCTTGCTCAAAACATAAATTATCAATTTGAGATGTAAATCACCATAAGTATACCCGAGTGAATATAAGAAATTGTCATTTTTTGATGTAATTGTTTAGAGTTATAAGTGAAAAATGGTTGTCTTTTACTAAATACATATATAAGGAATTCATACAAGTAAAAAAGACAGCTTATGTAAGTAGTTTAGGTGTTGTTAAGTTAATGATGTTGTTAAGTTTATAATCTCATAAAACGATTGTCAAACCAAGTATCTCATACCATTTTTAATGTCTTATAAACATATCAGTGCCTCATACGTATGGGATGGTTTTGTTGCATTTCAAGGGGACAAGTGTAACTAATGCTCAACGTGTAAGAGTGAGTAGAGCTAGCAATAATTACGCATGAAACATGCATCCTAACATCCACCTTAGTTATTAAAAAGAAAAAACCATAACTAATGCCAAAGAGGGCCTAGAGTTACTAATTCAAACCCATGATTCTAGAAAACATTAAAAATGAGCATTTATTGGAACATTGCTTATATTCACAAGTATTGATCCAGTCGTGAAAGGAGACCAGCCGTGAAAGGAGACCGGCCGTGAATTCCTTTCACAACCTATACACTAATTCAAATCTCTCTAATAAAAATAAAAACAAATTCACCATAAAAATAGCAATTTAAATTAACAATAAAAATGTATTGATCAATGTACATGCAAGCAATTCTGAACATCATCAAAGAATACTACTTCAAAATGAGGATTGATTTGAACACTTTTGGATTAGTGTATCATCAAAGAATATTACTTCAAAATGAGCATTGATTTAGCAGTAAATGAAAAGACTTCAATCTCTCATAAAGAAAGAAACAAATTGGTTGGGTAATTGGATATCACTACAATTCTAAACCCAAAAGTACTCCACAACAAAAAAGAAAAAGATTTAGAACCAACCCAAAATTATATGTAGCTGCCAATAAACAAAAAAAATCCTTGTTAATAAACAGGAATTTTGTATAAATTATAAACTCGGACTATAATCTTCCATAAGATAAATTTGCGCCACTCAATTTTTGTCTACTATATGTATTCAATTGATGCCGGCAAGTTAGGACACCACTCACTTTAACTACCGTTTTTTGTTAAAAACCGCAAATGCAAAAATGTAAGTTGAAACCGTAAATGGCGGTAAATTAAAAACCAGAACTCACCAACAAAATATTTTATTATAAATATTGATTTTGATAGCCATTAAATTTTCAATTAAATAAAGAATTATAACCCAAATTATTTATGTGTAGAATTAGATAGAAAAAAAAACTTTAGTATACACATTTTTCTAGTTTTTTATGTTCGGTATTTTCTCGGTTTTTACGAGATTTAAACCGGCCGGGTTTTCCAGGTTAAACCGGGCCGGTTCAACCGATCTTCTTATTTTTTTGAATTATTTTTATTATATATGTATAATCTATTGTTATTTTTTATTATTTGTGAACTTTAAAACTTATATTTTTTTTTTGTGGAATACCTATTTGGTATTATTTTGAGTGAATTAAAATTGTATTTTAACTATTTTTTTTGGTATACAAGTTTATTATCATTTTTATAAAAACATATATTAAAATCTCCTAACCGGTTAAACCGATCGGTCTAACTGGTCAGACCTATTGGAATATATTATTAGTATTAGGGTTTATTAGTATGAGCCCACGGGCCATGTTAGGTTTCTAGGGATCTTTGTGCTATCTATATATTGTAACCTAACAATCAATAATATTCATTCAGTTTTCTATAATCTTACATGGTATCAGAGCCTAAACGATCCTAAATTTAGTCGCCGCTAGTGAGTTCAAACCCTAGACAGGGCGGTGTGCCACCGCCGCCGCCCTGTCCCAACTTCGTTTCTTCGTTTAGTTTTTTTTTTCGTTCAAATAACGCTTCTATCTCGATTCAAAATTCCGTTTTGCATGCTGCCAAAATTCTTGCTAGTGCCATCACCCAAATAGTCTGCCGTTTTTTTATGCCGTATCATTCAATATATTGTAGGTGACTGGTTTTTTTTTATTTTGCGCAAATCATTCAATTGTAGGTCAGTGCGTATCATCAATTCCATAGTGCCTATCTAATCCTATTCAGTTCGTTTAATCCACTTTTATCATTGTTATGTTGGTTTCTTCATGAATTATGGCTTTTATATTTTCTTGGATCTTAGATTTACGTTTCCAATCTCAAACTACAGTTTGATTATATTATTCTTTTTTTCGTTTCTTTTTAGATATAGGTATCTAAGAGACCGACAACCTTGCTTCCTTTTTTTTTTAGATCTACGGATCTCATCTCTCGATCTAAGGATCCAAGAGACTGCCGCCTGACCACGGTCACCGGCCTTGCTTTCTTTTCTTTCTTTCTTTCTTCTTTTTTAGATCTACGGATCTCATCTCTTGATCTACGGATCCATACGAACATTGGTTGATTGCCTCGACACACCGCCACAAGACTACGGTCATTGGTTGTCAACTTACCTTTGGCAGGTCGTGTTTATCTTTCTCGGAGCCAGGAATTCATGAACCACAACCGCATAAAAACAATGGTGATAAATTTTGAAGATCAATGACTTTATAAGTCCACAGTCTTAGAATCACCCTCAGAACAACCTCCTTTTGAAGATCAGGACTATGGTCCATTGCTATGTTTTTTTTTTGGAAGCATTTGGATGGCAAATTGAGCACACTACGGATTGGTTGATAGCAGGTCGGAATTCAAAGTCGTGAACCGAAATCGAAGCAATTTATCTTAGTATATTTGGTTTTTTATGATTTCATGTTCTTATAGTTTTTTCAGTGTGAGCTTCCGATTTTCTCCGCAGGGGAGTATTGGAATGTATTATTAGTATTAGGGTTTATTAGTATGAGCCCACGGGCCATGTTAGGTTTCTAGGGATCTTTGTGCTATCTATATATTGTAACCTAACAATCAATAATATTCATTCAGTTTTCTATAATCTTACAAGACCGATCGAACAGAACACAAAAACTGTTACCAATTCAACATCAAAACCGGTACCACAAATATTTACTGTCTGCAATTAATAAAGCATTGGGTTAAAAAAGATTCGCGGATCTGGGTTTGACCCGAACCGACCCAGATATCCAGCCCATATTGGTTCTAAAATATCTAGATTTGATTTTAGGGTTCCACATTCCTCTTCACCGCGCTTCGTTTACCACCAGTCGCCACCAACCTTCACCACCAATGCCGACTTGGATTTCAGAGTACACAACCGGCCCAGATCAGTTCTCACACCACCTGCTGTCAATAATCGCTCTCTCTCTCTCTACACCGCTCCGGTTACCACGACCAACCTTCACCACCGTAGCCGATTCGCCACTTCAGAGTACGCCACCGGCCTTGACGATGACCTGCTTCCATTACACTACTCACAAAACCTGATAGAATTTTAAAACCAAAACCCTAGATCTACGGTGTTCATATCCGATTTTGTTGCTTACACAAACGTCGATGTAGAGGCCGTCGATGACCTAACCTACGATGAAGGTCAGCATGAGCAGATCTAAACTACCGTTGTCTCAGTTTCCTTCAACAACGTTTCGCGATTGCATGTTCATGAGGTTGTATTTCCTAACTCTGATCTTTTTCGTATTTGATTGATTGAAAGCAATCAGTTTATCCTTCTGCGTAGATCTGATTTTTAATTACAACTTTTTTCTTTATTAATCAAAACACTAATTTTTTTAGCATCCAATCTGATTTTGTCGAACTTTATTATCTTAAATTGTTGCTGTTTGATTGGTTTCTAGAGTCTAATAACCACAAAACCCTAAGTCGATTGCATGTTCATGAGGGCTGCTTACTTGGATGGTGCATATTTATATTAATTCATCTTAATCATGTTTTCCTCTTTTAAGTTTAACTCTTTATAGCTACACATATATTGCTCTGCTCTGGATGTTTCGCTTGTCAAGTTTGACTCTTTATTGATGTCATGTATGCTGTTTGTCATTACTAATTCCTAAACTGGATTCCAGGGTCAAACCTCAAAGCACTAACAGCCATGAAAATGAAAGTTTCTTAACAACATAATTTTTTAGAATGACAAAAAGTAAACTGAAGCATAAGAGAAGAACGCTTTCAAGTTTTAAAGTACTTAGAAGATTGTAGGTGAAAACACTCCAATCCAATGGAAAGCTCAATGGTTATTCTTTCATTATTATGTACTGCACCTGTAAGGTTTGTCCAGATTCACCATACTCTAATTTGGATGGTGTTCACTTATTTGGAAGAGAAGCTATAGAAATCTAACCAAATGCCACTTCTTATTTCAGTACCAATTTGCAAATTATAGCAGTCCTAGCTACAAAGACACAGGAAAAGAATCATTGAAGTTTCGATTGATCGATCAAAGACATGATTCTGTTTTGCATTATTCACCGGTGGATTATCAAAGGTCTGCTTATGATATCTTATATCTTAATTCTCTCTTTGTTCTGTTTTTTCAGTTATGGGTTTCTAACATGCGGTTGAAATTACGTTGTTTATTGCCCATAAAATAATCACTAAATTGTAACTTTTTTTTTATCTGTTCCATCTAGATCACTTAATTTTAATGTTTATAAAAGATTACACAACAATTAAACAATCTTAAATTTGTACGGTTTATGCTGTTAGAAAAAAGTTGAGTGAATTTAGTGGAATATAAATAAGGAATTATGGTGTAGGGTTTTGTATTTTTGATTTGATATTCAATCTAGGTTTAAAGCTAATTATTACAAAACCTCAACCAAACCACTCTAAAGCAGATTGGTTGTGTCCGATGTGGAAGCTGGCATCGCATGAGCTAGTACCACATCAGCAGTTTACTGGCTAGTCATCAATATGAAATTAGTTGATTAAATTGATGATAAATTGAAAATCAGTTGTTTTTGTTCGCCTGTACTTCAAAGTTTTACTAAAATAGACTTTGGATGACTTTCAAACCAATTTTAGCTATTTTTTTATATGACCCATGTGGTTTTTATCTGATTGTTGTTTATATTTCTTCATTATCTTTTGACAGCAACCTACTCCAGGATCCATGTACACCAAAAGTATACAAAGACAGCTTAATAACTGGGAATATCATTGCTGGTTTTCTAGTTGAGATGCAAAGGTGCAATGATTTTATAATTTTATTAATGAAACTTGTAACTTCATCCTCCTTTGTTTTATGTTTATTTTTTTTTTCTTATTTGAAATTCTGAAAACTTTCCCCATGGCTCAACATTTATATCTAAACTCCTAAGAATTTATTTGGCAACCAAAAATTTCTTGCATACCTCCAAGATTATTCTACTTTTCCTCTATAGCTAATCAGTTGGCAAAAAGATAGGTGGATTAGGATTGTGGGTCAAAACTGGAATTGGGTCGAGTCTTGTCGATGATTAGAAAAATATTGCTGTCAGTTTCTTTTTGTTTGTTAGTAAATTTTGTAAAATCCTTGTGGACTTCTTTTGTATTCACACATGAGAAGTCATTTTTATAGGTTTTAATCCCTTAACTTGTAAAAACTCCATGAATCGATCTATGTCCCTTGACTTCATTTTCAACGTGAAGGTTACTTTTTGACCCTAGGCTTTATAAAAGGGAGATTTTTATTATGTTTCAGGTTTTTATAACTTGACTGCTATCACAGTTGTATATTTCAGATTTTAGTGCTTTCTTTTGTGGAAACAGGTTGTAAAAAGACTGCTATCACAATGACATCTAGTGGAGTTGGTTGAGGCTTTGGCTTGTGTTCCTAGGGACCCAAGTTCTATCCTCACTAATGACATTATTTGTCCATTGGTATGGAGGCCAATGATAGGAGATCCGGAGAGACCCGGATTCGATCCTTGAGGTGACCGGGTTTTACCGTTAATTCGTCGTCGTGCCTACGGGCGGGCGGGTTAGCGGGTTTTCCCCCGGAACTGGAGTCACATGGACGCTTAAGGGCTCCGTACGGCTGGGTTGGGCCAGCTGGCGGTGGCCTTTAGCCATTGGGTCACCCCGTACGAAGTACCTGGGTTTATTCTATTCGTTGGCCGTTCAAAAAAAAAAAGACTTGGGGAGAGCTTTGTAGGAGCTTATCCAGATCTGGCTATAAGTTTCGCTGCCAAGGAAGATAAACTTGATTCTAGCAAGGTACTCATTAAAATTACTATAGTATATCTCAAGTTCCATTTTACGAGTAAATTTACTATTAAGTGGGTTAGTTTCGATAAATTGTTAATGTAGTAATTATGATTACTACAAAAACTATATTTTTTTCGATAGCAACTCCGACCAATTCCAACTTTTATAAACAAATTTCCCCTTGGGGTTTTTGGATGTAAAACAAATCTACTCATTTTAACTGATGTGTCAGAACTTAATGAGAATATACAAATTAATATAAACCATTTATAATTAATTATAACTAATCGTTAACGACACATGTACAAATAAAGCAAATTAAATAGTTTGGAAGGATAAAATCTAAAAAGTCAATTTTTTGTTTCATAAAACTCTGTTATATTTCTTAAGATTAAATGTTTTTGTATACAACTTGAATCTCTTGAACTATGAATAAATTAATCTTTTTTTTCTATATACCGTGAGTCATCTTAAATCATTTTAAAAATAATCTTAAATAAAGATCTTAAAATTATTTCAATAAATAAAATTAATAGTAATAATTTCTTTTCCAGATTTGTAAATAATTAAAAACTCAAACTACTAACAAATTATTATATCGAATAAAAAATACTATAGTGTAATTAAGATATATATTTTTTCAAGAAACTTTTGGAAATTAGCTATGAAAACCACTCTACCCTTATTTACTTGTGACAAAAGATATTAAAGAAGTTATAGGGATAGAACATAAACTACCAATTAAAAGAATTATGATAAAATAAAAATAACAGGTTAGTTTTAAGTCTAGAGAAATAGAGATGTATACTCATTACAGGTCTCTGTCAAAATAAAAACATATAAAAACATAAAGGTGATGAATGAAAATCATTTAAAACAAAAAAGAAAGAGATTTTTAGTTTTTTTTTGAAATGTTTATAATTGCTTTTTAAAGAAAGACTTAAAACTTAGCTACAGTTAAATAATATAATAATTGAAAAACGTTGTAATTATTATATAAACACCTAAGCTTGAAAACAGTGATAAAAGGAATGAAAATTACAATAGATAAAATAGTTGTCATTGAGTGGTGTGTACACTTCAGATTTTGTGTCTCGAGCAAAAAGTTAAGATATAGCACATCCATTTTAGTGGTCATTACATATGTACAAGTAGAAAATGAAATACGGATCAGAAAAAAGTAGAATATAGTAAATGCTTTTTAAGGTAGTATATAACAAAAATAAAATAAAACATCTAAATTAAATTATACAGGCGACAAAATAAAAGACATAAAAATCATTTAAATAAATCAAATTAACAATATATAAATTATAAATCAAGTCGCAACGATTTTTGTATAACCTTTTAATATTAACATAATGAGAAAATAAATAAAAAATAAAGAATTTTAATCTTAAACGCCAAATTAAAATTAAAAATATATATTATAAGACAAAGATAGTACCGCAACGACTTACCTTCTGTTCAGTTTGGCGTTTAGTGGTTTTAATAAATTGTGTTTAAAAAAAGACAGTGTTTTTAATAAATTGTCTTTAAAAAAGATAATGCTCGTAAAATTTTATGTTTCTCGAGTAAAGAGATCACACTTTCATTTTGAAAAAAAACTGTCATTTTAAAAGTGTAGGTGTTATTTCGAAAACACACAGTCATCAGATTTTGCGTGTCTCTTAAAAACATTTATAAAAACAGTTTTAAACTTCATTAACTTATTCACTTATGAAGATCATAAAATCCTAATTAACAGATAGATTAACATATTTTTTATTATATTCAGATAAATAAAAAATAATTTTATGGATTAAATATTCAATTATTATTATAAAATGTAAGCTTTGGTTCTGGGAAAAAAACTGCTATTTTTTATAAACATAATTTGTGTGTTTCGAGTAAAATATTTGACAATTCACTGTAATATCTGTTATTTTGGGTAAAAAAAGTCTGTCATTTTGAAAAGTGAGTTTAAACTAAGTTTAGCTTGCTATATTGTGTATAAACAGTGTGCTTCTCGTTATCGAATTTTTGTTTTAAGTTTTAAAAGAAGATAATGACAAAACATTGTTTCTTGTGTGTCTTGAAAAATGAGATTTTGAGTTTCAAGAGAAGAAAAAGACAAGTCACAGGAAAATGACATGACAACACATAAAAAAAATGACAATTCACATTTTCTTTTTTTTTTTTTGAACGGCTAAACTATTACAAACTCCTATTCTAACCCCATAAATCACCAAATAACTGACAATGCCTGGGTTTGAACCCAGGACCTCCAGGTAGGCAAAGCCTTACCACCTCCCCCTTGACAATTCACATTTTCTAGCTTGAGAAAATGCGCCTCTCTCTTTTATCTACAAACACTCTCTTTAAATCTATTTAGCTTTTAAGAGACAGTACCTTTCTCCTTACTCCCTGGTCTTCAAATCTCCATGGTCTTAAAATCTCCATACATGGGATGCTTGGATACGATTCTTTTTCTTTTGTTTGTTTCTTTTATGAAACAATATTTTACTTCTTCAACAGAAGACAAAGCAATACAACAATCTAAGTAGAGAATGAGATTTGCAAAAGCGGTGAATGTGATAGTCATTACCTTTTGCCACTCTTTTCCGTCGTTAAAGGAAACTCTATTCTCTGCAATCGAGTAGGGTGAAGAAGTTGTCATTTTTATTTTTCAGATTCATTTTTATAAAGGCATGTTCAATACTACATTTCAGGTAATAACTACCCACGTACATATCCCTCATATTTTTAATTTCATTTTCTTTTGCAGTTTATTACTTCCCCATTAATGACGGTCATGATTCAATCTTTTCAAACATCCAAAGGCTGAGAATTAAAGTCAAAGAGCAGTTTTTGATGATGTAAATTATGACGTCATAGAGGCAAAATAACCGTAATACGGTTTTAAAACCACTTACGATAGACGGCCCAAATTAAAAGTTGGGTACTTTAGATGGCCCAGATTAAAAGTACGTGGGTAAAACTGTCATTTAACCACCTTTGACCCTTACGGGGTCAATGTTAAGTATAATAACAAGACGTTGACCCACCGGGTGTTGAGGCGGGCAACCGTCTTGAATGTTTTAAGTATAACCCGCACATATTGAATGTCTTAAATGTCTTAAATATAACTCGTACGTAGTGACGGCTGCCGTAACAATCTTGACTGTTTTAAATAGATTTTACCACACACGTGTTATCGCGGGGTAGTGCGGTCACACAAAAAGTTGCATTGCTATAACGCCACTGAAAGAAGAAGAAATTCAAAAAAACATAATGACCGAAACGCTTAAAGTATCGAGCGTATGACCTAAAAACTATGTTATATAACTGTACTTATAATATCTTAAACTCCATAGTTAAATTCTTTGAGATGAAATATAGGAAGAAAAAAAAAATTTATATTACACGACTATACGTATCACACCATCAACTTTTATGTACCGATGGTATCTATATATGTTTAGCATATATGCAATACATCCAAATCAAGATATTTCAAAAATGACATGTAGGATTGTAAAGTTGTCATATGTTATTCAAAATATTTATTCTCTGAGCTTCTGCTAAGTTTCTCTTTAATCATATCTTTGTGGTTTCAACAAAAATGTTTTTTTAATAAATAAGTAAATTCATAAGGTTGGGGGGTATGGTTTAGGCAAAAAAAACTTTTTAACCAGTGGGGTGGTGACATTAGGAGAGAGAAAAAAGTTTAAACTCTTGGGTATTTTGTGGAGGATATGGTTTTAGACAAACTTAAGGGTACTTTTCGGCAAATAGGAGGCTCCAACACACAAATCACACACACAAATGTTTCGGCAACCATCGGCAAAGTTTTACTGAAAATATGGGTTGGGTTTGCCGATTTTTGTTTGCCGAAAATATGGGTATGGTTTGCCGATGTGTTTGTCGATTTTTTTGGTTTGCCGAGGGGGGTTACTGTAACACCCCAAAATCTAAAGATAATAAATATATATGTTTTTATATATTTTTATGTGAAAATATGTGTCGTATATGTGTTTATGTGATTAACATGTTAAAATGTTAAGAAATGCGTATTTGAAGTTATAACAATAAACTATGCATAAGGTAAGTATTTATCGGGTTAGATTATTTAAAAAAAAAAATTTAATAATAATATATGTTTATATGTTAAATATATGTTATATGAATGATTAGTCACCATGCTAGGTGTCAATTCTCATGATTAGTCACCATGCTAGGTGTCAATTCTCATGCTTAGTCACTAGGACACTTGTAAGAAGCATGTGAGACACTCTTGGCTATAAATAGACCATGGATCCATCCATTTTTCCTTGCTAATTCACCAAAAATCAACCTAAAACCTCTAAGAAACCTCAAGAACACCAAGAACACTCTAGCTTGCATTTTTGAAGATTCAAAGGGAGTTAGGAGCCCATCCTCTGGAATAGATCAACCTAAGGTATGTTTAACATTAGCCTTCAATTTGTTTCATGATACATAACACTTAGATATGCCTTTTAAGAATAATGCAAGATTAAGGTTCTTAAACATGTTTTGTTGAGATTGGGAGTTCTAGTGGGAATCATGGGTTGAAATTTGGTATGAAGCCTTAGAATAACATGTTTTAAGAAATCCTTAAGTTAATTTCATGTTTAAAGAAGGGTTGGTATGGTTTCACCATGTTGGTTATCAAGAACAAGTAAACCAAGAACAAGAACATAAACATTGGTGTTTTGATCATAGCAATTCCGCCTCCTGGTCGTGATAACGCCTATACGGTCAGTCATGATCATCACCACACTAAAACACAAATATGGGTGATATCTCATAGTAATCCCGCCTCCTGATCGTGATAACGCCTATATGGTCGGTCATGAGAATCATTCATCAAGTGCATAAAGGCTTAGACAAGGGTAATGATATTTAACAAAAGAACATGTTTTTATATATAATAAGTATATATAAGTTCAATTGTGATAATTAGTAAAATATACCGAGCTATTCGGGTACTTAGAAGTTCGTGTGGACCGGAAGGGTAAGCGCCTGTACACTGGGGTTTCTGGCATAGCGAGGGTGTCGCATAAATCCCAAATGGGACCTGGCATCCCTCACTGGGCGATCTCGGAGTGAGCATTTACTTATAGGAATGCGCGTCTTCATATTATAATTAGAAAAGTCATATTGACTATAAAGGACATTTTGGTCATTTTAACCTCTGAGAAAGTATAATCTTAGGATTATGGAACATAGAAGATGTTTATAATATAAAGCCTTTCATTAATACAACCCGATACACGATTAGGTTTGGATCAAGGCCTTTAGTGAAGATTCCGCCTGAGATTATTCAAGTAAAAGACAGAGGTGAGTCTTTCTCTCACTGGGCAATTACTTTTATGAAACGGGATGTGTTGTTCTGTATTAAATTGTATATTTGACTACCATTAGTATCTATAAATGTTGAGGCCTGAAGGGTTAGATACGATCTTGGAAGAGGGCCCATGTGACACGTACAAATAGGTAGTATGCATACAGATAGACCTAGTTGCTTGGACGATTATTCCCGATCCTGATTCTGTGATCCCTTCCATGGATATACACGTTTATATGATGCTGTAGTCAAAATTTAATTACATATGAACTGCTACGTTTATGAAACTCACCAGCATTATGCTGAGCCCCAAATGTTGTCTTTTTCTTTTGGACGCACATCTTAGGTACCATGTAGTAGCAGATAGCTAGACATGGATGGAAGGAGGAAGAAGCTAGTATAGAAGTCTGAATTTTGGTTGGACGAAGACATAGACTTCTAGTTTCAAATAAGAACTTCAATGTTGTATTATCTTTGTACTCTGTAGATCCTACAACTTTTGTTATGAATAAAGTTAAAAGACTTCCGCTGTAAACTTTGATTTGTGCCATGTGCTTTCTTTTATTCAATGCGTAACACTCCCTAGTGCTTATCCTGGGATGCGGGTGTTACAGTTACCGAAAGTATATCGCCCATCCTAATGTGCTAAATTTGACTTAGTCAACCTTGATGGTTTCATAGCATAATCTCCTACGAAGTGCAATTACAGTTGAACATAGCAAGTTAATAGGTTCCCTAACCACAAATTAATACTTTATAAAAAAAAATGGTATCTCTGGTTCTTGTTGTTTTTGAAGAATGATCATTTTTTTGTGAACTAATTTGAAATGGCAGGGAATAGATTTTACAATAAGCCTGTGACATATGAGTTGCCCTATATTCATGCACAACTGTAAAAACCAAATAAACATTTGATCGAACACCTTACCTACACGAACATAGATTAGGCACATTCACGACATAGGGAGCAAATGAGAGATAAATGAACATACGATTATCAGTTGTGGTTGAAGGTATCGAACCGAGTAAGTAGTAACACTACCTCCAAAACAAATAATTCGAACGAAACATCATTGATCATCGACTGGAAGATTCTTTTTAATTACCTGTGATGTATACTGATGGAGATTAGAAAAAAGGAGATTAGAAAAAAATGGGATTGTTTAGTAAACAAGGATAAGTGGATAACCAATCAATGAATTTGCATGTCGAGATGTTTCGTAAATTTGCAATTAGAGATCTGTTATAGACCAAACAGGAGAGCTCAACCCAAAAGACTAGTCTGATGGGTGAGAGAGCCCATTTGACCTATAAACCCCACATCAGTTCCCATACAACCAATATGGGACAAGTCCCATACCTTGCAATGTTACCGATCCATAACAAGATCGGTGCACGATTTGTTTAATTTCACAGTGGAGATCAAGATCATTGGTTTGTAGATGTGTTTCAAGTAGAACCAAAAATATCGGATAAACAACACTAAGGTGCTGTTTGTTTTTCTGCAAAAGCTCTTCCTGTCCTCTTCTGTCTGCGCCGCGCAGACCACGCGCAGACATGTAGGTCTGCAGACTGTTTGTTTTCTCGAAGACATTTCATTAAAAAATGTCCGCGCAGGCTCTTCTTGGTGCAGATGTGACCCAGTCACTTCTGACATCTTCTAACATCTTCTAACCTTCTCTTTAAACTGTTTTTACATTAAAAAAACATTTTTAAATAGTTTTTTTTATTCTTTTATAAAAAAAAACATTTTATTAAGTCCTTTTTAAAAAACTTTTTCTAAAAAAACTTTTTTAAAAGTTTTTAATATATTAAAAAACTTTTAAGAAACTTCTTTAACCATTTTTTTTAAATCGTCTTTTAAAAAAGTAAAAAAAAACATTTTAAACAATTAATTTTAAAAAATAAATTTTAAAATGTTTTTTTTTTTAAATTAGTTTTTTTTTTAAATTGTTTTTTAAAAAAGTTTTGTTTTTAAAAAACGTTTTTAAACAATTATTTTAAGAAAAAATATTTTAAACAATTATTAAACAAAACTTTTTAAACATTTATTTAAAAACGTTTTTAAACTGTTTAAAAAACATTTTTTTGAACAGTTTTTATAAAATATTTTTTATATTTTATTTAAAAGAAAATTGTTTAAAAAACAATTGTTTGGTAAAATATACGGAAAGAAATAAAATGATTGAATTATGTATAAGTTTAAAAAATGATTTATTTAAATTTCAGTTTATTTTAGCAGTCTGCATAAGTTAAAAAACAAACACTCTTCTTCTTACAGACTGCAGAGGTTTAGTCCACCTCTTCTGCTACAGATGTCTGCAGATGTGGTCCGCAGACTGCAGATATTTTACATTTTCAAAAACAAACAGCACCTAAAAGAAATAGTTGAGGGAGAAAGCGAATAGGAGTAGATGTGTGTGAGTGAGTGTTGCAGTGGGTCATACCATGATCCATTTATACGGGTCATGGGTCAAAAAAGCTTATTAGCATATTACGAAGATCCAAAACTGTAACTTTATTATTGCTATCTTTTCAAAGTAAAACTTATCATATTACAGCATTCTTTATCAAACATGATCAGTATTTACGAGTCACATTTCAGAACATATACTTCAAATTTTTTTTAAAACCAAAATATGCATTCCTCCATCTAGTGCTCATTACCAAAGGAACAACCACAACCCAAAAACCAGCAACGAATCCGGACATTATGCTAATAATCAATCCCCAATCTGCTCCTTGTGATTTGTTATTTTCTTCTTCTTCATGGTTAGCATCTGGTGCTCCAACTACACAACTTTTGGTGAGTGGATCTCCACAAAGGTCGTTGCCAAAGAAGCTGGACTCATCAAAACATTGAAGTTGTGTGCCTGTTGGGACTCTTCCGGTAAAATTGTTATATGACACATTGAAGCTACTCAAGAAATTTAAGTTTGACAAGCTCATGGGAAGTTCTCCAGAAAGCTTACTAAGAGACACGTCAAGTGATAACATAATCACGACATGTTTCAACAATACTTATTGCTAACTTCATTTACACCTCAAGTTACTAAAGAAATGAAAATATGCGGTCCTCCATGATCTACTGACTATCAACGGAGCCACAACGATCCAAAAACCGACAACCAATCCAAGCAACGTGCTAACAATCAAGCCCCATTCTGTTTCATGTGATCCTTCTTCTTCATTTTGACCTTCCGTGCTAGGTACTTGGACGACACAACGCTCGGTGAAAAGAGTTCCACACAACTTGTTACCGAAGAAGCTAGACTCGTTGAAGCTCTGAAGCTGAGTACCTGATGGAACTCTTCCAGTCAGACTGTTGTAGGACACATTGAAGTTGCTCAAGAAATTTAAGCTTGATAAGCTAGCAGGAAGCTGCCCGGAAAGCTTGTTCAATGATAAATCAAAGGATTCAAGTTTTTTCATGTCACCAATCTTGTCTGGGATCCTTCCAGTCAATTGATTTCTTGATAAATTGAGGGATTTCAACAATACAAGGGTCGTAAGTTCGCTTGGAATGTTCCCAGAAAGATTGTTACTCGAAAGGTCTAATAACATCACCCATTGAAGAATAGTGCTATATGTGTCCTCTCGTCCCTTTGTCACCAATAAATCACTAGCAATAGTTGCTCCATCGTAAACCACATAGAAGGCAAATTGATACGGTGGGATATATTCTTTACCAGTTTCTTTACCAGAAAGGACAGTGAAGTTATTGATGCATCTCGGAATATTTCCTGATAGACTGTTATCAGCAAGGTCCAAAATCTGAATAGTTGTAAGATAACAAAGTTCATGTGGAATGTTTCCATGAAAATTGTTAGATCTAAGGTTGAGCAATCTCAAAAAAGGGAGTTTCGTTCCAAACCAAGTTGGAATGCTCCCATTGAGTTCGTTTCTACCAAGTTCAAGAATGGTTAAGCCTGTCAAATTCATTAAAGAAGCAGGCAATCTTCCTGAGAGCTTGTTTCCACCCAAGCTCAATGAGCCTAGCCATGATAAAGAACCTAAAGTAGTTGGAATTCCTCCAGAAAGATTGTTATTATTCAAGTTCAGAAATCTTAGCCTAGGCCACTTTTTCCAGCAGTTGGGAATGACACCCGACAAATTATTATTCCCCAAACTAAGAGCTTGTGTCTCTTTCACACCATTTGAACACAAAAAAATATGTAACGTCCCCACAAAGAGATTATTTGATAGATCTAAAGAAATAGGAAACTTACCATCGAAGAGTTGAGTTAATTTTCCCCCAAACTCATTGGAGCTCAAGTCGAGTAAACGAAGTGTTGAAGGGATACTTAATAGTGTTCCCTTTATATGATTTTTTGACATATCTAAGCAGTTTAGATTGGTAAAAGATCTCCAAAATGACTCGGGAATGTATTCGGAAATGCCCGTGTTGCTTACGTCCAATATTACTAAACTCTTCTGCAATTCAATCCACGGTGGGAATTGGGGCCCTAAACCCCACGAGTTCAAGTACAAGTTGTATACCTGGAAAGGGGGGATCCAATTCGAAAGTCGAGGTTTTAAGGTTAAGTTGTTGCCTTTTCCATTCAAATATTTCAGGCTCACTAGTTTGTCAAAGTGAGCTTCTGTCACGACACCTTTCAGTGAGTTATTAGAGATATCTAAAAATCTCAACCTGGAAAGTTGACCAAGGCTATCAGGAATGCTGCCGTTGAGTCGATTATCTGATAGATCTAAAAACTCCAATGACAATAATCGTCCAATTGAGAATGGAATAGGACCAGAAATTAGATTACCTGAAAGTGATAACATCCTCAAAGAAGTGCAATGTTCTATGGAATCTGGAAATATAGCAATCTTGTTAAAACCAAGTTCTAGGTACTTAAGATGTCTAAATTTTCCAAGTTGATATGGCAGATGACCAGAAAGTCCCGACGATTCCATTAGCAATGACTCCAAGGCGGGTGATTGGCACTCAAAAAAATTTTGAAGAATGTCTTTTAAGCTCATACGAAGAGATTCCATATATGACATATCAAGATATATTAAATTACAGACGTTGCCGAATGATCTAGGTATGGTCTCTGTAAGTCGATTTCCCCACACCTCAAGGTGAAGAAGAGATGTAAAGTTGTAAAGGGATTCAAAAATTGGACTCGAGATACCACAATCACTAATATCTAATGAAATGAGATTACTAGCTACACTACTAGACAACCCTTTTAACACCGAAGAAGAGTTCATGAAATCGTTGCGATTGACATAAAGCAATTTGAGAGCAGTCAGATTACGAAACGTAGTAGTACTAGTAGGAACAGGGTCGTAAAAATGACACCCACTTAAATCTAAAGAAACCAGGCTAGTAATACTGAATATCCACTGTGGCACAGAACTATTAAAATTGTTAAAGGATATGTCAAGCAAGGTGAGGGATGTCAGATTATGAATAGATACATCATCTATATGCGAGAGTTCGCAATTAGACAGATGCAAGTTGACTAAAGAAGGAAGTGTGTTGATCACCTGAAACCAATTGTTTGCTTTACTTAGGTTCATACCATTCATTTCCAAGTGAGTCAACAAGCGGAGACTTGACAACCAGTGCATGTTTGGCATGCTAGTTGATTCATATGATTCATAGTTATGACTGTATCCCAAAGAAAGGACGTGCAATTTCGAAAGATTCCCCAACTGAGATGGGATCACTCCACCAAATCTGGAATTTGAGAGGTTAAGATACCTCAACTCTCCAAGAGAAGAAATGAAGCTTGGAACTTGGATGCTTCCAAAATCATTGCAACTCAAGTCCAAATGTTTGAGTTGCTTCAGTTGCAATAAGGATGGATTTATATCCCCTCTCAATCTATAAAGCTTAGAGGTTTTTTCGTACTCTTCGTAAGCAAAACCATAACCTTGATAATAACAGTGACCATCAAGTCCTGGAAGATGAATTCGATGAACATGACCGGTGGAATTATCACAAGCAATCCCGGCCCATTTGCAGCAGTCACTCTCCTCCTCGCCAACCCAAGAACCAAGTCGATTGGCTTCATCTATGAGTCCATGTTTGAACTCAAGAAGTGCTCGTCTCTCATCATCTATGCATAACCGATGGTCAAAGTTTTGAATAGAGAGGCAAAAGTGAAACAAGGTCACGAGAAGAACTAAGCACAAGGGAGAAAAAGAACGACTCATCTATTCGATATCTTATTATTCGTTAATCAACGGTATTTAACAACCTAACAATAGGCTCGTTGTTATTTACAATTTCAGTCTCTACATATTATGAATTAAAACAATAGTCCTCACATTTACAAATTGTCACAAACATGACATGGTGGTTGACTACGAAGCGAGATTACATTTCTAAGGTATCTTTTACTTTTCTTCACACTTGATTCCAAATATGAAAAATCAACTAATAAATGTTTCCTTTTTTCTCTTTAAATGTCCCTTGCATATATGACCCCACAACCACAAGTTGATAATCGCTCGATGTCCTTTCCAAAATATCGTGAAAAACATCAATAACAAGATTTTGTAACACGTAAGTTGCCACGGGTATAACGCAGTTACACTAAACAGTTTAATTGTTAAACGTTATGTAAAGAAGACAAAATAACAAACGTGTAACGACCAAAACACTTAAAACAAAAAAAGTTTATTACACCAACAAAACAACAAGTTTGCCAAACTCATTCGGATAAAAAAACAAAAAAAAAACAAAAACTTTAGAAAAAGCAAAAAAAGAAACAAAAGAATTAAGAAAAAAAGAAAAGTATAAAACAAAAAAATATATGAAATATAACTTCTAACAAAATATTTTATTTTATTTCATCAAACTTGTATTTTGTTTGTAAGGATAATCTTTAAATTATCTTTGTGAAATATGTATTGTGATTTTACTATTTTAGTATCGTGAACACCATATATATTATCACAAGTTTTTTTTCTTTCTTTAAACGGAAAATTTGGATCACTGACGGGAACATTACACCACTTATCCAATCATCTCCAATTCTCGTCGGGAGAAAACTCACATCCTGATGGGGTTTAACAAAATAGGGGTTACAAGTTATCAGAAGTTAACATGTGTGAACTGTATACTTGTATTTGGATAATATTACACTTAATGGGATCCGAGGTGTAGAGGTCGAACCCCTAATAATGGGGTTCCGGGGTGACAACTTGAGGTCCAAGACCCTGCCCCTAGGTTGAAATTAAGATGGCGTTTGGTTTATGGAATTCAAAGGAATTGGAATTTATGAATTTTTCTTTTAAAATTGTTCTTGATTGAGTAAAGAAAGAATTTGAAATGCAATGGATTCCTTTAATCAATGAATTTTTTTAGTAGAAAAGGGTATAAGTGGTATTTTACCCAAAAGAAAATTACCCCCTCCCCCAAATTTTAAAACGACCATAACTTTTTTAATTATCCGAAGTCGATTTATTATATAAAAAAATTACACTTGGACTTATCGCATTTTTATATTTAATTCGGATGTGGTCCCGACTTATTTCGAAGCTTTTTTTTTCAAACGCCTAGAGGGCGGTGTGCTGTGCGTGAAACTGGCTAAAGTGCCCCACCACGCAGTGACTACGCATGGCCTTATATTAGCTAAGGTTTGAACATGTGGTATTTTTAGATAATGCTCCAAGAGGCAAAGCCTCTCTCATTGGAAAACAACCCTAATGGTTTCAATTATTTATTTATTCTCTGGTCTTTGTTAACTCTATATCTCCATCGTATTTCACCGGAATGGATGACGGTGTTGGTTCTGGTTCGAAGACAAGGACAATGCTCGGTGTTGGTTGCAGGGAGGACCAAGGGCGATGCTTGTTCTTGGTTGTGACGGTGACGACCATTGGTGGTGGCTATGGTATGACGCGGTATTTTGATTCTTCCATCCATAGAACTTTTTCATGGGTCAAGATTGTCTGGTCTATATAATTTGATTACTGATCAAAAGTAATAAATAGACCTTATGGTCCCGATCTCATATAGCACAAAGTGAAACCACTCATCGAACTAATCAATATCAAAACATTTACATCCCAAGTCAACGAAAGATCGAGGGTCTTCAACCCAACTTACACGACAAGTTAGAAAACCAATTCATGTCATGTGGACCCAAAGAGGATCATTCTATGGAAAAAGACATGAGTGGGCATCATGCGATTGCATATTATAAAGTTCAACTGTTTTTTTACCTTATTTACTTGAACACTCTTTCACAACAATCATCCTATCTCTACATATTAAAAAAAAAAAACACACACACACACAAAAGAACACACACTTAATTACAATGAAGCCAAACCCAAACAATCAATGTGATTCAGTCAATCTGGAGTTTAATTAGTAGTTAATATAGCTGACCGACCCAACCAAATAGCCATCAATGGGAATATTAGCACTCACTAATATAACACAAACCCTTATATCTTGTTAAAATAAATTCGTTTCAAGAAAATAAGTTTTAGAAATCAAGTTGATAAATTGTGTTGCCGTATAGTTGAATAGCTGATCCATATCACCTAAGTTCTGGTCCAGATAATTCCGATTGGGTCCCTATTTATATGAAGAACGTAACCGGATTTAAATGGTTCGGAACTATAAAACCCAACCCCATAATTATAAAATGGATTAGGTTAATAGCCGGACTGGTTAACCGGTTCAATAACCAGCCTTTTTTAAAATATATTTTTTAAATATATAAATTAAATACTAAATAATACAAAACCAATAAAATTTCCGCATTTATTTTTAAATTTTAAAAACAAGAAAACATAAATTCAAATGACATGAATAAATTTGTTTGATTTTGAAGCCAAGGAAGCTTTGGACCTAAATTTCAAGAATCCAAACTCAATATCAATGTTTTAAAACCCGGGTCGAACCGGCCGGTTCAACCGGTTTGACCGGGGACCGGCCACCTTTCCGGTTCTTTAATGCCCGATTTTTTGGGTTGAACCGACCCGCTTCAAACCGGCCGGTTTTCCGGTTTTTTCCGGTTCAACCGGTTTTTTCCGGTTCAACCGGTCCGGTTCAACCGGTTTTTTCCGGTTCAACCGGTTTTCTGATTTTTTTATTTTATTTTTTTTAACTTTTTTTTTATTTTTTATTTTTTTTAAGTTTAAAACTTATATTTTCTTATGAAATACATATTTGATATTATTTTTTAGTGGATTATAATTGTATTTTAACTACTTTTGTTGGGGTGTACAAGTTTATTAGCATTTTTATAAAAAAAATATATATAAATCCCCTAACCGGTTCAACCAGCCGGTCTAACCGGTCCGACCGGTCGAACCAGTCCCGGAAGGTTTTCCGGTTCAACTAAAAAACCGGTTTTTAAAACATTGCTCAATATCGTGCCGGATAGGTCATAGGTGGTTCATAGTTAATAGCCAATAACGTATGCCTTAACATGTTTGCATCTCCCTAGACACGTGATATTAATAATTTATAAAAGTATTCTAACAAATAAACTAAATATAATTCATAAAAGTATTCTAACAAATAAACTCAACAATGAAGTTAAAAAGGATCAAACATATGTACATCCACAAATTATCCTATATATACAAAATATAAGTTGATATTAATAATTTATAAAAGTATTCTAACAAAATATAAGATCTAATAACATCACCCATTGAAAAATAGTGCCATATGTGTCCTCCCGTCCCTTCATCACCAGTAACTCAGTAACACTAGGTGCTTCACCATTTACAAACACATAGTCGGCAAATTGATCATTTGGGAGACCTCCTTTTCCGGAAAGGACACTGAAGTTGTAGATGCATCTTGGAATATTTCCTAATAAATTGTTATCAGCAAGGTCCAAAATCTGAATATATTTAAGATAACAAAGCTCATGCGCAGGGGCGATTCTTACTTATTACCAGCAGTGACCTCGATCACTGCTGGTTTTTTATCTAGAGATATCGAGTATACGTGTTTTACGAAGAAATTTTTTATATATACGTGTTTTATGAAGAAAATTTTTATATATATCGTGTCGGTCACCACTAATTTTTTTTTTATATATTGATTCGGTCACCACTAATTTTCGGTAACCCACGAATAAAATTTCAAGATCCGCCACTGCTCATGCGGAATATTTCCATGAAAATTGTTGGATCTAAGGTTGAGCAATTTCAAACGAAAGAATTATGTTCCAAACCATGATGCTATGCTTCCAACAAGTTCATTTCTACCTAGTTCAAGAATTGATAAGCCTGTCAAATTCATTAAAGAAGCAGGCAATCTTCCTAAGAGCTTATTCCTACCCATGCTCAATGAATCTAGCATAGTTAAAGAACCCAAAGTAGTCGGTATCTCTCAAGAAAGATTGTTGTCATTCAAGTTCAACAATCTCAACCATGGCCACTTCTCCCAACACTCGGGAATGACACCCGACAAATTATTTCCCCCCAAAATAAGAGTGTTTGTCCTTTTCCAACCAGTTGTACACAAAAAATGGTGTAACATCCCCACAAAGAGATTATTTGATAAATCTAAAAAATTCGGAAACGTATCATGGAAGAGTCGTGTTAATTCTCCTCCAAACTCATTAGTATTTAAGTCAAGGAAATCAAGTGCTGAAGGGATACTCAACAATGTTCCCTGTATACGGTTTTTTGACATATCTAGGTGTAGAAACGGGGTGTCCCGGGTGGTCGAAGTGGCATGGCCAGGGACGAGTCACCAAGGCACCGGGCCGATCCACCGTGTGGGAGAGATGTGGCGAGCCTCCGAGCCGGGCTAGGAAGATCTGTCTCTCCCGGGTCTTGTCTTGTACCTGCAACATGAAGGGAACCCGTTAGAAGGGGACCAGAGACCGGGGTCTCTGGACCACCCTCCGACGGTCAAGTCAGTAAGACTGTATGTATATAGTATGTATATATGTATATGTATGTATGTGGCAGCATGTGGGATGAAGGGGATCATCCAAGTAGGATGAAGGAGATTGGCTGAGCAGGATGAAGGGGAATGCTGGAGGAAGCACGACCATGTAGGCCAGGGGGGTGGCACGGCCATGTAGGCCTGAAGGTAGTGCGGCCATGTAGCACGGCCGGGTAAGCCAGAAGGTAGTGCGGCCATGTAGCATGGCCAGGTAGGCCAGAAGGTAGCGCGGCCATGTAGCATGGCCAGGTAGGCCAGAAGGTAGTGCGGCCATGTAGCATGGCCAGGTAGGCCAGAAGGTAGTGCGGCCATGTAGCATGACCTGTAGGCCAGAAGGTAGTGCGGCCATGTAGCATGACCTGTAGGCCAGAAGGTAGTGCGGCGCTGTAGGCTGGACCAGACCAAGTAGGAAGGACCAGCCCAAGTAGGAAGGACCAGGAAAGTAGGATGAACCGGGCCAAGCGGGATGAAGCAGGCCAAGTGGGATGAAGCAGGCCAAGTGAGATGAAGCAGGCCAAGTGGGAAGGACCAGGAACCCTTTCAAGGAGGGAGTGAGCCTCCTTATATAGGGATAGTGATGGGCCAGATTGGGCCTGGTGGGCCGAATCTGGTATGAGCCATCAAAGAGGAAGTAGTGGGCTGTATTGGGCCGTACTATATAAAAGCCCTTAGCCCATGTAGTTAGCCCGATACGGACCCACGTCATCAGCCCCCCAGTCTAGTATGGTATAGTCCTAACTATACCATGCTAGACTTATCTTGTAGCTCCAATCGTCTTGCTTTCTTTTTCTGCGTTGAACCCTGCACAAAATGTTAGTACTTTACCTTTTTCTTGTTTGGAGACTTGTTCTGGATGGGCTTGCCTGGATGCATGTGTTCTTGCATTGTTTAGATCTTTGATGAGGGACCGATGTTCATCGTGGTGGTTTGGGTGTAATATGTGTACAAGGTGTGATGGTTGTTGGTTATGCGTCGTTTGTATAGGATATATGGTAGGAGGGGTTATTAGGATTGGTAAGTTTTGGAGGTTGTGATTCGGCGCTTGGCCGAGACCATTGTAAGTTGTCGGAGGATGGGTGGTTCGGTCGCGTGACCTACGTCCACAATGTATGGATGTGTAGTCCATTATGTATATATGGTGGTTCGAGCCTAAGACCCAGGACCACCTGTTACGTAGTGGATGTGTCGTCCACTTGTCAATTCCTTGTTACAGGAAGAATGTGTTTATACCCGGGTTTGACTATTTTCATAGTCTATGTGGTCCCGCTGTTGTCAATCACCAAAAGTGCCGAAGTGTATGAGTTCGAGCCGATGGTTCGACATGCGCAGGTCACCCACTAAGTATTGGGTGGAGGTTGTCGACTGGCTAGTCCAGTGGCTTCCCCCATGTGCCCCGGCCGTCGGTTGGCCTGTCGTTTGTTGTGTCACCGCCCGGAGTTTGGTCCCTTGTCGGTTGTAAGTAGTCACAGAGACCGCGGGGACCCTTATCCGTGCGGGAGGGACGCTGCACTGTTGCAGTGTTATGGTATATTGTTGTCCTGTGGACCGAACGACATTAGCCAGCCGTCCTTGTGTGACCCACATGATAATAATGTAAGTAGTGGTTTGGCGTAATACCAGAACCACTTGAATAAAATAATAAGTAGTGATCCAGCCGTACGACCGGAACCACCAGAATAATAATAGAAGTAGTGGTCGGCGTGAGACCAGAACCACTTAAATAGAATAGTAAGTGGTGGTGGCCGTACGGCCGGAACCGCCAAAATAATCATATTAGTGGTCGGCGTAAGACCGAGACCACTTAAAATAAAATACTAAGTGGTGGTGGCCGTACTGCCGGAACCACCAAAATAATCATATAAGTGGTCGGCGTAAGACCGAGACCACTTAAAATAAAATACTAAGTGGTGGTGGCCGTACGGCCGGAACCACCAAAATAATCATATTAGTGGTCGGCGTAAGACCGAGACCACTTAAAATAAAATACTAAGTGGTGGTGGCCGTACTGCCGGAACCACCAAAATAATCATATAAGTGGTCGGCGTAAGACCGAGACCACTTAAAATAAAATACTAAGTGGTGGTGGCCGTACGGCCGGAACCACCAAAATAATCATATAAGTGATGACTCTGCAAAATAAATTGTTAATTGGCAAGCGTAAATACGTCAAGTGTACTTATATGAAAAGTCGTAGTATATGGGCGTGCCATAATCAAAGACTTGTAACTAACTGTAGACGATTCAATAGTCGAGGTAAAAATGATAGAACCTGTTGACCATTGGTCGATGTCGTAAGGTGCCCAATTAAAGAATGCCATATAATTGTCTGATCCGAAATAATTAGACCGAACGGCTTGTAGCATTCAATAATGGTAGTAGAACCGGTGTATGTGGTAGTAGACCACTATAACCAATACATATGATGTCTTCCTTCAACTCTAGAGGATATATATGATGATGTTAGAAGACGTGTATTACGTCTTTGTTGATAATAATAGCCATAGATTGATGCTTGAGTATAACGTCCTCCTTCAGATTAGAAGGAGGTCATAGTATTTGAACATATGATTTTTGCATAATAATGTCCGGTCCGCGCCGGTGATGATAATAATGTCCTCCTTCAGATTAGAAGGAGGTAATAATGTCTGAACATATGGTTCTTGTGTAATAATATATGTGTGTCAAGTCGATCGACTTTGATAATAATAATAAGATGAACACTGAATATTTGCCCGATGTTAGCGTTAACCGTTCTTCCTGATAATAGAATGTACCTTCGTTGATGGTAATAATAAGGGTGATGTTGAATGGTGCTTGTCATTTTTGATAACCATTCTTCATGGTTAAAAAATAATCTCTCATGTTGTGTGTGGCAATATGGAGTAGTCGATCGGTACTCACGAGTGCTATTTTATGATTAAATGAGTAATAAATCACCCATCACGTCGGAATGTTCGAATAAATAATACGTCTTCTAGTTGACTGGACGAGTAGCCTAAATAGGGGTGAAACTCCTTAAGAAATTCCATAAGCGTGTAGCCATCGAAGGTTATAGCGGTGTTATACCGTACTAGTCCCCCGGTTCAAAGCTGTTAACTCATGTTAGTAGCATTGAACTTAAAAAATAAATTGTTAGATCATTTTTCATAAGTAAGAAAAATGTAGAGTGTAATGTTAGGAAAATGTCTTTATATGTGATGCCCAAAATATGTCTACTTGAAGCTAATTATTTCATATTAACTTCAATTCAAGTAATTGAATAGGACTTCAGACATAATTGAATAAAAACAAACATCCGTCACGGCCTCTTAAATACCGGTAATTGTTATGCACGTCATATGTTGGTGCATATATATTTCTCATGTATCTTAGCACGTATGTAGTTAAAGAAATATCTTTAAAGGATGTAATGCGTGTTTGATACTTAAGTAGGGGTTAAAGTTGATAATTTCTCACAGTGTGGGGTCTATACCATACTCCTTTTAGAATTATAGGAATGACAATATATTGTCATCATTTGTATGTGTCGGCGTGAACAGAGAGATGAGCATCTATATTGTTGGTAAACTTTCATCAAAGAATCCGCCTACTGAAACACAGGTAGTGATTGAAAGCTATGAACAAAAGTGTACTTACAAACCGTGGAAGTGTTTCTCCACAATCGATGATGCTGTTCGAAGCAGGCCGGTGTAATAAAAGCAGGTGCCGTCCGGCACAGAAGGTTGCACGATATGCCGGTACTCTTAGCCGACCGTGCGATAGACAGGGAAAGCGGGCCGCTCGGTGGTTAAGGTTCGTACGGAACCCTCATATCATATCACCTCCTAGATTTCTGTTTATAATGCATACCGGAGACCTTGCCGGACCAAAATAGATGCCCGTCAAGATGTTGTTCGGAGAAGGCAATGTTCGCCCGGTGGAGCATGTAATCTCGTTTCCGATGCTTCTGGAGAGGAGACTTGCATAAGCTGGTAACGAATTCGTTCGGAGAGTTGTTGCTGAGAGAGCCGCCCGGCATCTAGAGATTTATCAAAAACTCTACCATTCAGGTTTCCGCCCGGCATAGTTGTCATTTCATGGTTCACCGTTCTGTAATAAGTGCAATAGAGGCCCTGCCGGACCAAAATAAATGGCCAGCAAGTCGGGTAATGGCTGAGGGAGGTCGACTGGGGGAGGCCGTGCCGGAGAAGAGACATTTGTATGAGATGCCGTCCGGCCAATAAAATCGTTTGGGAACGTGTCGATTGTCTTTGAGAAAAAATAGATCGAATGTCTATAATTTTAATGTGCAGCTACTATGACAGATGTAGACTAGCCGTCCGGAAATAATAACGAGGGAGGCTATCCGGCAAGCTCCGATGGGCCGAGATAGGCCGTCCGACCACCGGACTAACAAGGGGGGCCGTCCGGCAGATTCTGATAAGCTGGGATGGGCCGTCCGGCAACAAAAATAACATGGAAGGCCGTTGGGCAACAGAGATCCATGGGTAGTGGAGTAACCCGTACCAGAAGTTCACCTGAGACATGCTGAATCTTCTTCACTAAAATAATAAAGCAACCCTGTTAATATATATTTTAATGAAATTCGTAAATGGAGATGGTAGCCGGAGAAGATGCAACCAGGTGGAGCTCTTTCAGAGTTTGTAGATGTTCCGGTAGAAGATGTTCCGGTAAGAAAACCGTCCGGACATCAAGAACCCATTCGGAGTGAAAACTCCTTCAACCGAAGCATAGGACGAGTCACCAAGGCACCGGGCCGATCCACCGTGTGGGAGAGATGTGGCGAGCCTCCGAGCCGGGCTAGGAAGATCTGTCTCTCCCGGGTCTTGTCTTGTACCTGCAACATGAAGGGAACCCGTTAGAAGGGGACCAGAGACCGGGGTCTCTGGACCACCCTCCGACGGTCAAGTCAGTAAGACTGTATGTATATAGTATGTATATATGTATATGTATGTATGTGGCAGCATGTGGGATGAAGGGGATCATCCAAGTAGGATGAAGGAGATTGGCTGAGCAGGATGAAGGGGAATGCTGGAGGAAGCACGACCATGTAGGCCAGGGGGGTGGCACGGCCATGTAGGCCTGAAGGTAGTGCGGCCATGTAGCACGGCCGGGTAAGCCAGAAGGTAGTGCGGCCATGTAGCATGGCCAGGTAGGCCAGAAGGTAGCGCGGCCATGTAGCATGGCCAGGTAGGCCAGAAGGTAGTGCGGCCATGTAGCATGGCCAGGTAGGCCAGAAGGTAGTGCGGCCATGTAGCATGACCTGTAGGCCAGAAGGTAGTGCGGCCATGTAGCATGACCTGTAGGCCAGAAGGTAGTGCGGCGCTGTAGGCTGGACCAGACCAAGTAGGAAGGACCAGCCCAAGTAGGAAGGACCAGGAAAGTAGGATGAACCGGGCCAAGCGGGATGAAGCAGGCCAAGTGGGATGAAGCAGGCCAAGTGAGATGAAGCAGGCCAAGTGGGAAGGACCAGGAACCCTTTCAAGGAGGGAGTGAGCCTCCTTATATAGGGATAGTGATGGGCCAGATTGGGCCTGGTGGGCCGAATCTGGTATGAGCCATCAAAGAGGAAGTAGTGGGTTGTATTGGGCCGTACTATATAAAAGCCCTTAGCCCATGTAGTTAGCCCGATACTGACCCACGTCATCACTAGGTAGTATAGATTGGTGAATGATCTCCAAACTGACTCGGGCAAGTATGCAGAAATGCCCGTGTTGCTTATGTCCAGATCTACTAAATGCTTTTGCAGTTGAATCCACAATGGGAATTGGGGACCTAAACCCCACGAGTTTAAGTTCAAGTTGTATACCTGGAATGGGGGAATCCAACTCGAAAGTCGAGGTTTTAAGGTGAAGTTGTTACCATTTCCATATAAATATTTCAAGCTCACAAGTTTGTCAAAGTGAGCTTCTGTCACGACACCTTTCAGCAAGTTGTTAGAAAAATCTAAAACACTCAACTTGGAAAGTTGACCAAGGCTATCAGGAATGTTGCCGGTGAGTCGATTACTTGAAAGATCTAACAACTCCAACGACAATAATCGTCCAATCGAGAACAGAATAGTACCAAAAATTATATTATAACTAAGTGAAAATTCCCTCATGGAAGTGAAATTTCCTATGAAGTCTGGAAGTGTACCAAAAACCTCGTTTCCATCAAGTCGCAAGCGCTTTAGATGTACAAGTTTTCCAAGTTTATCCGGTAAATAACCAGAAAGTCCAGATGACGTCAAGAAAAATGACTCCAAGGCAGGTGATTTGCACTCAAAAAAACTTTGAATAACGTATTTTAAGCTAACACGAAGAGATTTCATATTTGACATATCAAGATATATTAAATTACAAAGGTTACCGAATGATCTAGGTATTGTCTTTGTAAGTTGGTTTCCTGATACATCAAGGATAAGAAGAGAGGTAAAGTTATGAATGGAATCAAGAGTTGGACTCGACATATCACAATAACTAATATCCAACGAGATGAGATTACTAGCTACACTACCTGACAACCCTTTTAACACCGAGGAAGAATTCATGAAATCGTTGCCACTGACATGAAGCAACTTGAGAGAAGTCAAATTACGAAACATATCAGTACTAATACGAACAGGGTCATTGTGAAAATTACACCCACTTAAATCCAAAGAAACCAAGCTAGTAATACTTAATATCCACCATGGCACAACTATTAAAATGATTATAAGATATGTCAAGAATGGTGAGGGATGTTAGGTTATTAGCAGGTGCATGGGGATCTATATGTGAGAGATCGCAACTAGACAAATAGAGTTCGACTAAAGAAGGAAGAGTGTTGATCACCTGAGACCAATTTCTTGTTTTACTTAGGTCCACACCATCCATTTCCAGGGTAGTCAATAAGCGAAGACTTGACAACGAGTTCATCTAGTCAAGATGAACAGAGAATTGTGAAATAAAAATGTTGTGTATTGCTCACTAGAAAACATCCACCATTTATAGGTGTTTATACAAGAAGGAAAAAAAGGAAACAATGCTAATACACAGGTTGTCATTGTAGCTAAAAGGAAATGACAGCTGGGAATAGTCGGACCCCTTAATTTGCACAACCAATTTTGACTTTTTGTTCTAACACTCCCCCTCAAGTTGAGCAGTGGGGTCTCCAATGCTTAACTTGTTTAGACAATCACTGAATATTCTTCCATTGACGGCTTTGGTTAAGATGTCTGCTAGCTGATCTTTTGAATGAACAAACGGTAGCTCGATAACGCCTGTCTCTAGTTTCTCTTTGATAAAATGTCTATCGACTTCTACGTGCTTAGTCCTGTCATGCTGAACAGGGTTTTCAGATATCTGGATTGCTGCTTCATTGTCACAGAAGATTTTGCAAGTTTTGGTTGGAGGAAAGCCAATCTCCGTTAAAAGTTTCTTTATCCATAAGATTTCAGCCACTCCACGTGCCACTCCTCGAAACTCAGCTTCAGCACTAGACAAAGCAACGACCTTTTGTTTCTTGCTTCTCCAGGTAACCAAATTTCCACCAACCATAGTGAAATACCCAGAGGTTGACCTTCTGTCTCCCTTATCACCAGCCCAATCAGCGTCTGTGTACGCTTGGATGTCAAGATTCCCATTTGGTTTGAAGAGAACACCATGGCCAGTTGTGCCTTTGAGGTACCTGATGATTCTTCGTACTGCTTCCATGTGGGTAACTTGTGGTTGGTGCATAAATTGACTGACCACCCCAACAGCATATGCTATATCTGGCCGGGTATGAGATAGATAAATTAACTTCCCCACCATTCGTTGATATCTTTCCTTGTCTGTAAGCTCCACTCCTTCTTCCATGCGGAGTTTGTGGTTCACCATCATGGGGGTGTCTGCTGGTTTGCAATCTATCATCCCAGTTTCTGCCAAGAAATCAAGGATATACTTCTTCTGGGAGATAAAGATGCCTCGTCTTGACCTGAGGACTTCCACTCCAAGGAAGTATTTAAGTCTGCCCAAATCTTTCATTTCAAATTCTTTGAACAGATTTTTCTTCAGTCTCAGCATCTCTTCTTCATCGTCTCCTGTGATGATCATATCATCAACATAAATGATCAAACATGTCACATGTCCACGATTCCTTTTTAGGAAAAGTGTGTGGTCAGAGTTACTTTGTCGGAAGCCATACTTCTTCATAGCTAAGGTGAATTTCCCAAACCAAGCTCTCGGGGATTGTTTGAGACCATACAAAGTCCGCTTCAGTCGACATACTTCTCCTGTGTTAAAGTTCTCTTTGAAACCGGGTGGGGCTTCCATATAAACTTCTTCTTTTAATTCTCCATGAAGAAAAGCGTTCTTCACGTCAAATTGGTGGAGAGGCCACCCTTTGTTGGCAGCAATAGAGAACAACACTCTTATCGTGTCAAACTTGGCTACTGGAGAGAAGGTTTCTGAGTAGTCAATCCCATATGTTTGTGTATATCCTTTAGCAACTAGACGAGCTTTATATCTGTCAATCGTCCCATCAGGTTTGTGCTTGATTGTAAACACCCACCGACACCCTACGGGTCTTTTTCCTGTTGGAAGATGGCATCTTTCACACGTGTCATTCTTCATTAAGGCTTCCATCTCGATTTCCATGGCTTCTTTCCATTTCTTTGACCCCATCGCTTGTTCTGCTGTCTTTGGAATTTCCTCCGCGTATAAGGCTGAGGTGAACGCTTTAGCTTCTTTGGTTAAGTTCCCTACAACAATGTTCGCCATAGGATATTTTGAGCCTTTTGTTTGCCTATCTGGAGTATAACGTTTGGGTGCCACCCCTCTATTTGCCCTTGGTGGTAATGTATACCTTCCAGAAGCTTCATGGTTATTATTTTCTACTTGATTAGAAGTCTCAGGAGTACCTGAAAGATTATCATTTATCTCAAGAGATTCAAGGGGTTGTGAGTTACTTACCTCAAACACTGGACTTGGACTGGGAGGATCTTGTTCTGAGGTACTGATCGTTGGACTGTGTGTTTGGGAAGCAGGTGACTCGGATGAGGAACTGTGTTGAGAATCTTCTTCTTCTGGTGTTTGAGTTATTCTCAACCAACATAGCGGATCACTTATTTCCTTCTCCCCCTGATCACTATGTTGGGAGTTGTAGAAGAACTCCGTTTCAAGGAAATCACAGTTCATGGTGGTAAACATGTGACGCCTTTTAGGGCTATAACATCGATACCCTTTTTGGTTTATCCCATACCCTACGAAAACACATTTTTCGGCACATGGGTCAAGTTTACTACGATTAGTTTTGGGTATATGAACAAATACAGAACACCCAAAAACTTTCGGTTCTAAAGTAAGTGGGGGAGAGAGTTTAGTGAATGTAGTAAGGGTTTGGATAGGAGTTTTAAGTTGGAGGGCCTTGGTTGGGAGCCGGTTGATAAGGTAAGTGGCGGTAGCAAGGGCTTCAGGCCAAAAATTCTTTGGAACATGTGACTCAATGAGAAGGGCACGAGTGATTTCTAAAAGAATTCGGTTTTTCCGTTCGGCAACACCATTTTGCTCTGGGGTGTGTGGGCACGATGTTTGATGGATTATTCCATTTTCCTGAAAAAAATGTTTCATCGGCTCATTCACAAATTCTCCCCCATTATCGGATCGGAGGATTTGAATTGTTTTTTTGAATTGATTTTGGATCATGGTATAAAATATTTTAAATTTTTCTAGGACTTCAGATTTATGTTTTAGGAAGTAGATCCACGTCATCCGTGTGCAATCATCAACAAAGATGACAAAGTACCGATAACACTGTCCCCCAACCACTTCGGCAGGGCCCCACACATCAGAATGAATTAATGAAAAAGGAAATTCAACCCTAGTATTATTTGGTTTGAAGGTATGTCTATGACTTTTGGCCAAAACACAAGTTTCACAGTTTAGCACATTATTCGAAGGAAATAACTTGGGAAATAATATATGTGAATAACCAGTGGATGGATGACCCAATCTCCTATGCCATAGCCAAGCTTCTTGATCACTACTTCCATGAGCCAGCATCACAGTTCCTTGTTGAGTCACTTCATCCACATAATACAGTCCTTGACGTTCAGTGCCACGCCCAATGATCACTCCCGTCCTGATGTCCTGTAAAATACAGAATGTGGGATGCATAAGAACAACACAATTTAGCTCTTTTGTCACATGACTTATTGATAAAAGTTTATGTGACAAAGAGGGTATATATAGACAGTTAGATAACTTCAAAGTTGGGGAAATTTCAATTGTCCCCCCTCCTTTAACAGGAGCACAACCTCCATTGGCAGTTTTGATATGGGTTTTTAATGGTTTTGATTTTGAAACAATATCAGATAGCTCGAATGTCATGGTGTCAGTGGCACCGCAATCTAGTATCCATGAGTCGTCACGTTGACCACACTCTCGTGCAACGTTTGCTTTCCCTATATTAACGGATATTATTTTTGTATTTTTTGTGGTTTTAAAGACTGGTGGGCCCCCTTTTGAAATTTCATCATTTAAAGAATTTGTTTGTGGGAATTTAGAGGACACGTACATGAGTGGTGGTGGGTCTCCCTTTGAAATATCACAAAAAATATCATCACAGTTTACGTATTTATGTTTTAAAAAAGACGAAGGGTTTAAGGGATCATTTTCTAAATTAGAAGGACTAAAGTTGCAAGGGCTTGAGTTATTTAACTCAAACCCTATACCTGTACGTTCATCATCTTCATTCCACGCAGCCGCTACTCCTCCAAACCCGTCTTCACTTTCAAATTTTTGACCTCCGCCACCGCTGCTGGTAGACTTCGGCTTGCCCATGGCGGTGGTTGTCTTTGCTCCTTCTCTGTCCTTTCGTTTGTGACCGTCATTCCACCACTCAGGATATCCAACAATCTTAAAGCACTGGTCTTTGGTGTGTCTGGCCATACCGCAGTGTGTACACTTCAGTCGGCTCTTATCCACACGGGACGATGGGCCAGTTTGTTGCCCATGATCTGACCGGCGTTGCCCTTTTGATACAAGCGCGACGCCATCGATTTCGGAGCTTCCAGTCACGGCCAGACCTGATGCAATACCGTTGCTCGAGTTCGGTTCACCGGGGATGGTGCTGAGAATTTTCTGATGTGCAGTTTCCTTCCTTACGGCAGCGTATGCGCCTTCAGCCGTAGGGAGAGGGTCCCATCTCAGTATCTCCCGTTTTATTGAGTCATATTTATGGTCAAGAGCATTTAGGAATTGAAATAACTTTTGTTCAGTTCGGAGTTTATTGTATGTTATAATATCAGCAGTACATACCATTGGGTTTGGATCTCGTCTCTCGATTTCTCCCCAAATCCCCTGCATAACAATCCAAAAATCTTCCAAAGGGGCTCCATTTTGCTTGAACTCGTTGGCTTTGACATGGAGATCAAAGGTTTGGAGCTTGTCTTTGCCGCTGCTATAGGTAACCACCAGAGCATCCCACAATGCCTTGGCTGTGGGAAATTCAGTCAAGTTACTAGCAAGCGCGTGATCGATGTTCTGGATTAACCAAGAGAAAACGACGAGATCATCTTGCTCCCATTGTTCGTATTTCTCATCGGTTTTATCCGGTGGTTTCGAGGTAAGATGACTTAACAAAGCTTTTGATTTCCCCCCTATGGCGACTCGTATCATACGAGCCCAGAGGGCGTAGTTCTGGCTGTTGAGATTAAGACTGATTTTGAGGCTATCTGAGAGGTTCTGTTTGGTATTTTGGTTTTGGGCAGGGAGGCTATTTTTGAGGAGGTTGACGATTTGGAGAGAGAGGTTATTGGCTTCGGTTTCGGTCATGGTTGCTATTTCTGTGGGGTTCGGAAAGGTAGACGATGAGCAGCTTTTGATCCTAAGATCACTAACACTGCTCTGATACCATCTAGTCAAGATGAACAGAGAATTGTGAAATAAAAATGTTGTGTATTGCTCACTAGAAAACATCCACCATTTATAGGTGTTTATACAAGAAGGAAAAAAAGGAAACAATGCTAATACACAGGTTGTCATTGTAGCTAAAAGGAAATGACAGCTGGGAATAGTCGGACCCCTTAATTTGCACAACCAATTTTGACTTTTTGTTCTAACAGTTCATGTTTGACATGCTGATTCGTTCATATGATGCACATGGATCAAAGGTACAACCGCGTGTCAAAGAAAGAACGTGCAATTTCGAAAGATTCCCCAACTGTGAAGGAATCACTCCACCAAAACCGGAATTTGAGAGGTTAAGATACGTCAACTCTCCAAGAGAAGATATGAAGGTTGGAACCCGAATCCCTCCAAAATCATTGCAACTCAAGTCCAGATGTTTGAGTCGCTTCAGACGCAACAAAGATGGATTCATATCCCCTCTCAATCTATGAGGCTGAGAGTGTGTTTGGAATGCATAGTACAAGTGCTCGAAACCTTGGAAAACACAGTGACCATCAAGTCCTGGAAGATGAATTCGATGAACAATACCGGTGGAATTATCACAAGCAATACCAGCCCATTTGCAACAGTCACTCTCCTCACCAACCCAAGAACCTAGTCGACCGGTTTCATCTATGATTCCATGTTTGAACTCGAGAAGTGCTTGTCTCTCATCATCTATGCATAACTGATCGTTAAAGTTCTGATTACAGAAGCAAAAGTGAAATAAGATTACAACAATAAGTAAACACGTTGGGGGAAATGCAGGACTCATCTTGATGATTAAT
Source organism: Deinandra increscens subsp. villosa (assembly GCA_039602395.1). Lineage (NCBI taxonomy): Eukaryota > Viridiplantae > Streptophyta > Magnoliopsida > Asterales > Asteraceae > Deinandra > Deinandra increscens. Next base: position 2,800,617 of record JBCNJP010000019.1, read on the forward strand.
AATGACGCAAATAACAATCACTTGATTAAAGAGTTCAAAATGGGATATTCATAGGAGACAGAGATTATTACCTTTTTAAGGTATCTTTTACCTTTTCTTCACGACTTGATTCCAAATAAGAAAATCAACTTATAAATGTATTCTTGCTAATGTTTTTATCTAACTGTCCTTTTCAGATAGGACCCACAAGTTGAAAATCCGTTTGTGTGGATATGAAGGAGACCAGTTCATTTATCGTTGGATGTTAACATACATCGATAGCAAGGATGAGTGATTCTTTCAAACAGAGGGTGATATTAATGATTTACAAAAGTATTCTACCAAAAATAAACTCAATGAGGAAAAAGGAAGGATCAAACATACTGTCCATCCACAAATTACAAACGTATTATACTAACACCAACGTTAAGGGGTTGTTTAAAGCACGACTACAAAATGGTTAAACATAATTCCCCTAACCAAACTTACTGCGACATCAAAAGCCTCACCCAATCCTCCCTTTCATCTTCATTCAAATCCCAAAAGGTTATCACGTTATCACAGTCACTTGTTAATTTTTCGATTGCTCTAAACCTTTCCAATTGAGTTAAAGATTTCATTTTTAAAAGCTCCAAAATGACCATGGAAGTTTTCTTTTTTAGATCAAGTTCAAGCTTCATACCTTCGCTCAATTTAGCCGAAGATTCTTTAATACTGTCAGCAAGTAGCTTAACTGCATCATTGAAACTCTGAAACAAAGATTTGATTTCGATAGTGCGTTTCCTCTTCTTACTTTGAACATTTGAAGTTTCTTCATGGAAAGGAATACGCAGTTTATCCGTTTTGTATTTCAGTGCCAACATGCAAAGTAAAATTACAATGCAGGAAGCAGTCGAAATAACTTGGTTCCACCATCTCAAAATCAATGTCTGCCTCCTCTGCTTACTTTTGTGGATTGTTAAACTAAGTGGGGCCATCCTATAATGTTTATACTTTAAATTATGAGTTGGAAAAAATGCAAATTTGCTAAACGAAATAAAGGATTTAAAAGGAACAAGATGTTAACTATCTATATGATTAGTTTATGCACTACGTTAACTGATATAAAAACATAAGATTGTTTAAGCAAATTTTAACAAATCAAAACACAATACAAACCACAATGCAGTTATCCAGGTAGGTAGTCCAAATATCAACAGGTCTTATGGCCAGTGGCGGATCTTGATTTTTTTTTTATGGGTGACCGAATCAATATATAAAAAAAAATTTAGTGGTGACCGACACGATATATATATTAAAATATATGATATTATTAGGGTTGAGCCCACGGGCCCGATTGTGTTTCTAGGGTTCCTTATGAACTCTATATATTGTAACCCTAATCTTCAATAATATGGATTCAGTTATTCAGTATTCCATATTCTTACATGGTATCACAGCCTAAACGATCCAAACCCTAGTCGTCGTCATTGTGTTCAAATCCTAGACAGGGCGGTGTGCCACCACTGCCGCCGCCCTGTCCCACCTTTGTTTTTTCTGTTTAGTATTCGCTTCTATTTTTTTCGAATAAAGCTTCGTTTTCGATTCAAGATTCCAACTACTACTTTTAGAAATCCCATTGTGACATCGCTGCTGCCTTGTTGCTGCTAAGAATTCTCGGCACCATCCGTCCATCATTATTTGGTTCGTTTGATTTCTTAAAGAAAATTCATGGCAATTGTCTATTCGACAAGTGATTTCTTTTTGACACCATCACATGGCTTAATTGTTTTTTTTATCTATGTGAATTGATTTGGAGGAATTGGAGAATGGAGATCCAATCTTTGAAGTTCAATTTGAATAATATATTCGAATCTAAACCATCCATTCCAATATATTGTAAGCATTTGCGGTTATGTTTTTCTTTTGTTTTTCTTATTATTGCCGTCGACTTCGGTCCGTCACTTATTCGACTTCGGTCTGTTTTTTTTCTTCGTTTATTTTCGTAGACTACGGTCCGCCGCTTATTGGGTTTCGACCCTTCGCCGTCAGCCTTGCTTCTTTTTCTAATCTCCTTTTTTGAAAACTGCCGTCTGATTACGATCACCGGTCTTTTTTTTCTTTCTTTTTTTTTTAGATTTACAATTCTTATCTTTTGATCTACGTCTCTAAGAGACCGTCACTTGCTAGTCTCGACACACCACCACGCGACTACGGTCACCGGTGGTCAAACTTACCTCTAGCTTGTCATGTTTATTATTCATGAAACCAAGACTTAACACCTGATGAAGTCATGAATTGAGCTAAAGCCGAGGAAATTTCACAATACTTTCAGGGATCCAAAGTTTCTGAGCCATTTGCAGAAGATTGTGATTTGGAGTCGAGAACCGAAATTGAAGCTAGTTTTTTTTAGTTGTTATTATTATCTTTATGTTTTATTGTTTTCCAGTCTTTAGCGTCTGATTTTCTTCTGCTACGACTGCGGGGGAGTATTAGATATTATATTAGGGTTATATAATATGAGCCCACGGACCCATTAGATATTAGGGTTTAGAGTTCATTATTTATATAATGTAACCTCCATTCATCAATGATAATCAATTCAGTCATTTCATATTCTTAGGAATCTAAATTGTTATTACGTGATATTCATCAATGATAACTACAAATTAGGAATCTAAATCAAACTATTCCTATCACAATATCTCTAATACCTCTCTCTCTCATATCTCAATAAATTCCATATATTCCAATACTCCCCCGTAGTCAGAGCAGTAGAGAATTGAACGCTCAGACTAGAAAATAAATAACAATAAATAAAAAACTAGCTTCAATATCCGTCCATGATTGTGCTTCAACTGTCTTCAGAATCTGAACTTTAGTCAAATTCGTAGTTTGCTTGATGTCGGTCATCATTATTCCTTATGGTTGCACTCCTTGGTGTTCTTGGTTTTTGATTCGAGACCCGAAGGTAACTCTTTGATCAGTCGATCTTGACATAAAATAGAGATTTAAAAAAAAATAAAAATAAAAAACAAGGTTGCTGATCGTAACCAAGCAACGATTTTTGGATCCGAAGACCACGATTTTCGATCCGTAGATCTGAAATAAACTAAAAGAAAACATAAAAAATTTAAAACCAATTGTTCCAGGAGTTGCAATAACCAGACGATAAAATTCCAGACTTCACTGTGCTTTCTTTTGGATGAGAACAAATAGAGATTTTTTTTTTGTTTGAGTGTACCGATCGGAGTGGTGAAGCTTTATTTGAGCCAAAAAAGAAAAGAAAATAACACCGGTGGTGGACAGGGCGGTGGCGGTGAAGGCACACCGCCCTGTCTTAGGTCTTTATTTTTCGGTGTGGTGAGAATTGAACCTAAGCTCTGATACCATGTAAGATTATGAAATGACTGAATCGATTATCATTGATGAATGGAGGTTACATTATATAAATAATGAACTCTAAACCCTAATATCTAATGGGCCCGTGGGCTCATATTATATAACCCTAATATAATATCTAATAATATATACAATTTTTCTTCGTAAAACGCGTATATATAAAAAAAAATTTCGTAAAACACGTATATTCGCTATCTCTGGACAAAAAACCAGCAGTGACCGAGGTCACTGCTGGTACTAACTAAGATTCGCCCCTGCTTATGGCCGAACAACATATTAACAGCATCAAAATCAAATAACAGCAACAAATTTAAGCTAAGTTAACGGGGATTACTTCAACTTACAAGTATCATAGTTACTAAGTTTTGGAACACTTCAAAATCTCTAAAGGAAATGAACGATGATCTACTTTATAACAACTGAACAGGTTACCGAGTGAGTGCGTGAAATTAAGCCATTTTTCTTCATACACTAAAAGAGAAATTTCAGTACTACTATTTCGACGAAATTAAACCTAGGTTTTTGAGACTAGTAAACAACAGTCGAAGTAGACATTGGGAACGCCGAACCTTTGTCTGATGAAGAATAGCGATTTCTGCGGTGGAGAATAGCAGCGATGATGAAGAAGACCGTCGATGTGACTGTGAGAATGGGGCCGCTAGGGTTTATTTGGAGACCTCTCTAACTTTGTATAGATACACAAATTGAATTTGAAAACTTTCGCCGTGAATTCAAAGAATTCATTATACGAAGGAATTCGCGGGAAAGGAATTTATAAGATTTCATTTATGGATAAGTAATTGAACTGTGCTAACTGCTACCCCACCTTAATACATATACACTACCCCACCTTAATACACTAATTCCGAAGAAAACCCATCAGGTGTGATAAAACCACTTAAATCGGGATCGAACTTAAACCACCTCAAACCTTTCTTTCATCCCGTATGTTATTGGGCCAGAAGGCCAATGGCAAGTAGTCCATTATCATTTAGGCGCATAGTTTAGTGATCTATAAGAGTGGTAGAGGTCCCGATCAGGTTGTTTTAACAAGCTAGTTAGGCCAGATAGGCTAAACGAGTAGTTAGTAGTTCCCCAGGCCTGCGGGGTAGGTGCTTAGCTTGTTAGGAACCGAAAGTTGTTTGCGTACTTGCTTGTTAACTGAAAAGAAGTCAATAATGCGCAGTTACAGCTACATTGGATAGGGAAAGGGTTGAAGTTGCGAAATCAGGCATAGGGTGTACGAATAGCACTGATCGTAGAGAACTAAAAAAGACACCTTGGAGCTCTTTCAGATTTTTCTATAAATAAACTATCTGAAATTGGCTCGGTTTGCAATTAAGTCAAGCTCGAGTCTAGCGTCGGCTTGCTCATGCTCTCAGGCTTTCTTGTTGGATCGTTTAAATTATCCGTAACTTTTAACATTTTATAGCGCATGTTATAGCATAAATAGTGCACAAGTAAAGGATATTAGATCTTAAAATTTACCATAATGCTTAACACTATTATTATTTAGTATAGTTCGGATAAATATTTTTCATTCTTTTTACAGACTTCCCCTAAAACTTAAATGGGCTATTGAGTTGCTTCGGGTGAAAGGGTTGGTTATAATATCCGTGGGGGAAACAATATGCAAGCAGGCTGTGGGGATGGCATTTGGACTACCATCTTGAGGGCCAAATTTTAGAAATAATTTTTGAAATGAAAATGTTAGCAA
>JBCNJP010000019.1:2806193-2858224 GCA_039602395.1 Deinandra increscens subsp. villosa
AAATAGGCATGAATGCAGATGATGACTGTTGATCCATAACAAATGTGAGCCTATGATAATGATACAGAAATGCAGAGAATGTGATAAACTATATAGATAATAGAATACAATCAATGATACACGAGGAAGAGTTTCCTGGATCTCTTCCACTTAAGAGCTGTCACTGTGTGTATAAAATCGGTACCATGATAGTTATCTTGACAACATATTCAAATTCAGTCAAGTTAAGAAGAGAGAGTGTCTTTCTCGAAGCTATATGTGTTTCTGAAAACATTATGCGGTTGTCCTAACACCACATTTCTAACTTTTTGCTAATAGAAAATGGTATCAAATAGCACATTACCAGCTAGCATTTCAACCATGTGAGTTGGTACTGTTCATTGTGATCACCCGATCTCCAGATCTCCAGCTCAGTAAACGATCCAATGTTTTTTCTAAAGACATGACAATCTTAAGCCAAAATGACCAAACAAACTAGTCAAGTTACAAATGTCCATAAAGGCCAGGCCAGATTAACACATCAATCTCAAGACTCGTCAGTAAAAGATATGTGATTATAACAAATACAATAAACTGTAATTAGCCATAAGAATGATGCCTGTGACGGTCCTTCTCCCTTGAGGAGCCATGGTAGTCCCGATCTGCAAAAACATCGTAAATTTTGCTGAAATGTACAAGTAATTTTAAAAAGAAATGACTAAAAATCAACCCAACAAGAAGATTTTTGAATGGATTAGGTTGAATTTTGGGTCACCTTTTCAAAACAATAACAGAAAATGGACAAAAAATGCACCTCGAGAGGAATGGTGTTTTGGCTTCTCTGCATGTCCTGTATATTTACATCAGACTTCATTAAACAGCAGATTGCAAACTAGAAAAACAGAACATCCTAGATCATTTATTCAAAGTTCATATTGATATAATTGGTGTTTAAAATCCTAATTCGCATCAGTAGCAAAAAGGAGTTATTCTGGTCATCTTGGTTTTACAATGCACGCACTGGGATTATTAAATGATATGATATGCAAAAACGTTTCTCACAACGTAGTTGTCAGATCGAAGTTTGCAATTTCTAATTTAAAAATGATCAATGAATGCAAGTAATATTTACAAGTCACAAGTTCACAACAAACTAACCTGAATCCTTCCCTCTGTCCTTTGACCGATGTCTCCTAATTTTGTCTTTTTCTCTGTCCCTATCGGCTTCAAAATCTCTCCCTCTTTCACGATCCCGGGCCTTGTGTCTATCTCTTTCCCTTTCTCTTTCCCGTTCCCTGTCCTTTGACCGGTCCATGCTAGTTTCTGTTATATATTCTTTACCTTTTGAAATTGTTTCGTCTTTACCCTCTCCCTCAACCGGAATCTTCTGGATATCATCATCACTCTTTGTAGAATCTTTCGACTTACCAACTGCTGCTTTTATTAGGGCGTCTTTTGAATCAGGATCAACAGCAGAAGGAGATACTTTGGTAGTATCTGTATCATCAAGATTTTGGGGGCCACTTGATGGCACTTCCTACAACACAATACCAAAAACCTGGAATCATTTGCTCACGAAAATAAGAGATGAAAAATAGAAAAACTATAGGCGTCATTTTCGGAAACATGTATTAGAAACAGGTTGGTATAGGTTGTATTCATATTATACATAAAGGGTAAATTTTGAAACACGGTTACAAATGATACTGGCAGAAAATGACCAAGAGTCTATTTAAATTCCTTTCGAAAATATCTTTATTCATCAAATTAGATTAATTTCTTAATAAAATAGTTATTAATAAAACTCACCACAAAAGAACAACAATATCCAAGTGGATCATCCGAACCAATTTACCATACAAAAAATTTTGCCCATTGTGAGCCGAACCTGTTTAGGCCTGTTACCAATTTACCACCCAACCTGCCCATTTTGCCATTATCACAAAAAAAAAAATGTAACAAGTAGGAAATACACAAAAAGGCGGACCTTGGAAATAGGTTGCGAAGGTGAATCAGAAGACCGATTAGACATTGTAAAAGAACCTCCTTGTTTGCAAACAGGTATATACTGTGCCTTCGGTAGAGTGTATAAGTGAGCTAGAACTCTACAAACTTCATCGATACCCGTCTTATCAGCATCAAATGCTTTCCACCATGGCGGATTTTCAGGCAAGGGTACATGGAATCTGCGTGCAGCAGCATATACAACTCCACAAGCCACAACTGCACTCTTGAACCGCACACATAGTGTTGTGCGCAAGCTGTCCACATCATAATATGATCATTTATTCATGAAAATGAAGGGGGGGGGGGGGGGGAAGACTAAGGGAGCAGTTCGATTTTTCAGGTTAAAAGGATGAAAATTGAAAATCCATACCTATCATTTGCAAGATTCCAAGCTTCTTGTCTCAACTCTGAGGGTGTTTCAAGGGTTGCAAGATAATTAGATATGAATTTATGAGGATGTTCAACATGGCAGATGAAACCTAGCTCCCTCAATAAATGCCGTTCAGATCTGATCAAATCCATCTTTAATTCTGAATATTTCTCTGAAAAGGCCTCTAAATGCTCTATAGGTAGATTTTCCCTTCTACATTCCATTCTGTAAAAAACATTGAGGATATGCCTTGCTCTCCTAGGGTTTTCCTCAAGCTTCGATGCAAGCAAAACACAACCAGCAGCAATTCTCTGAGAAAATTATAGATATTAGAAAGCTGTGAGAGTGAAACGGAATAAGTTGTATCTATATTGAAAGGGAAAAAAAAACAAACCTTCACGTTGAACCGAACAAAAGATTTCTTGCAGTAAAAGCGATGAAATAGAACTTGACCAGTGGCCATTACTTGTTGTGGTCTGTGTGGTGTGTAGTTAAGGCCTTTTACAATTCAATTATTTAACACAAAGCAGGCTTTTGATATAGGAATTAGGATTGCATGAAACTCAAAAAAAATATAAAGATTGCCACAAGGATACAACTTAAGTAAAATGCCACTTTCTTGGATAAGATCACATCCATATATTCTAAGTGTTGTTTCAGTGGCTTCATCTATTCCATCTTTTCTAGAAGGTGTGTTCTGAAGTTGCTCATCATTTAGATAGAACGTATCAATAGCTGTGTAAATCATAGTTGTTGGAGGCTACACCTGTCACAAGGAACACACAATCATATCAAGTTTCATACAATGATATTTGAGTGTAACAACATGGATAACCTCCAAAACTATGATGGCAACCTTTACCCACAGAAATACAAGATCGCAGAACAACATGGATAACCCCCAATCTACAGAGATTGGAGTTTCAAAAAGATCACTTCATCATCACACGAAGACAGAAAATAAAATAATAGATGATAAAATTATTTACCATCAAAGGGAACCAATATCTTCTTTGTTTAAGGTCTGAAAAGCTAATTGCAGATCTTCTGTTAGACCCTTGAGCTCCTTCAACTCAATGACCAAGCAGCCTCACTAACTTTTTGTAACGAACACGCCCTACTGCTGTGACTTCAACCTTAAACTCCTTCTCAGGACTCAGCCTGCCCTCTGTAAAGATCAAGATAAAAGCTGAATAAACGTTTGAACGTATATGTAATTAGTCAACAATATGAACCCCAATTAGTTCCATAAACTGATTAAATTCAAAATAAGAGTCTATGAAGTATGGACTAAAAATAACACTTAACATACATGGAAAAAACACCAAATAACATATTGAAATATATCCAATTGGCAAACTTAGTTACTAATTCACTTATGGATTCAAAACACCATCTTTTCACTAATTCACTCATGGGTCTACTGTAACAACACATCATAGGGTGTTATCACAATTTAAGTAAGCTACATTCAGTTACCCTTAACTTTTATTACACAGATTATGTTTATAGGCTTTAATCAACTAACATATTTTGGGACAGACGGAAGTTATTGGAGGATAATAAGGTCATCATGATTCGTGTAATATGAGAATGGACACACAATTACACAAATAATAAGTTCTAATTCTTTGAAAATTGTGACACATGTCAAATTCTAATTTAACAAATCAGACACATTTGATGCTAAAATAGAGGTATATCTCTTGTTTTCTTGAATATGTAGTTCCACTTGGTGATAAAAGAAAGAACAATACCTCAACTTTTGCCTCAGCAAATACAATTCCTGCATAGATTAGGTTTTTGTTCCTTTATGCGCTGCACCCTGATTCTGGATACAGAAAACAAAAACAACACTTAACAAGCTCATATAACATATTACTAAATTACAATGCTACTCGATCCAAGAGGCAAAAGAATCGAAGATCTAGTTAGCTTTTAAATTGAATCAAAACTACTAATATGAATCTACAAAATTTGCATCGATTGTTTGAGGAAGAGGTTCTAGATAGCAATCGATTTTGTTTGAGTTCCAAAATCGCCACTTCGATTTTGCACAAATCCCTTTTCTAGTTCGAACTTTCTTGAAGAATCGAAGTTTGGGGAATGCCCGGGTGAAAACAGGGTTGGGAAGAATACCTTGTCGCGAAGTTTCGATCCTTATTCAGAATTCAAAACTCAAAACCTGCATCGATTTGCTTTAATTTTCGAACAGAAAGAACAGCGACCTTGAAAAAAATTAGGGCTGGGAACGGGGGAGGGGCATTGCGAATATATGAGTTATGTTAAATTGGAAAATTGGAAAATAAAAGATTCAAAGAGGCTACCAAGTTTCGAACTAAAAATAGATGCGTCACACGCTATATGTGTAGTCATAACTCTCTAAAGAAGTTATCCGACACGTGTCGTTTACATCATCAAGAGGCTTCATTCTTGAAATTGTGTTTACTAATAACCACATAACGTCTCTTTAATTATTATTCAATTATATTATATATATTATTCTAAAAATTAACCAATTAAAAAACAAAAGAAAAAAAACAATCAGAAAGAAAGACGAAGAGCGCTCCGGGCGGTGGTGCCCTCAGCGCTATGGGACGCTATGTTCAAAAATTTTGTGGGCTTAACGCCTACTACACATAACCTTATGTTGTGTGTATCGGGCGGTTATGTGTATTGGGCGTGAAGCTCATAGCGCACGGCACCCACCCTGGGGGATATGGGTTAAAAGTTGGCCCTGGCGGTATAATTTTCAAACCCCCCCCCCCCTCTCCCTTCGTCTTCATTGGGTATTTATTTTTTATTTTTTCTTGATTGGATAGAAGTTTTTTAGTGGGTTTTTATAATATAATTATATAATAATTAGATGGGGGTTATGGGCTTTATGACTACACCATTATCAGTCATGGAACCCTTCACTGACTAGGACGACACATGTCGTGTTTTGCCCAGATAAGAGGGTTATTACTACGGATAGCCTTACAAAGGGTCAAAGAAATATGTATACAGACTTTATATTTAAAACATAAAAATTTTGAAGTTTTGATATGTAAAGAGAGGTTATTGTGAGAAGTTTGGTTTGGATAAAAAGGAATCATATTCATTAGATGTTTAATTAAATGAAGATCTATGGCCCAAAGTTTTCACGTGTAGAATTAGAAGGGAAAAACTAAAGAAAAAAAAGATGGAAGGGCATTTTTGACTTTTTATCAAATTCCCTCTATTTTTTAAACGTTCATAACTCTTAGATACGACGTTATTTAAATAAAACTACACCATAAAAATGAACGTTTTTTTATCTTTAAGACGCGTACCGTGTTGCTATATATAAATAAAAAAAATTAATATTTCGATTGTATCAAAATGTTCAGATCATTGTGTCATTATGTCAAAATGTTCAAATCATTGTGTCATATTGTGTCAAAAATGTTCAGATGATTGTGTCATATGGTATCAAAAATCGAAATAGTAATTTTTTTAATTTTATAAATAGCAACACTATATATAATATTGACACAATGATTTGAACATTTTATGTCAAAAATCGAAAGAGTAAATTTATTTTTTAACTTTATATATAGCAACACTATATATAATTTTGACACAATGATCTGAACATTTTGACACAATGACAGATGATCTGAACATTTTGTGCCAAAAATTGAAAGTGTATTTTTTTTTTGTATATATAGCAACACTATACGTCTTTTAAAGAATAAAAAACGCTCGTTTTATGGTGTAATTTAAAAAAAAAATAATGTCGTATGTGAAAGTTATGAATGTTTAAAAAATACGAGGAGGTAGATAAAAAGTCAACAAAGGTGGCTAAGACTAAAATACCTCTCATTCCTTATTTATTAGATCAAAATCCAATGGCTAAAATTTCTTCTTATTTTTCTTACACAAACCAAACTTCTCATTTGAACATCTCTCTTTATATGTATATTGACTTGATACGTAAACACAAAAAATTTATATGAAACTTAAGGAGTTAAATTTTATATAATCTATGTAAGACTATGTAGGAAGGTCGAAGATTGTAACTTTATTACAAATGTTGTTAAAAAAAAACTTAAACATATTATTACCTTACATTATTCTTCATCATTTATGAAACATGTAAAATTAATACTTACAAATGACATCAGAGATCCTATACCTTAATTCTCTCAAAAAACCAAAATATGCAATCCTCCATGTGGTGCTTACCATCAAAGGAACTACTACAACCCAAAAACCAGCAATGAATCCGAACACTATGCTAATAACGAATCCTCAATCTGCTCCATGTGATTCATCTTTTTCTTCTTCTCCATGATCAACGTTTGGTATTCCAACTACACAACTTTCAATGAGTGGGTCTCCACAAAGGTTGTTGCCAAAGAAGCTAGATTCATCAAGACTCTGAAGTTATGTGCTTGTTGGGACTCTTCCTGTAAAAATGTTGTATGACACGTTGAAGGTACTCAAGAAACTCAAGCTTGATAAGTTCACGGGAAGTTGACCAAAAAGCTTATTAAAAGACACATCAAACGATACAAGTGATTCCATATCTCCAATCTTCTTTGGGATACTCCCTGTCAGCTGATTTCTTGATAAATTCAAAGATTGTAACGCTCGAAGGGACATTAGCTCAAATGGGATGCTCCCGGATAAATTGTTACTCGAAAGGTCAACAATCTTCACTAACCTGAGGTTACTGCTATATATATGTCTTCTCGACCTTTTATCACTAATGAAGCACTGGCAAGAGTGTTTATATCCTCATATGACATGAAATTAAATATACCAGTTAAAGCTTCTTTGCTAAAGAGGATAGTGAAATTGTTAAAGCATCTTGGTATATTTCCAGATAGATTATTATGAGCAAGGTTCAAGATCTCGATACTTGTAAGATAACAAAGCTCATTAGTTACATTTCCTTGAAAATTGTTTGAACGGAGATCGAGAATTCTCAATCCTGAGACTTCAGTCCCAAACCTTGTTGGAATTCTACCAACAAACTTGTTTCTAGCAAGTTGAAGGACAGATAAGTACGTCAAGTTTTTCAAAGAAGTTGGCAATCTTCCAGTAGCTTGTTGTTACACATGCTCAATGATTTCAATGAAGCTAAAGATCCCAAAGTTTTTGGGATCTCACCGGACAAATTGTTGTTATCCAAGTCTAGGAACTTCAACATCAAGTACTTCTCCCAACACTGATTAGGAATGGCACCTGATAGATGATTATTCGCAAGATTAAGCGCAAAGAGACGTCTTCCACCATAAGGACATATCAAATCATGTATCGATCATACAAATGAATTATATGATAAAATCCAAGATAAACATAGTTGAACTATCTGAGAGATTGGGTAACTGCCCACTAAATTTGTTATAACTCAAGTTGAGTACCCCAAGCAACCCAGGGATACGAAGCAACATTCCTTGAATATTCTAGAATGGGGAATAAACTCCAAAACGAAAGAGGTATGGTTATTAAAATCCTTGTGTTGCTTATATCCAAAGACATTAAATCACTCTGCTGTAGCAGCCACAATGGAAACTGAGGCCCTATATCCCAATAACTTATATACAAGTTTGTTAGTCGAAAATAGGGATGCCAGTTTGCTAGCCGTGGTCTCAAGAGCAAGTTATTGCCGCTTCCTTTTAGGTATTTCAATTTGTTTAGGTTGGTGAAGTGAGCATCCATGACAACACCTGTCAACAAATTATATGAAATGTCTAGAAATTTCAAATTTGAAAGTAGACCGAGACTATCTGGAATGCTGCCATTTAGTAGGTTATTTGAAACACTTAACCCCACCAATGACGATAACCCTCCAATTGAGAATGGAATTTGACCGGATATAAAGTTGCCATCAAGATTTAAGTACTCCAGGAAAGATAGTTGTCCTATGGAATCTGGAATTGTGCCAACAATATGGATTGTTTCAAGTCGGAGGTACACAAAATTTATCAACTGTCCAAGTTGACTAGAAAGTCCTGAGTGCTTCATGGATATTGATTTTAAGCTAGGTGATTTGCTCTCGAAAAAACTTTCAAGAAGACATGTTAAACTAATGTCACCAAAATCGTTACCTGACATATAAATATCTATCAAATTGCAAATGTTAGCCAATGATTTCGGTATTGTCTTTGTAAGTTCATTATACGACAGGTCAAGGGTAAGAAGAGAGGTCAAGTTGTGAAGGGAATCAAGAACCAAACTTGAAACACCACAACCACTTATATCTAATGAGATGAGATTACTACTAGACAACCCTTCTAATACAAATGAAGAGTTAATGAAATCATTTCCAGATACATGAAGCAACTCGAGAGATGTCTTGTTGCGGAAGCCTTCAATATTACTAGGCATAGGTCCATGAAAATAACACCAACTTAAATCTAATAAAACTAGACTAGTTATACTGAAAATCCACCGTGGCAAGATACTTTTCTCGAAATTGTTTAAAAAAAGATCAAGCAAGGAAAGGGATGTGAGATTAAGACTTGCGACATGCGGATGTATATGCAAGAGTTGAGTGTCAGACAAATGCAGTTCAACCAAAGAAGGAAGGGTGTTAATCACCTAAAGCCAATCGGTTGCTCTGCTAAGGTCTTGGCCACTCAGATCCAGGTGATGCAAGAAGCGAAGACCTGACAACCATTGCAAATTCATCATGCTAACTGACACATCTTGTTCATAAAAGCTTCCGAGACTGAGGGTGCGTAATTCCGACAGATTCCCTATCCGAGGAGGGACTGTTCCACCAAATCCGGAATGTAAGAGGTTAAGATATCTCAGGTTTATAAGAGATCCTATAAATATGGGAAGTTTCTTTCCTCCAAAATCATTACCGCTCAAGTCTAAATGCTTTAGTTGCTTCAGATTCAGTAGGGATGGACTTAAATCTCCTTTTAGTTTTTGCTTCAAGCATTCTTCATATGGTATCTCTATGTTGTAATCATCAGGATGACAATCACTTGGAAGATGAATCTTGTGAGAGGAATCTAGAACAAGTTAACCAGTCAATGAGCTGATCAACATTAATTACATGCCAAGTAAACGGAACGTTGTTTACAATTCATGTCATCATGTGGACCCAAGTCCCAAGTAGGATAATTCTATGGAAAAAAATGTTAGTGCATGCACTTATATACTGCTCAGCTCAATTGTTCAAAAACAACTTCATTCTCGAATAATACTATTAGAAATCAGAACCTTCCAAGTCCAAGTAAACTCAGAAAGTCTATATATCTTAACCTGCTCGACAAGTTGAAAAGCAATTGATGTTGACATAATAAATATATAGGGGGATAGAATCTTATTGGAACTACTAGGGCTTATCCGGGTTGTCATTGGTGATGATGGAAAGACACGTGCGATTTTAGGGTAATGTTTAGTATGCATGAATGAAGAGTGAATGTAATGAGTCATTACATTAGAATGGAAAAGTGACATGCATGTTTGATAGCACGGTGTAATAAATTAATCATTACATGAAAATGTGATTTATTTTATTTTTAAAGATTTTCATTCCTTAGAGAACGAGTGTTTTTTTCGATTCCTTTAAGTAATGGAACAAATTTCTTATTCAATTTGGTTATTTCTTAAAAACTTAATGCAAAAGAAAAAGAAAGAATCAAAAGTAAAAATAAACACAAATAAAAATATAAATAAATTAAGACACAATAATAAAATAAATATAAAAAATAACATAATAATCCCAAGTTTCACAAATTATTTTAGGAAAATAGGTTAACAGATAAATTCGATAGTAAGCATTTCGTGGCTTAGGGATTATTTTTTACCATAAAAAAATAATAATAAAATTAAAAGTAAAATAGAAAAAAAAATTGGAAAAAAAACATAAAAAAATTTATAATTTAAATAGTAATTTTTTTAAAATAGCTATATTAATTTTGAATATAAATGTTGGTAAAACTGTATTCTATTACTTCGTTTTTGAAAACTATCAAACACATAAAACAATGATTTTTTTATTACCACATGATGACGAAACATATCGTCTTTGTTTCTGTCGGCTATTATAAATTCCTTCTCAAGCACCTGTTTAATAACAATATACCATGCATGCAGAACACCACCTTGATTTGCGCCACCCACACATTGTAATTCGTAGGGGTGAGCATACTAGTGGAGTAATTGTAGCATCTTCAGTCAACATCGTGGATCACTTTTCTTGAAGCTTGTGTTTCGATTAGCACCAACCCCAACCAAAGTCCAAAGCTTGCTAGTATTTTTCAAGGATTATCAGACCATGGGTTCCTTCGGATCGCCGTCGGATTGTGAAGCATCCGCATTGACTGGCTTTAATAGGTCACCAAAAACTCACAATTTAGTAAACTAGAACCCGAGAACTCTCATAATTAAAGAAAAATAACTCAAAACATTTATTGACGAACTTTTGATACTAGAACACTAGGTATTGACCTAAACAAGGATCTAACATAGAAGCCGCCACCATCCTAACCGATTTGTTAGAGGCAGGTTTAGCCCATATCTGACTTGAGCTTGGCCCGGTCCAATTACCGACTTTGCAATATCATATACATAAAGATATGTACGAGGTATGTTGTGTATCTAATGTAAACATGAAGGGCTTAAATGTTTTTACAGTTTCCAAATGTTAGATTTAAATATATCCTCCCTCATAAATAGACACACAACTCGCTTGTCCATTAAGTTAGTTTTATGTTGAACGGCTTGTTTACATTCCCTATTTTCTTTACTTCTTTATCAATCAAATTTCTTCATTTTCTTCAAGTTTTTTTTTTCTTCCTTTCATCACCATGATACTCATCTACCCATCTATAATCACATACAAATCCATCCCTCCGGCCAAATTAATCACAAAAACTAGCCGGAAAACACCATCTCCGTCATCATGAGAGCCGCAATCTTACAAGAACTATCGGGGGATCAACACTCCAAGGCTCGAATTCTTCTTGGCCTCTGGATTTTCTCCCTTTTCACTCTTGTTAGCATTTATCTTGGATCAAATAACTATGGATCCTTGTCGATAACAAACATAACGGGTAGATTTTATCGTTCCAAGCCATTAATATCATCACCATCATCATCTACGGTGAGATTCCTTTTTATCTATCCTCAAGCCCTATATGTAATTAATTGCCCTTTACATTATACGTTTAGCTTACACTACTAGAAAACTGGACCTATATGTAATTAAGTGCCCTTTACATTATGCGTTTAGCTTACACTACTAGAAAACTGGACCTATATGTGTCAAATCCTGTCGAAAATGTGTGGAAAACGTACATTTTTTACGGATTCAGATCAAAATTTTCACCTCGGAAAAATGCTCATACATTGTTTGTTGTACAAGTATATTGGTTAAAATTCCTTTGCGTATATTTCTTGTTCTACAAGTAAACATAGGTTTGTCAATTTAATTATAGATCCAAGTTTCAAAATTTTGTTTTTTGATGGTGAACGAAATAATGCCCGGCTACCCAAGATAACCCGATGACAAAAGGATCCATATACACCCGCGAGCGCAAATGGCCAAGCCATACACCCGCAAATACGGAATAGCCCAAGCCCATCATTTAAGCCCATTTCAAAAAAGCTCACCGCCCAAAGTTTCTAATTCTAGTTTGATACTTTGATACATATTTTTGGAACTAACAATCCCTAAATTCTCTAGAATACATACACAACATATACACGTGCTAAAACTTAAATCCTTAAACATTTGGTTAATTTCATGGACAATTGGTTAGATACATGGTTTCGTGGATTCCTTATGGTTTTTAGCAACTTAACTAATTGTGAGTCTTCATTTCAACATTTTGAAGCCTCTTGATCAGGAAAAGACTAGTCGCCGTGATGAGTTAGAAGAGGCGTTGGCGGGAGCTTCAACTGAAAACAATACGGTGATCATAACGGTTGCAAATAAAGCCTACACCGAAGGCGATAAACCCATGCTTGACATATTCCTAGACGCGTTGTGGCTAGGAGAAGGCACTCATCCGCTTAAGGACCACATTTTAATCGTTGCGATTGATCAAACCGCTTACGACAAATGTGTCTTTCTAAAACTACACTGCTACAAGCTCGAAACGGAGGGTGTCGAATTCGATGGTGGTGAGAAGCTATTCATGTCCGAGGATTTCATAAAGATGATGTGGCGAAGAACACTCTTTCTTGGAGATGTTCTTAAACATGGTTACAACTTTATTTTCACGGTAATTAATTAAGCTCGTAAATTAATTGCGTCACATATAATATAATTCAATCTCAAGAGGGTTTTTTTGTGAGTTTCCTTCTTGATGGTGTTCCTGAGTGAGTCAAAACCTGGAGTGTCAAAATCAGTATGGACGGTTGCAATTCCGTCTCAGAAAGACTCACTTAAATATTTAAGATTTGAGGAGTAATTTCAAGCGCTGTTAAAAAATAATAATAATAATAATAATAATGTTAAGATTTAATATTTTTATATAATGAGGTTCAAATCCCTATCTCATTGGTGAAAAAGAAAATGGGTTAAGAAAAGATACGACATATTTTACCTTTTTAATTGTTTTAAACTTCTTTTTTTATATAGTTTTTTTCTCATTGCATGTCTCATACTTACATTATCTCTTGTTACCACTTAATATAAGAAAAAGAGTAAGCTTTTATTTTAGTCTTTAGTGTTTGCTATTCTAATTGATTTTAGTCTAAACTTTTTAAAATTTCTAATTTGTTGCCTCATATTTCGTTTTATAATCAATTTTGATCTAAGTATTAGTTTTCTTTTAAAATAATCTCTTAGTTGACTTTGTTTTACCCCACCTTAAGAGTATATTTGTCCATTTACATATCCAAAGACAAAAAAAAAACCTTTAAAAAAAAATTATCAACGCATTATTTTTTAAAAAAATGATTATTTTTTGTTGATATTTTTTGTGTTGATATTTATAAAAAAAAAGTTTACTTTGTGTTGATATTTAAAAAAAAAAGATTATTTAGAAAAAAAGCGCATGTTTAAAAACTCGATATATATGATGGATTTTTTTTGAACGGCTAAACTATTACAAACTCCTATTCTAACCCCATAAATCATCAAATAACTGTCAATGTCTGGATTTGAACCCAGTACCACCAGGTAGGCAAAGCCTTACCACCTCTCCCTTACCACTGTTGGCATATATATGATGGTTTTATTTGGCTTTGACACATTTTAGCTTGGAGACAAACTTAAATTTAGATTCCATGCCACATTGGGCATTTCTATGTTATTTGTGCCGGCGTAAATACATAGAACACACAAAATTTTAAAAGAGTTACATTTGAAAAAATTTCATCATCTTTTTTTTTTTAAATCTAGTTTAATCTGTCGGTGATAAATATTTGTTTGATAGTGGTAATCTAGTAGTGAAAACCGAAAATAAATATAGTAAAATAAGGTTAAATTTTGATGTAATTAATTTTTTTTTCAACAAATTGACATCTAAATTTGTGGTTTTCAAATTTATAGGATATGGATGTATTGTGGCTAAGAAATCCATTTCCACAGCTAACGATAGACGAAACCTCAGACCTTCAAATCAGCGTGGATCGTTTTAATGGTGACCAATGGTCGTATAACAATCCGATCAACACGGGCTTCTACATGATAAAATCAAACAACAAAACCATCGCATTGTATGACGAATGGTACGGATTGAAAGATAACTCAGCAGGGAAGAAAGAACAAGATGTTTTAGTCGATTTGATGCGAAAAGGAACTTTTAAAAGGTTAGACATTCGAGTTAGGTTCTTAGACACCATATTTTTCAGTGGATTTTGTCAAAATAGTAGGGATGTTAAGGAGGTTGCAACTGTTCATGCTAATTGTTGTCGGAGTATTCAAGCTAAAGTCACCGATCTGATGAAGGTTCTTCATGATTGGAAGAAGTTTAAGGCTTCCTCTGACGACGAGGTGTTGAATTTTCGATGGTCATTTCACAGGGCATGTCACGACTCGTGGAAGGAGCCCGAGTTATGAGCGTAATGTTGTTCACAATGTGATACAGATGCTGCACCTAGAAGAGACCCGAGTAGATATTTTTGTCTTAACTTTTTACATTAACATGATTAAACTTGATTGATAGTTCAATTTCTAATTAGTTTCATTGACGGGTGAGGGGTGGGGGTGGGTTGTTTTATTTAGATTTTTTAAACAAACTAAAATTTAGTTCATACATTAATACTTGTACCTTACATTAGTTGATTGTATTTAAATGAAAGTGACTAAAATACCCTATAAATTAACATACATTTCTAACGAAGTTACATTGAATTGAAATGATAAAAGTCACAAACAATTGGATGAAAATTATGTTTTCAAAAATTTGGATTAAAATGACAAAATAAACAAACCGCATGAAAGAAAAAAAAAATGACATTTAGCTCAAAGTTTAAATTACTTAATTTGTCTTAATAATAAAATACATATATTAAAAATGGGCGGATATAATTATAAACTGGCTTTCAAGTAGTTTCCACCAATCGGATAAGATATGGAAACCAACCATACTTCGCTCCTTTTCTCCTTCAAGAGAGAAGAAGATAAACAAAAACTTTCATCATTTTCCCCTCCGATCCGATGGCTGCTTTTGCCTCTTCATTCTTCTCTCCCCCATCCACTTTCTACACCAACCAGACCACCCATAAATCTTTCACTTTCACCCACCACCCTCCTCTCAATCGAGCCTCCAAAACAACAAGAACCAAAATCCTTGCTAATGCCCACGACCCATTGGGCGATTTCGGAGCTAGAGACCCTTTTCGGGCGGAGATAGAGACCAATTTTTCTGATAAAGTTGGTAACTATGACACCGAGCACAAGATTCTAATCCCTAACATTGCTGCTATGTCACTTGCTAAATTACAGTGCACTCCGGTTTCCCATTTGCAGTCCCCGATTTCAGAGGATGATGCTAAGAGTCTGCTCAGAAAGGTTGGATTTTTACAATAGATATTTTTGTAATCTTTGTTGTGATGTGTGATTGGGGTCAAATTGGGTGATTTGGAAGTTAATATAGAAATGAATTTGAAATTGTAGAAAGCACAGAACATACTCAAAAGTCAAAGAAGACATTGGTGTTTAGTTAATTTTGAAATCTAATGTAATTCAGGACTTGCAAGGTCATATTTTGACTTCAAAAGTCAAAGAAGACTCATTTTCAAAAGTCAAAGATGACTCATTTTCTCTCATTCTGACAAGCTATGAGGGTATGGCAAGAATTACAATTTGAATCTCATATGAATTTATTTTAAAGTTCGGATATTTGTAGGTGATTCAACCAACTTTGAATCCAAGATAAAAAAAAACAAATATACTCACCATTGTTGGCGTAATTTCTGTGTTCGGCCGAGTTATGGGTTGGCCCATGGGGGTTGTTCAAACCGTCAAAGCCTAAAGGGTTAGAATGATAATTAAGATTTATTTGTTGACCAAGTTAGGGTTAGCTAGTAATTAGGATTCTCATTCATTATAAATACCATGCCTAGTTTAGGGTTTTGATATGAGACATGAGAGTCTTATTGTAATTGAGTTTTGAGCTAGTTTCTCGGTATAATGCAAGTGAGTCAACTCCAAATTGTGTGTTTTTCATATTCGATTCACAACTTTGAACCATAACCCGCTCATAGTAGAAAGTAATGTGATGAGGGCGAACCGTATCTCTATTTAAGATAAAACCGGTTAAAAAAGAGTTTGTGGAGGAGGGTTAGAGAATCTTTGTATCTGCATTGTTTGAAGATGGTGTTTCTTGTGTATCCTGCAGGTTATTGGTTGGAAACTAGTAAATGAAAATGGAGTACTAAAACTACAGTGTTTGTGGAAGCTTAGAGATTTTGAATGTGGAGTAGAACTCATAAACCGGATTATGAAAGCCGTTGGTTCCACGGGTCATCTTCCTAACATAAACCTAGAACAGAATCAAGTCAAAGCCGAGCTCTGGACTTCTTCAATTGGTAACCACCATTCTTGTTTATCTGTTATTAACAAAATGTGAAAACTTGTATGAACCAGCTTCTAGTTCTTTAAATTTTCTGACTTTTAAATGAACTTTTTGCAGGAGGTTTGAGCATGAATGATTTCATTGTTGCTTCAAAAATAGATGATATAAGAACTTCAGACCTTGTTCCAAGGAAAAGAGCTTGGGCATAATCTGCAGAAAATATAAATTTTGCATTTGTATTTTTTTTTAATTTCTTCTTAATTGTGTCTACTATTTTGAACTTTCACCATTACACATTATATGCTTTGATTATCCCATTGGAAGAACATAATCCATTTCAATTTTATAGATGGTGGTGCTTAAAGAGTATATTACACCACAACAGTTGAGCATAATTATGATTAATCACATATAATTATCATCAAAATTGAACATTTGAAGAAACAACCCATGATGAACAGCCAAAAACAGCAGGCCTGGGCTGGACTTGTACACAAAAATTAAGCTCATTTGATTTGGACTGATTAATGCAAAAATTCCAAGTTCCATCTTGAAAAACTGGCTTGTATATTACTTGTAGTACTAAATTTGTTCAAACAAGGGTCTATCTATCATCTATAACACATGTATCTATCATCTTATAGATGACGAATTTAACGACAAGACACTACTGTGTGGTCTCTTTGACCGTGGTGGCGGCCCAAAAATCTCCCAGAACCGAAGTGTCTCATCTGCACCAGCCGAAACCAACTTCAACCCATCTGGGTTCTGAGACAGCTGCAACACCCTTGCCGAGTGGCTAGTTAAATCACACGCTTTAACCATTGTAGGGTACTTCCATAAAGAAAGATGATTTTTATGCTCATTACGTATGCTAAACCCGTGTGCACTAACTATCTCCTTATAATGCCTGTTCCATTCCAACGCACAAATCTGCAAAAGGTACTACTATTAATGCACAAGTTACAATTACACAAAGCAGGTGCATTGAATGATTGAAATTTTGAAATCAAGAAAGACTTGCCTGTGCATCTGTGTTGACACTATTAATGCAAGTTCCTTGTTGGGTGTCCCATAACTTAATGCACCCATCATTTGTGCCACCACCAGAGGCCAACACCTCAAAGTTATAAGGGCACCAAGCCAGCGCCTTGACTGCAGCCACATGGTTCGTGAACCGGTGCACAAACGGGGCGGAGCTCATCCTAGAAGCCTCCCATATATACACAACACTATCATCACCACCACTAGCCAGTAAGTTGCCTGTCATCGACCATTTCAAACCGCAAACTTGGCTTCTGTGCGCCTTCAAACACGACACCAAACTGTTTCTAACCCTCACTGCCCACCAAAACACACTTTTTTCATTTCCATTAATTTAGCCTTTTTAAGGAGAGATGGTTAAGAAATAATACCATCATGGTTCAAAATGGCTTTGCTGCTGCCTGATGTTAAAATGTGACCATTCCATGAAGTTGCTCCTACCATTGCTTGATGACCTTCTAGTCTTTTGATCTGTATGATATATTTAGAGCTTCAAATCATAAAATAATCATAATAATAATAAGCTAAAGTTTAGTTTTCTAGTAGGGGATTCTTACGAGTTTGCAGGTTTGCGAGTCAAAGAGCTGAATCTGTGATCGCGAAAGACCAACTGCCAATGTTTTGCCATCTTGAGACCAAGAAATACTAGACGGCTGGTCGTTCAAACTCTCAGTTTTAAACACCCGATTAACGTCTTCATTCACAGGGTTCCAAAGGTATAGTTCTCGTCCCAGGGCGATTGCAAGAATGTTGTTCTCCCCCCAATCCATTACATTCATGTAGAAATCATCCCGAATTAAAGGCGCGTCAAGTATTTTAACCTCTTTCTGAAGAAAATAAAACGATAAGAATTTGAAAACATTTTAAAAGAAATCTCATAACCTGAAGATGGGGATCATTCATTACCTTGCGTAATTTTCTTTGTCGGTTTAGGTGGTTCTTGTTTCTGAAATTTTCTTCATCACTACGGCGGATTTCATCGATGTATCGAATCGATTTTCGACTTGATTTCGGGCTGCCTCTGAACACAAGCATTCTAAAGGGTCTCCCTTCACTATCCAAAGTAAGATTTCCCTCCATTATTCTTCGGTATTCTGCCTGTTACATAGAGAAAAGATTAATTCGGAAATATGAAAAATCGAAAACCCATTTGAAGAAAAGAAGTTGAAGGAAGTAGACTACTGACGCTGAAATTGCATGTGGTGGGATAATTGGTTTTGCTGGTCAACAGGGTGTATGCTTGATCAAGATCCATCAAACTCCTGTTGGGTATGAAACGATCGCCCTAAATTTAACAAAATCCAAAAAAAGTTACGGAAATTAGGTTATGAAGAAACGATGGAAAACAACTGTGTGAGGAAAGAGGATGATTGATTACCGGGAAATCGTATTCGATTGGGGTGTTGTGGATGCGAGTTGGAGAGTACCAGTCTGATTGCAGTTTCCAATCCCTTAATGGGTCGGAATTCAATTCCAGTTTCATGTTTTCAGAATGGGGATGAATTGGGGACGAAGAAACGGAAAGAAGCTCTTTGTTGTCCATGAAATTGGCGCCTAAACGAACTGGGTTTGTAAACAGAGTGTCTCAACAGAATAACTAACTGAGTCAACACCCTTTGTAATCTTGTTTTTCGCTCTAATAAACTATTGTTTCAGTGGGCCGGGTTAATCTGCCAAACGATTTCTTCATTTATTGTTAAGATTTTTAAAATGACCGGTTATTAAAGCAATAATATTCTCTTTTAAAAATAATATAATATAAAATTAATCTTATAATGTTTTTAATAATATAGTTATTTTATTTCTAGTCTATGTTTTTAACAAGTGTGTGGATTAATAAATATTTTTTTTAATGACAATTTTGGATTTAAGACCCGAAGACCACTTATCGAAGGAAATCCATTTTAGGTGAGAAAACTCTTTGTCTCAATCTAAAATCCCAATCTTTTATCACAAAAGGGACTTCAACCACACGTTTTTAGAAACAATATAAAATAAATTAATCACGTCAGTACGAAATAAATCAATGTCGTCAAAATTAAGGAAAATCAATACGCTTTCACTCGGATTTTATGAACCCGGAGGTGTAGATGGATCAAGAGTTATGTTGTTTAAGTTGAGTCATTTTCTAGCTCACTTGTTTTTATTTAATTATTAAAAGTATTAGCTCATCAATTCTTGTATCAGCAAGTCTTATTAGTAACATGGGTAATTTGAAGGAAACAAAATAAGACCTTCAACCAAAAAACAGATTTTAATTCATCAGAACGGCATGCAACAGACCAATGTCAAGATCCCACATAAAAGTACAAACAAATTACATCAAACATGCTTACATGCAGTCCTACATTGTACATTAGCACACCCACAATAAGCAATCTCAAATATTCCCAAACTACCAATATGATATGAACCCAAAAGTGAAATCTCAAACTAACCACAAAAGATATATAACAAGAGTTCTGTTCAGCTCTATACACTCATCTTCTATCCCAGGCGACTTCTACCATAACCCAACTGGGAAGGGTTTACTGGTTGATTACTTGTACCCAAGAATTTGCATGTTCCAGAAGCATATGTTGCTGAAAAAAGATCAAAGATGAATCATCAATCATTCATCGGTCTTGGTGAAAGAATTTGCTATTAAGGAACCAACAGACTGACATAATAAGTAGAGATGGCAAGATCGGCTTGTGGGCAGGTTGGGTAACAGGTTCTGGTTGAAACATATCATTTTTCACAGTCCGGGCCGGGTTGGGTTATAGGTCGACTCTCAAAACACTTCTTGTTCTTTTTTTTTTATGTAAAGATATACGAGTAGTATATTCACTAAAAATGACTTTGGTCGAATTTTAGCAAGTTCAACCGGTTCACCTTTTAGCCAACCTTTTCCCATTTGACCCGTTCTAGAGATAATATACAACCAGATCAATTCATTTATGAGTAAATGGGTCAAGATTGCCACCTCTGGTAGAAAGCTTAGAACCCCAGTTCACCTGCATAGGCGAAGGTAGAATGGATAATTTAAAGTTCATTTGCATGCTTTAATCATCCTCTAATGATGAAGAAGCTTGGTTTCATTCTTGTTGCCCCTAAATGCTGAAAGAGAGAAGAATGACCTTGTTGCTGAAAAACAAAAGTAGCAGAGGATATTGGAATTTACAAAGGGTATAAAAATTAAGATTTAAAGGTTTAGATTTAGATTACAACAATATAGTTTCTGTAATCATAAGTACCACATAAATATTTACAAAAATGTTAAACGTGCAAAAAATGTTTGTGGGTCAAGTGGTCAACCAAGCCCATTCAACCAAATACCAACATATGATCAGTTTCAACCCGAACCTGTTATGACCCGCTACTAACCAGCCCATCTAGCCAATGTCTAGTATTAATGTACCATAATTACCTAGAAAAGAAAGTGCTCACTAACTTGTAGGAGAAGAAACTAGCTGACTTTACCTTTTGTTGTATTCATGTAAGCCGAGACATGACCCTCTGGTACCCTTTGATGACTCTGCACATTATATTTACTAAAACTTGATTGACCTGCATGGATAAGACATTATTACTAGTTACAATCATATCAATGAGTTTCAAATCCTTTCAAAGATAAAGTTTAACACTGCTGATAGTAAAGTAGACTATACATTATTTTATACCTTTAGATTCCTCAGCATCATCCTCTCCTTCAGAAAATGCAGACGGGCTGGACCAACCAGCTGTTATATGTGAATCAGCTTTAGCTTTTCGTGCAAACTTCAAGAGTCGTTTTAATCCTCTTGGTGCATCTTTTTGGTAGACCATAGTGGGAGGGTGTTCAGCATTTCCCCACTCACCAAATTCAGTTTCATTGTTGTCCTCAAGAAGCATTTGAGATAAAGAATGACGAACACGTGGACGCTCAAATCCAGCTGGCGTTTTGACATTGGCTGGGGATGAAGTCTTAATTGGGCTTTCCTTGCATGGAACTATCTCATCCTGTTGATGCTCTTCCCTTACCACCCATGCCGTTGGGGAGATTTCTATTTCTTCTTCAGTTAGAGTATTAATTTCAGACACTTCTGCCCTTGAATCGCCACCATCACCACTACTCTCTGATTCCTCACATTTGGTGTGGCTAAGGCTAAGACTAACCACCTGGGGTTCCAAATCTAAGCTAGCATGGTTTTCTGGTGGTTCACACTCATTTTCCTGAATTTGACTGGTTATATTAATCCTTGTGACTACCTTATTCTCCTCAGTTTTCTGGGCCACACCTTTGGTCTTGATAACTGGACCAACACTGGGACCAATTCCAGACCTCTTACGAAGAAAAGGCTTAGTTTCCAGTGGAACCACACTGCCTTTCTTAGTAACTTTGTTATAAAAACTGGGTTTAGCAGTAGCAGTAGCCTCTGCCTTAGGAGTCTGAACATTGTTTTTGGTCATCCTTTTGTTTTCAGTCGCTTTAGGCTGCTTCTTCTCGTTCATAGCTTTCATTGTCTTGTTAGCTTCTTGTTGTGTTGCCTTCCGAGACTTCAATTTGGGTTGTAAATTTTCAACTTTTGTACCTGAACGGATAATTGATGAAGCAGATTGTGGCTTTCGATTTGTTGGTGTAGAATTAGTCGAGTTGGGGGCCATTTGTGTTCTAGCAGGTGATGGTGTTGAAGGCCATGACTTGCGCGTGGCAGGCAAAGGTTGTGGTTTTGATATTGATTTCTTCAAAGAGGAAGGTTTTGTTCTGGAACTAATCGATTGAGTCGAGTTCTTTTGAGTTTTCTGAAGTTCATTTGTAGCATTGAGACTTCTATTAGCTTTGGTGGAAGCCATCTTGGCTTCTTTCTCAACTATCTTTCTAGAAGCTTCTCCTTGGAGCTTTTCTTCTCTTTTTTTCTTATAAAGATCATAAAATCCTCCTCTCTGCTCTTTAGGACTCTTATTTTTGCTATTACTCACCAGTCATATTTCGATGTTCAACCGGCTTGCTTTCCATCAGTTTGTTGAACAACTCATTCAGTTCAGCTCCCTTTTGTTGACTCCAATCGAAGGTGGCATGATTCTTTTCAAAACTTTCATCTCTTTCAGGTTCAGGTGTGTCAACTTCCACTCTGCATTGTTCAGATGCTCCCCTTGCAGACACTAATATTTCAGATGTCTCAGCACCAGTTTCAGTTTTATTAATAATATTATCAGGTTCTATATTTTTAGGACTGCTTGGAGAAGAAATCTCAGCCTTTTCACCAATTTCTGAACTCCATCTTCTAAGTACAACTTTGTTTGCACCGACACCTATTTTTGTCTTATGAATGTCTACTAAACCTTGGTCTCTCTGTTTGCTTTCAAATAGACTAATTTTATCTTGCACACTCATTCTTAATACATTGTTCTTAGGGGGTCTCTGTGAATCTTCTTCTTCACTACTGTTACCAGCTGCATCTCTATGGGATGTTGACTTTTCCTTGACTGGAAAATAGTTGAGACTTTTAATACTTAGTGAAGCAGCTCTTCTAGAACCAGATCTCCCAATCTGGATTCTTCTCATAGGAGATGCTGATCTTCTAGGCATTGCAGATCTTGTCAGACCCCGACTTCTTTCAACAGACAGTTCATCATCCTCACTTGAAACAGCTGAATCTTCATCTTCTGTTAGTATTGTGCTTAATTCAATAGAGCTTTGTAATGAATCCCTGAAACAGGTGCAGAAATAGTAATCTTGATGTTACCAATCTTTATATGGAAATTCATGACAAAAACAATGCCAAAAATTCATACGAGCAATGTGGGAAAGATACCTTAGATACTTGGTTCCAAAATGAAAGGTGAAGTTTTTTATGTCAGAAACATCTTTAGGTGAGAATTTGGAACCAATAGCCTGGTTAAACGCAGACGCTACTTCTTTTTTCAATTCTGTTAATCTCATATCAACTGCTACCACTAGTTCATTCCTATCAAAAATCACAGCACATGTTGGTAAGAAAACATGTAAGATAAGAAATTAAAAGACAGTAAAAAGAAAAATACTTTGACTCAATAGATGCCGTTATATCAGCTTCAGCCTGTCAAAACACAAAACACAGACGTAAATATACATTAGGCTTTGAAAACAAGTTTGACACAAATGCTCAAAGATAAATTAGGGGATAATTCAGGACATGCCTTATCATGTAATGAGAGTTGAAAATTTCTGGTTTCCTCTAACTGAGAAATTTCTTCTCCAATGGCAAGGATATCTGGCGAACCAATAATGTGTAGAAATCTAAACAAATTAAAACAAACTGAGGTGAGCAGGAAGAGTATGGGAGCATTCGAACCATTTTGCAATTGGAATTAAAATACAAATTATATGGACCTTGTCAGTGTTGCTGTTGTAAACCAGCTGCCATCATTTACATTCTCAGGTGGTAAAATCTTGAACTTTGTGTTGGAGCCTTTGGTGGACAAAGTTTTGATTTCAGGTGAATCCAACAAAAGCAGCTGTTCCAATGGTCTGGATGCTACATTCTCTTCTCTATTGCGACTCCATGCACTTGCCTCATATCTACATAAGAGAAAAAGGATTACATTTAGAATACCATTTAAACAGTGATAACCATACTATTTTCAGGCATCAACATAAATACATAATCATTGAGCCTGATTTTGCTCTTAAAATTGATAATGATAATTAGATTCCATCTAATACATGTATGGCGATCTTTTAATTTCATGAACTTACAAGAAAAAACAGCTTGGTAAGTCATTTTCTACCTAAATGCTCAAAACATGCATACATTATTTTCGAGGAATTTGGAGCAACTAATTTACATCTCTAACCATATCATGCATGCATAACCTATCAAGATCAATCGAGACAACGCCTTTCAGATTTTGAAAATTGATGTACAAATGACTTTAAATTTTATATGAATTTGTATCACAAATTTCATCTAATTTGCCTTCAATTCAACATGTTGATACTTGCATGTGAGAAGATGATTAGATGGATACAAGGGCTAGTAACATCAACTTACATAACAGGAAACAATCAAAACTGTCAGTAACTAACAGAAAACAGTCGTTAAGCAAAGTTTCAGTCAAAGAAATTCCAAAGAGAAATAACCTGTTCTGGCTTGGAATTAGGTGAAATTCAACATAATCAAGTGTTGCATCATGATTAATCCCTCCCTCCATCTCTTCCAACCTGAAACACTGAAGCAAAACCCTAACTTAATTTGATTTCATCTTTCATTTCCTTAATACTTAAATTCCCCTTTTCAGATGTTCGTGTTCTTACAAGTTACAACAATGAAAAACAACACGACATCATTTTCAACTTTGAAACTGTAAATTTCACTTCATGTCATTCACATCGCGAAAATCGCCAAAGTTTTTTCAAAATTCTTCGATAGAATTATGAAGTGACGGAATTCCGAAGTGATAATGCAATAAACATAAACCTACCGTTGAAGATAAGACCTATCCTACACCTCAGCAACAAAAACCGCAGCTCAACAACACTGAAAACGCAATTTGACCATAACTCAAAGCAAAAACTCAAATCAATGAGCAGTTGATTTCAAAACAGGATATGCACTACTAGTGAAATACAGAGACACGTGTGTAGAATGTGTATGGAGGGTTGAAGTAGAGACGATTAAAATGGTGGAGGGGGTTGTTACGTGATCTTAAATGCGGAATTTAGTTGGCTGGTATGGTGTGGCTTTACTTCCGATTTGGTTTATGTTGTGAGAGAGACAGCATAGAACACGTCGTTGGTGGAGGCGCGTCGGTTACCGGCTTACACTTCCTGGAATGAAAATGTAAACAAGGAATAACGACACGTATTCTACTCACGTGATGCGGCCACTGTATAATAGACCCCTACGATTAAGCGGCGCGTGGCGTCACCTTCCTTTAACGAAAGTTTATTTAATGGCTAAAGTTAATTGGCTAATCTCGTACATCATTCATATTAGCATTATTTTACCAGTTTAGAAGGAAACGCATAATTATAAAAGAAACCTTGTAGAATCCGAATAAAACTTATGACTATAAGAGAGAGTAAGCTCTAACTCTCATTCTTAATGTCATTTAGGGATGGTAATGAGCTGGGTTTGGGACGGGTTTGAGTAATCTCAACTTTATACCCGGATATAAAAGCTTGTTTCATTCCTGACCCAAAACTCATCATACCCACAGGTTTCGGGTACACCCGTCGGGTGTTAGTCGGCTAATTATTAAGTTACATTTACAGTTAATTACACAAATGGCCCTTGTGGTTTATACGAAGTAACAAAATCGGGTACTAACTATTTTTTTTACCGACATTTAGTTATAAGGTTTTCAATTTTTCCAATGTCCAGTACTAACCTAACTTGCCGTCTATTTTTAACGGGAATCTCCCTCACGTGCAAAAAAAAACATGAGGGTATTTTTATCATTATGAAAATAACCTTCATCAGTTACCGAGTTAGTTACAGAATTGCTCCCTCTGGTTTAGTGAAAATAACAAATCTAGGTACTAACTCTTTCAATTAAAAACATTGAGTCTTGTAGTTTACGAGTTATAACAATATAAAATACTAAGCAAAAATTTCATCTATATTATTACTGGACCGCAATTCTATTATTGCTCATAATTTGTAAGTTATCATAAATCTTTGATCACTATCTTTATCTCGTTAATCATCTCCTAAATTTTTTTTAACTCATTTTTCAGCAATCAAAGTGACTAAGGGGCTGTTTGTTTACCTCTTAATGAGGTCTAAACTTAATGGAATGTATTTTTCGGTCAGATATTTTGTTAAGGGGTGTTTGGTTGGTTACCTCTTATTCTGAAAAAATTAACAAATTGAATAAGGGTTTACAAGTTTGCTTAAACATTCAGAAACAAAAAAAAAAGGTCGCGCGACCCTCCCCCCCTGCTCTCCTACGCCGACAAAAGAAAAACCAACGCCGCTCCCCTCCGTCCGGCGGCCAGAGCTCCGGCGACCTCCCTGCCGCCATCGATCGCTCCGGCGACCTCCCTGCCGCCACCCAGCGCCGCTCCCGTAGGTCCGGCGGCCCTCCTCTCCATTCTCCAAGTAAGTTTTTTCTTTAGGGTTTTGGTCAAAATCTATATATTTTCTACAAATTGTTGTTGTTTTATGCTCTAAATCAGTTATTTGTACTTGTATCCATGCTTGAATATAGTTTTCCCTAAATTTTATTTGTTTTTCTCAAAATCTAGGGTTTTTTTTTTAAATGTTTGTTTAATTCTATTGTTCATTGTATATCCTTTAGTATGAATGCTAGTAGGAATTGAGGAATGGTTGATGCTCAATGTTTGATGTTGTTTTTAGATGTTGATTGTGGTGTGATATTAGGTCCTTTGATATGGTTGATGCTCAATGTTTGATGTTGTTTTTAGATGTTGATTGTGGTGTGATATTAGTTCCTTTGATATGGTTGATGCTCAATGTTTGATGTTGTTTTTAGATGTTGATTGTGGTGTGATATTAGTTCCTTTGATATGGTTCACGACATGGAATGGGGTTCACAAAGCATTGAGGATATGGCTATTTTACGTGACGAGATAGCGACTCAACTAATGTCAAACAATTAATTTGTATTTGGATTATTATGCTTTTTTGGATTTGTAAGGATTTATGTGTAATTTGGATTTTCTATGATGGTTTGTATTTTTTTTCTTTAATAACTGCTAATTATTTAGGATTCTGACCAAACAGATATATTTCATTCAGAGATCAAACCAAACAGCACTTAACTGATTCAGAATCCCTTATTCTTAACTGATTCAGAATCTCTTATTCTTAATAATTCAGCACTTATGCTTCAGTTTCTACCAAACAGCCCCTAAGTGTAAGTTTTTCGTTGGGATGGATCCTCCATATGTGCTTGAATCATCCCAGCTTTGTTGAAGTGAAAGAAACATGTGAAAAGAAGTGTGATAACCCTCAACGAAGAAATTAGGAGGAATTTTGTTAATAATTGACGTTTTTTTATATTTGAGGCAGAAGTCTGTTAATAAGTGACGGAATTTTAATTTAGTACCTTACATTCTTATGACTCATAAACTACAGGATTCAATGTTGTTATTAAAAAAAAATATTAGTACGTGAATTTGATATTTTCACTAAACCACAAGGTCCATTTGTGTAACTAACTTGGTTTTAGTGAAAGTTTTTTCCTAATGTCAAAAATGCCCAACCGTTTTTTTTTTTCCCACATATGGGAGATTCCCGTTAATAGTAGAGGGCAAGTTATATAATACTAAACATTAGGAAAACTGAAAACTTTAGGGCTCAATGTCGATACAAAAATACTTTATCCCCTTGCTTTCTATAAACCAAGTGGACCAATTGTGTGATTAACTCTTACATTTAATACAATTACAATAAAATATCTCAAATAACTAAATATATATACATCTAATAATATATAAATTATTTTTTTAACAAATAACTTAGTATTATAGATAAAAAAATCATCTGATATATACTTAAAATGAATAAATAAAACAAAAAAAAAAATACGTGATGGATATATAATCGAGTAAACGCATATATGTTATCTGGTCATCGGGTTGGGCAACAGGTCGTCAAATTCCATACCCATGAAAAGAATTCAAAGTAATCTTATACCCAATTACCCAACCCCATATCTGTCCCATGTATATCGGGTTTTAGATACTCCTGTCGGGTTCGAGTTTCATTACCATCACTAAACATTTTCTTTATAGTATAACATAAAATGATTTTAACTTGTAATGTTTTCTATATAAACACATATTTAGTAAATAGTATTTAGTACACATTCCTCCGTACCCATGAGGGTTTTTAGAATCATCTAACTCACTATTGTTTTTAGATATGGTTGGACTCGAACCCGTTAACTTAAAATAGAATACATTATTTAATAAATCAAAATATCATTTATCTTCCTTTAAGATATTATTTAGTGTTAGTTACACAATGGTATACACTTTTTAAATTAAGCACAATGTCAAATGTGTAAAGATTGTAACAAATTTTGGTGGTTGTAGAGAATTATTCACTTCAGAAATAATTCTTCACATAAATAATTTAAACAAACATGATTATTTTCCATTATAGCCCACATCAATTGATAAATCTTCCACCCTCAATAATTTTCCAGGTACAATAAATCAATAAAACTGGACTTGTGGTACCAATTGATTTCCAGTTTTCAACACTCAATAATTTTTCAACTTTTACATGTCATCACACCACAAATAAGGATATGAAGTGACACGATTCAAAATGTAAATGAAGAACATGGGTTGTTGGGTGGTAGAAACTATAGGCAAAAGTCAGGTGAGGGCCACCACAAGCATCAGCTTAGGCCACACACTTCCAAACCCATGTTGCTCATGTGCTGTAAATCTGACAATTCCTTATTAGTACCCCTATCCAACACAATAAGGAAAGCCTCCCCTCTTTATGCTGTCTTTTACCAATCTTAACTTACAAGCTCACCACCACCACCACCACCACCTAATGCCACCTGCAAAAGTGGTGGGTCATCACCATTAACCTTCAATTTCACATTTTTGTAAAAAGTAATTTGCCCACTTCATAATGGAAAACATTATAATGTTGCACAAAACTTAAAGTGAAAATTTGTAGACCCAACCTTCAGTTGGACCACACATGGATGAAACCAAGCTTGTTCCCAGTATATATCTCGTTACGTTTCTCATCATAATAAAGGGCGGTAATGTCTTCCAGCGCTTCAGTAACAAAGCTTGGAGTCTGTCTCCTTGGGTTGCATTGGCATCTTACACTATTATTATTGCAATTGCACTCATTTATGGAGAGGTTGTTTGTTGCCTTTACTTTAGCAAGGCATTTTCCTGATAGGATATTACTGATATTTATAGAACCAGCTGCATTAAGAAAAAAAATACTAGGATCAAACCACAATCAAGATCATTTTTTAAAAAATAAAGAAGAAAAAAGAAGTTTCATTTATGCTTAAAAGCATAAAATGCAATCTCCTGTCAAGCGGGCAGCTATTATGGAACAATAAACTGGGTATGAAAAAAGAGAAAGACGTCAACCCATACAGGACATCACGAAGGCCCGGCTCAACCAGTTTAACTCGCATCGATGGTGTAGAAAAAAATATATCACTCTGCTACACACACAGGCCCAAATTGGACAGCTAGTTAAATTCTAAAAGATGGGCCAGACATGTTTAAATGGGTTGAAACTTAAAAACTGACACCTTTGGCTTTATGCATAAAAGACATAGTTTATGTTTCAATAGAAGCCAAAAAAATTAATAATTTGTTGTCAAACTAAACCATCGAGCCCGTTAGCAAACCTTGATGGGATACGAGGGTCTAACAGAAGTGATCCATATCTAATGTATGATGTATCCACTATTCCTTGACGATTTTCAGCTTTTGTTTAAATATAGGTGTGATAATTTGTTGGCATTTTTATATATAATTGAGGTTATGAATTGAGCAATATACCATTTCCATCTGTTGACGGATGATCAGTGTCAGATTTGCAATATGAAATGATAAGATCCTGATTACTTGTGATGTATATATTGTTGGTGTTGGAATCAGGATGCCACAACAAATGATCCTCAAATGAAGTAACAAGTTGACCTCTAAAGTTCCAAACAGACACTGTTCGGTTTCTGAATGTCAAGAATAACTGATTTTCATAGAGAAATATGAATGCTGATGGTGT
Organism: Deinandra increscens subsp. villosa; assembly: GCA_039602395.1. Taxonomy (NCBI): domain Eukaryota; kingdom Viridiplantae; phylum Streptophyta; class Magnoliopsida; order Asterales; family Asteraceae; genus Deinandra; species Deinandra increscens. The sequence continues at coordinate 2,836,247 of JBCNJP010000019.1, forward strand.
CGTGAATTCTGCTTTGTTAACTTCTATTAGCTCAGAATTGCGTACCTATGCAGAAAACAGGCCAAGACTATCAGTTTGCTAAAAAAGTTAGGATCCCCATTAAATATAAAGAATATCCTTACATCAAGAATCTGAAGGTTCTCGTTCTCTTGCTTTACAAGAAGCTTCTCATTGAACTGTTCGATAAATTCCACCTTCTTATTTCGATGAAGCAGATGATTGAAAGACTTTAGCACCGTTCCATCTTCGATAGAGAGAATCTTGAGAGGGACATGGCCACTTGATTTATTAAATATCAATAACATGATTCCAGGACTGTTTTGGGAAAATGGAAAGAGGAAAAAAGTAAATAACATTATAAAATGTGAATTTGAACACAGTAGTGACAACCAAATGATAGAATTAAAAGGTTAGTTCTCAAACTTAAAGCATGTTACTGACATTTTTACCTTATTTTAATCTCTTGTACATTTTTATCTGGTATGGAGTATAACAACGTATAGTTTTTCAAGTCAAACACCTTGTAAATGCTGGCCGTAACACATTACACAACAGATTAGTGGCAGCCTGAAGAATCAAAGAAAATTATGCGAAATAAGGGATCACCATAGTTGAGAATTTACCTGTCTTCTTCTGAAAAAGTGAGTACCTTCCCATTTACATCATCGAACTCTACAAATCCCGGCCATTTCAAAGATTCTGATTCAAAAAGAGCAAAACCAGCATCTGGTTGACCTCGTTTTATGTATCTGCGCATCAAATGGGAAGATAAAACTCAGTAAAGAACTTGCAGAATATTCAGTAAAACATGAGGTAAATATCAAGACATCACATACTCAATCCTGGTTGTTCTGCATTTCAAAGAGCTAAAGCTGTCTGCAGCATACACAGAGACTGTAATGAGTGAATCATTGTTCTTATTGTAAAACAAGCTTCTTATAACTTCATCAGGACCGATATTCAAAAAGCATATCCTCTTGTTAGTTTCTGCATCAAATAAGTAACATATCAATCACCCTTTTCAGTAAAATAAAAAAAATATAAATTTCATCTATATATTCTTGACTATACCGCGGCTGAACGCTGCACATACACCAGATTGCGCAAGAGCAAATACTGTATCATGAGCAGCTACAATCTCAATAATCTTTGACCTCCTTTTAAGAAATGGCAAAACTGTTGAATGATGCCCCTTCGGATCATGAGTGTCATACTCCTCCTGAAGCAATTATTAAATCACCAAAAGGAGTCTTTTACATCATGGTAAAAACACGACATGGCAACAAACCAAAAGTAAAAACATAGTCAATGATCATATGATCCACTTTTTAGTGCAAAGCCCATGATTTAAAATAGAATCATTTAGAACCCATTCTTTACCAACTCCAATCAACACAACTCTTGAAAAATCCATGCACACATAAAATATTTCAGTTAATAGCTACCACCATATAAAATAGAATAACTGCAACATGAATACACATTTATAGACCATAATAGTGCAAAGCCCATGATTTAAAATAGAATCATTTAGAATCATTCTTTACCAACTCCAATCAACACAACTTTTGAAAAACCCATGCTCACATAAAATGTTTCAGTTAATAGTTACCAACATATAAGATAGAATAACTGCAACATAAATATAGACTTATAGACCATATTAAGCCTATGATATATCAAAACAATTGAACAAATAAGTTCCATAAGACTTGCTATACAGGATTAAACTAGGGTTCTGCCATCTAATATAATAAAAAAAATAAAAGCTAAATTCAGATATTACCTGCAATTGAATATTTCTGAACCTTTCTTGAGCATCAGACATACTAAAAGCACGTCGCTTTTTCGAACATATCTCCCTCCTTTGAATCTTCTTAACGCTATTGACAAACTCGTCAACACCTCCACGCGGCCGCTTCTTCGCCACCACCCGCCGAAGAACAGACGGCCGAGGGTTCGCCGTAATCCTCCTTCCGTCCATCACCGTCGATACACACACTTCCCCTTACCTTCTCTCTACCGTACAATCACTCGAATCAAAACCCTAACAAGCATTTGTTTATATGCCATGAAAAGAGCGCGAAGAAAGGTTCAAGATTCCATGAAAACCCTAAAGCTCGAGAAGGAAATTCATGGCTTTTGAGTTTTGAATTCCTATTTGGCGTTGAGAAATGGAGAAAATTCGAACTGCTTCACCGCCAATTTGCGAAATCTTTGCAATAACTCCAGACAGGGGAGAATGGGTAATAACGGTGGGATTTTAGTTAATAAGTTCTAAATGTCCAATTTCAGTCCCTTAATTATAAAGAACATGGAAATAAAACACATATTTTTTTATTTTATTTTTTGTAAAGTAAAGACACCGTCGTACCGATTGTAGTACGAGAGTCAATATGGAGTTATGGACTAAAATTATCTCTTGGGCTGGGCCAATATCCAAAGGACATTTGAAGTTTGGAGTTTGGATCATCTTTGATTAATTTGGTGTCAAATCTTTCATTTTTATGATTTATTTTTAGATTTGAATTAAGAACCTCTAACTAAGAGGAAGTATAACAAGTGAACTAGTCCTATATATATTAATATTTTTATGGTTTGATAATTGCTTCTTTCTAACCATAACCGGTAAGATCAATCACATTTGTAAGTTTTAATTTAAATTTTTATAGGAACTTTTTGTTATGATTATAATAATCACATGTTCTTCATGAAAACGATATCCTACATACCTTAGCTATTTATATTAAATTAGGTTTTTGTATGACTTGACAACGATCTTCACATTATAATAAAATTTAAAGAAAATTATATATTTTTCTATCGTTTATATATGTATTCGTTTGTATAATTGTATATTTCGTTCTTAATCTTTATTATCTTATAAGAGTTTGTCACATTTTACATTTTTTTCCACTAACTTAATATTGAATATTCTGTTAAATAATATTTTAAAATAACCGAAATATCCTTCAAATAGAAACTAAAGAACTATAAAAACTAAAAAGTAAGGAAAAGTAAATATACAATAATAAGACCATTTGTAACGTTAAGACTAGTCATTTCCACAAAGTGCTAAGTCAGTATATCACATCAGTTTTTCTACAGCACCTCTTATAAACGCGTTTTAATCCAACACAACCCTTCCTACAAACACCTCCTTATTTCCACATCACCTTCTATTTTAGATTGATTTTAGATTTATTTTATCTTATATATTAATTATTTTTTATTTATATAATAATAAAAACTAAATAAACATAATTAAGATAAATAGTTGAATAAATAATTAAAGAAATGATTAAACGAAATAATTAGATACTTTAATTAATAATTAAATAAATAATAAAAAAATTAATTAATTACATAATGACTACATTTAATGTCTATATTTTATTAACAACTCTAATTTTATAACGGCTATATTTAAAAACCTTATGAGTATCAAATTTCGAGATTTCAACTCATCATATTTCACTTCTCGGTATTCACTTCACAACCTATAACTATGTCAAACATACAAGATATACTCGAACAATTTTACAATATGTTTTCAACCCCTTCGGATGTGCTGGAAAATTATGCACCACAAGTAGAACATTATAATCATCCATCGCTTGTTCAAACTCTATTGCTTATCCACCTTCAATTTTGGTTGAACCTTCACCTTTTGTTCAACCTCCTGCTCTGTTTGAACTTTCGACTGCTATTCAACCTCCTGTAAAACCCCATGTGGATGTCCTTTGGGAGGATGAAAACTTTTGGAATTGGGTGATCGGTTATTACTTGCCTGAAAACCCACCAGAAGAGCCACTTAAAGAATTTTATGAACAAGAGGATGAAGTCCAACTAGACGAAGAAGAACAGGTGGATGAAGAACGACCGGAGAATGAGTATGTGCCTCGTAATATATGGTAGTATGAACCGAGATCACCCATGTGGGGGCCATTAGTTGACAAACACGCTTTGACTTAGATTACTAGGATTATTAAGATTAATTGTACTATTTTAGGTTAAATTACTTAATTAGGTATAATTGTGTTTAATTATTTTTCATGTTTAAATTATGTTTAACATATATTTGTTTATGTTTAGTTTCTTTATGTTTGATTATGTTAACTATATTTATAATATTTTATTTATTAAATTTAGGTTTATATTTAATTAAATACATTAAATATATTAGTTGTGGGACCCACCAGGTGGTCGCCCTTGGCAAAGGGCAAGAGGCTACGGGCGATTGAAGGGTAGTTGACATCAACGCAACCGATGTTTGTGTATGTGTGTATGTTGTAATTAAGAGAAATGTCAAAAATAGGAAGTGGTTCATTACAAAACACTAAATTATTGTTAGAACAAAAAGAACAACCCTATATCGTCTAATTTCTTAATTAATGGTGTAAATTCAAAAAACCTTATACTTCTTACATAGAAATATGTATGTTTATGTACATAAAAACCATGAAACTAGTTTTTTCATATGTTTTCATATATTTAAAAATTTCTTATATATATATGTAAGTTATGTGTTGGTAAAATAAATAGACATTTAAATGATTTTTTTATATTTAAAAAAATTAGGATTAAAAAAGTGAAGGATTTATTTTGTTTTGCGTATTTTCACAATATTCAGTGTCTATATAAAACCCTCTCTAAAAAAGTTTATAATAAATATAGATAGCTTTAATATTTATAACATCACAAACAGATTATCAAATTAACCTAATATAATGTAGGGATTTAGGTCAAATTTTAATTAAATTTTTTAATATAATACGAATAACGCGACACTCTCGTTATTTTACAAGGGTGTGCGTAGCATTTGTGTACAATACTACAATATACAAAACAAAATAAATGATAAAGTAAACGTTACATAAACACAAATTTACTATGTTTATATCGTCAACATGTTGGGTCTTCGACGGATTGAACCTTCAACGGTCTTAAGTCTTTAAGATTATCACACCCTCGGTTTTTGAGTAAATTAACTAATCTCATTAGCGGTGATGGAGGATCATGTCAAAACACATGGCCCTTAAAACAGATTTTGGATTTCCACGCGAGCACCCGTCTGTCTCCGGGACGTACACCAACCAAAACAATATTGTATTGTCGGAGATGACGCACACTCAAGGTTTCACCTGGTTGAGTGTGTATTATCACTTGTGGAAGAAAATAATCATGACTATTAGAGAGTATTCTAAGTCTCTCTGAAGAATTGCATGAAAAAAAAAAGAATTATAAAGAGTTACTAAGTCTATCTAAATATATATTTAAATAATAGAATGAGACGATTAAGGATTCGAAAGTTTACTAAGTCTCTCTAAAATGATAGAATGAGAAGGGGATTAGAGACTTTGCTAGTTAAATCTCTCTAAAAGAATGATTTAGTGCTCTTACTACTAAGGATGATGACCGATTGGTATATACTTACATGTGAGTTTGAGTTTGAAACACCACTTCACCATAAACCGGAGTTATAACACCCATTCATTTCTTATAAAAGAGTTGAACATAACCTATTAGATGAAACATCCAACTCATATAACTCATTATTAATTTTATGCTTATTTTATTAAAATCCTATATTAACAAAAATTACTAACATACAATATATATGTTTATCTAACACTTTTTAGGGTATGTGGTATACATTATGTGATAGGGGTGTGATGAGTGTCATATGAACGATGACTGGATTACACCAATTCGGTAATTCACCACACACAAGGGGTACTATAGATGGTGTGGTGTGTGGTGTTGGGTTATTTTTTAGTAGTATAAATAAACATAATAATTAAAAAAGATTATATGTAATTACTTGATTGGACCAAGCCTCAACCCTCCTCCTCCACGCCGTTGAGTTCTTCATCCCCACACACCACAACGCCAACCCTTTACGCCGCTCGGGGGCGGTGTCCCACGACATTATCACGCCAGTATACCCTAGATTGCTAATAATTACTCTAATCTTCTATGAATTTAATTTGATCCTATGGGCACTTGGTTCACATGGATTTTAGACAAAACCACCAATTAAACTTTTTTAACAGCAAAACCACCAATTAACTGACCATGTGTCGGCTTCTTTCATAAAGTGTACTTTATTCAAGAATCTTTCCATGCATAGTTGCATACTAAAAGCACGGCATAACATAATCAATTAATAAAAAATGATTCAAAGGGATCCAGTTAAATAGAATCGAATGACATAATCATGTGGTTCAACAATGGATCTACAAGCCTAATTATTTTTTCATGCTGTTATCCTCGACAATGAAACCAAAACAACATGCTAAACTATGAAAACTTGGATCTACTACATGCATGGCATATACACTTATATATAGATAATTAAGAACATGCATGTTACATGTATATATTTAAGGATCAATTATAACCATATATAGAAACTCATGAGTTGTAGAATGTCATTGCATGTTAGAGTTTTGTTACTTGATTACAATTTTTTTTTTTTTTTTGTAATGATGACCTAGAAACCAAATCTTTATTCAATTTGCTTCATTTTGTTGACATGAAAAATATTGTTACATTTGGGCGGTACAAATCTTGAAAAGTACTTAAATTATTATTGCTTGTGTAAGTTAAATGAGTTGTAGTTTACCTGAAATAAAGATCGAAGGGAGCTCCCTTCAGTCCAAGCACGGATTAGCAAGGGATGAAAACTATCTCCCGCATCATTCACTCAATCAAAGTAGCATAAAATGAATCCTTTTCTACTGAGTGGTTAAATGAATGAGTCGGCAGCTAATTCAATTCCTTAATCACATACATGAGTGGGCTGAAGAGACCTCCCTTCAATTCATTATATTCATCCTAATTCCTAACCTAGCTAGCTACTTTATTTTCTTCACTTGAGTTATATATATAGCCAGTGATAAGAGATAAAGCCTCTTCCTGATCATAGAGATCAAAAAATTCAAACATGAACATTAATACAATTCGAATGAAATAATAAAAATTGTTATTTAAAAAATTCTACCTAATTCAATATACTATTTAAATGGAATAATATATACAATATACTATTCAACCAAAAAATGTATAACTTGCTTTAAATCGGGTTATAAATGACCTCCCAGGGTGTTTAACTACAACAAAACATAGTAAAAACAACTACTTTCATTTTCAAGATTTATAAATTATATGTGCTCATGAGTCATGAGTGGGTGTCTTCCAAAACACAGAAACACCAGAACATTCATTAATAACCTACCATAAATTTTTTTCGAACGGCATTTCTTTTATACGTTTATTCTAGCTATACTATTGTCAAGGTTTGAATTTTGATCTCCAATAAATAGACTCTGTCTCTATTATTGGGCTACAACCCAAATGTGTATTTGGCTCGACAAGAACCTTAACAAGACAGGGTAATGAGTTATGACACAAGTCCTAAAAGTTAAAACAATCCAGGTACGCCATGACACAAACCCTAATCTCAAATGGCCGGCCATATATCTGGCCGAAGGGGTTGCTATGACACACCGGTCCAACCTCAAACAATATTATCAGTTTTCTTGATCCTACAGATCTAGAAACATTAACAAAGAACAAGAACCCTAGCTAGCTTAATGAAGAATGCGCGCAGATCAACAATATTGAAGTTTTCAAGAATCAAAAACCTATATTTTAAACTCGAATTGAACAACAAAAGGGAAATAATCAAAGAGTTACCCAGAAACCCTAATCTTGAAAACGGCCATATCAAGACACCCTAGATAGATATGATAGACCGGTCGAATAGTAGAATTTTTGCATATGCAACTCTTAATTGTGTGTATATGTGTGTGTGTGTGAGAGAGAGAGAGAGAGAGAGAGAGAGAGAGTACTGAATATCAAACAGCAGTTAAGTATGAAGAAATCTTGAATATGAAACTGTGAAGAGAGAGAGAGAGAAAAGGAGAGAGAGAGCGCTTAACTGTGAAGATCGAAATCGATCGATCTTGAAATGGTAATTTGATCAGTGAGTTTCTGAAACGAATGAAGGCAAACAGTGACCGTTTGTGGGTGTGTGGGTGGGTCGCAATGTTTACAGAGGAATCAGGTGAATTTGTAATTATGGAGAAGGAAACAAACAACTGATGATGGGTCGCTTTTATCATGAGAGTCAGAGTCAGGTTTTTCTTAAAGTAAAATAAGTTGGACAAAAGAAAAGCTTTCAAAGATGAAAGATCTTCCCCAAATCTTTCACTCCACAAGAAAAAAACACTCACCACAATATAAAAATGATTTTTACTATTATATATACATATATGTGTGTGTGAAACGTGAGATCGTGAGAGAGATGAATGAAAATGATGCCATCAGCAATGCGTCATTGTGTTACTGCTTGTTTACCCTACCTTTGACCACAAATTTTACTCCCAATTACTTTGTCCCTTAACATGTACCTTAAAGATTGGGATAAAATATGGAAAAATCATGAAAATGGTAATCTCATTAGCATAATAATCATACATTTACATATGATTTTCGCTTGTTTTTTGCTTTTATATTTTTTAATTTTATTCAAAGTTATCATTACAAGGTGAAACGATGTTCCCGCACAGTGAAGGAAATTGGCGTAACAGTGCTCCCGCGCGACCACCATATTACACGTAGGCAAGCTGCACTTTGCACTCATCGTCAACGATATGAGATGCCGTTATGTCCTATTTTGGTTGTTGAGATTTTTGATGTGTGAGACATTGACTTTAAGGGTCCACTTCCCAACTCGTTTGGATATTTATACATTTTTGTGGTTGTTGACTCTGTGTGAAAATGGATTAAAGATATAACCACAATAACTAATTTCAACATTTTCATCAGCATCCAAACCCCTCGGTATGAGTCACGACATGATTAATTATTATGGTTCTTAAAAATTAAGAGGTAATGTAGGACTAGATAGTTTTATAGGTAAAGTTTAAATACAAACCATTTTTATTGTACAAACTTAAAAACTATTGTATAAACCATTAAATTTCAATTGAATGAAGGTAATTAGGTTATTTTTTGTGCTTCTTTTTTTCTTCATGTCTATACACATGATGATAACCTAATGACCTAAAAAAATAAAAAAATTAAAATAAACAAAAATCTTTTTTTTTTGTCTGTCCGACTATGTTGCATATATGCAACATATGAAACATACCATGTTACATATATGAAACATATGAAACATACCATGTTGCATATATGAAATATGGTATGTTTCATATGTTGCACATATTCAATATAGTTGGACATGCCAAAAAAAAAAACAAATTACCCAAAAAAAATATCAAATTAAATTAAAGAAATATTAGGTGGATATGGGTAATATATATGTGAAATTAAATTAAAAAAATATCAAATTACCCAAAAAATCATTTGATATAGTTTCATTCGGTTCTTACAAGTTTGTACGATAAAAAATAGTTTGTACATGAACTTTACCCATAGTTTTATTTAGATGTATGATGTTTTTTTCAAATGTATACCCTCTTCAATCCTAATATCTTTCTTTAACTCAAAACAAAACTCATATGAATAACTTTCAACACGTAATTATCATCTTTCATTTAATCACGTCTAAGCATTTCATGATTAAATCCACTTTAATTTGATAAATGCATTGCTTGTGGCGTATTTGTTCGTGTATGTCAATAGATCATAAAACTATTATCAGGAGAAACTTTATCCTTTCTTTGCATCTACCCATAGTAGCATTAAAGTAACGGACTAATTGGTCCTTGTCCTTTGAATCTCTTACAATCTAATGGATGTAAGAAACTAGCATGTTATTCCACTAAAACTAAAAAATGTGTTATCCATCGACCCCTATCCAACTTTATTTTAACTTTTTCTGTTCCACAAAGGAAAACTCATATTAATATTAGAATTGTTTTTTTTTTTTTGAACGGCAAATTTGGATCACTGACGGGAACATTACACCATCCACTCGATCATCTCCAATCCCCATCAGGAGAAAACTCATCAATTGTAAGAAAACCCCATGGCCCAGCTTGTAACCCCTATTTTTTATTATTTTCGTTACAAGTGAGACTTGAACCCAAGACCCAATATTAAGGGTTATACACATTTACACTAAACTAAGCTAGTGGGTGTACTAGAATTGGTTTTAGTGGCCTTAGAACGAGATTACCGAAAGGTGCTATGAACTGCATTTATCGCGCGCCCCATCAAACATTAGCTCTGCCCCTACTATACTTACCAGCATGTGGTGTGATTTAATTGATCTTTTGGTGGGGTTTTCTTCTTAGTTTCTTCATTAATGCCATTGAAATTTTACTTGGCACATGAGAAAAATTCTTTGGAGTTGGTGTCTTTTGTTTTTAATAAAGACACTCTTTTTTTATTATTATTATTTTAACAAAACGCCTCTTTCTATTTTTTATTTTTTTTTGTTTTAAGCGTTTCTTTATAATTTTATGTAACAAAAATTAAAATTCCTTTTTTTGAACGGTAAATTTGGATCACTGACGGGGTCATTATACCACTCACCCGATCATCTCCAATCTCCATCAGAATATACCACTCACCCGATCATCTCCAATCCCCATCAGGAGAAACTCACAACTGGTGTGAAAATTCTCTTGCCCAACTTGTAACGGTGTTAATGAAATGGATGTTTTTGTCATTTGTGAAAGTGGAGGGGCTGGTTTTGTAATTTTTTTTTATAAACATAAAAAAAAAAAAAGTGGAGAAGGAGGGTTCACCGCAAACCACCACCACCCCTCTTTGCTCCGGCGACCGGCGACCTTTTCCCTTCTCCTTCGCAGGCTTGCCATAGCTCCTGGTTAATAAGGCGGTTTTTCTCTCCACCTGCTTCCGAAATACGAAAGTGAATATAAATAAAGTGATTACAAATTTACAATCGAAATGGAAAAGGAACTTTTCGCACTTTTTACATCAAATCGATCGGAGATTCGTAAAATTTTAGCAAAATAACCGAAATTATTGTTACGAGAATCTGATAAATTCGTATGAAATAATCGGAAATCAATCTAGTTAAGCTGACCTTCGCCGGGATTCGCCGTCGTTAAACTAGATCCCGAACTGTTCGTCGACATCTTCATTGCTCGCCGCTCAAATCGCCGACCGGAGAGTCCTACCACCGGAGATTCATCCACTATAAACCAGATCAAAATGAGGTTATTTGATTATTCGGTTATTCCAGCTGCGAAAACGGTTATTCCTCGGGGAAAACGCCTAAACCTAGACGACGGATGTGTTTTCCGGCGAATCTCGCCGGAGCCGGAAATGAAACGGTGAAAGTATAAAATAATTGATAAAACAAGCGGCCGGAAAAGGTGGAAGGGGACAATATGAAGACCGGAGACGCTTTAATAAAGGAGAGATTGCTGAGTTGCTCTGGCGACCGGCGAGCAAAGAGGGGTGGTGGTGGTTTGCCGGTGAACGGCAGAGAGGGGCGGCAGAGAGGGGTGGTGGTGGTCTGCCGGTGAACCCTCCTTCTCCACTTTTTTTTTTTTTTATGTTTATAAAAAAAATTTACAAAACCAGCCCTCCACTTTCACAAATGACAAAAACATCCATTTCATTAACACCGTTAAATCAATTTAAACGGCGTATCACTGATAGCACCTGGGTGTTTAATTGATATTATTGTGAGGAAATGTCAAAACTCATATTATTATTCGCCAATAAGGCATAACTCGTATTATTTAAATCCAATTTTCCTTTTATTAAACAAAACACAGTTTCTAAAACTAAGTGAATCCTCCCTGACATTTCTCAAATTTCAATTCCGTCCCTATGATTCAAAAATTACACTTATAGCCTAAGAGATTGTCAAATCGTAACACATATAGTCCCTAGCTTGGTTGTTTAAAAAAATTGTTAAGTAGGCGTGGATTGATCATTATACCATCACTTCCAAATAAATTTCTAAAAAAATATATTATTGAGCATACATGTAGGTTTAGGGTATACTTGTCGTTTGTTTATCGACTAACTAATAATCTACGTTTATCATAATCTCAATAAAATTTCTCAAATAACATATATAAATTTAATAATATAGAAATAAAAAAAATTAACAAATAAATTGGTACTGCAAATAAAAATAAAAAATGGATACATAAAGTCATACGATATATACTAAAATAAATAAGTAAAACAGAAAAAAAAAATGATGTTTACATATAGATATATGTTAATGGGTAATCGGATATACTCATCAAATCCCATATATACCCGTAAAACAATTTAAAAGTAATCTCATACCTGAATACTCAACCCAATCTCATACCGGATTACCCAACATCCTTAAGACATATAGTATAATACCAGACTACATTGGTATGGTGAGGCCAAACTTTATCACTACAAGAAAAAAGGTTTTTGGTGGCGAAAGCTAAGGTGGGGACTGAGTCCCCACTAAAGGTTACGTTTTAGTGGGGACTTTTCGCCACCAAAGGGTTTTAGTAAAAAAAAATGAATTTTTTGACTCCAGCGAGGATAAGTCGCCACTGAAGGGTTAGGCGGGAAACATCCCGCGTAGTGAAAATATATAGTGAAGAAATTTCGCCACCGAAGGATTAAATAAATTAATTTACGTTTTATTTTATTAGTTCACACGATAAGAAAATAAAAAAAAATTAACTTACCTGCAGCAACAACAATCAAATGAAGATGAAGATGAAGATGAATGATTGCATTAGATACTATCTATGTTTAAAACTTTTATGTGTTTAAGTGAAGTTATTGTTCTTGACCTTTATGTTTGTTTTATGTTATTGGGTTTCTTTTGTTTAATCTATGAATTAAAGATGGATTTGAGTGAATTGTGAAACTGAACTGATTGGTTGGGTTTGCAAACCTGGAAAATATTTATAATAAAAAAAAGTTTTTTTTAAACAATACCTACAGTGGGGACAAGTCGCCACCAAAGGGTCTGCAAAATTTTCTATCCTAGGCTATTGTGGGGACTTTTCGCCACCACAGGGTGTCAAGCATTTTTAAAATTAAGGCTATAGTGAGGACTTTTCGCCACCAGAGGTCCGGAATAAAAAAAAAGAGTTTTTCTGCAGTGGCAAAGATTCGCCACCAGAGGCGCAAAAAATATATATATTTTAAATCTCTGGTGGCAAATAGTCGCCACCATAGGTCAAATTTATTTTTTTTTAACAATTTTTTTTAATCCATTAAATCTTTCGCGGCAAAGATGAAATGGCAATATATCGCCACCATAGAAAAGCTATGGTGGCAAAGGCTTCGGTGGCGACTTTTTTGACATTTAGCGAGGAAGATCTGGTGGCCAGGTCTATGGTGACGACATTTCGCCACCAAAAGCTATGGTGGCGAATAGTCCCCACGTAAAGTCTTTTTCTTTTGCCACGAAAGACCATTTTTCTTGTAGTGTTTTAGGCCTCGCCACCACCACACCACGGTTGTTTTCACCCATTGGCCCACCACTAACCAGTAACCACTGGTGCAATTACATGGCCGAATACCACACCACCAGTGCAATTACATGGCCGGAGGCTTAACCGTTTAGCTTACTCAAAATCTATGTAACAAAATCAAGAAGCAAATAAACATCGACCATGATTATCAATTCTTGAACAACCAGCAAGAAAGAAAGAAATAAATAAAACCCCATCTTGAAAACGGAGTTCACCGCCACCACTTCCAAGTTCCACCTCCATCGGTTGGATATCAAACATCGCAGTGCCAAGATCAGCAAGCGAATTAGCAACAAATCGATGAAATACGTGTGAGATATAAGTATCATCATGACTGTTCAACATATCAACAAAACGTCTAATGTGTCATAAGAAGCATTCCTTTGTATAAATGTGAATGTCAGATGTATTGAAAGGAGCAGCATCACGAGCTACTGAGCTACTATGCAACCATAAGGAGCGAGCGGTGTATAAATAGAAACGTTTGACCCTGTCATCCAGGGCCAATAGATCATCATAACGAGTGTTCATTGAAAAAAGTGGAACATCTGGCCTTGTTGCCTGGGGCCAAAATGTAATCGTAATGACATGTTGACATTTGATATATAAACGATAATGTCTAACCTCATCCATAAAAAAATATTTATTTGTTGCGTGTATAGTGTGTGTATCGATATATTACTAGTAATATTAGAGCCACATGTAAAGCTCAACTGTACAAATTGATGGGAAAAGGATGCCAAAAAACTAGTGCAGGCATAACTTTGGGCAATTTAATAAAGAGCTAAGATCAAACTCAATGAAGAAAGCACACACCCAGTTGGAAACTTCTAATACAACTGGAAGAACAAAGTCGTTGACCCATCCCCGAATGATCGTATATCTGCTGGTCTCACCACAGCTCTGCATAATGGGCAGGTTCTTTCTCTTTCAAACCTGAACATAAAAATAATCATTATTTAAGATGACGATTTAGCATTTTATTAGTAAGATATTAATATACAGAAGGAATTGCTCACCATTCCGAAACACAGTCCTCGCAGAAGACATGTTTACAACGCAACAAAATAGGAGCCTGCATCTTTTCCTGGCATATAGCACACACGTCCCCTGCCTCACTCACCTGTTCTGCTGTTGCAGGTGATCCATAATTCACCTCTTTTCGTGATAGTGCCTTCAATGCAGCATAAAAGGAACCGATCTGATAGATAGAACAAGACCATATATAAATTTAATTCACCCCAGACACATAATGTTGAAAATTAAAGCACAAGAGGCAACTCATACCTTCTCAACAACTGATGTGAGTTTTAAGGTTAAATACAACCCTGTTGTCAAAGATGAAAATAGGCTCCCATATTCTTTGTTCAAAAAGAACCGGTACCAGACAGGTGTGGGTAAAAATGCACGATATAATAGAAGTGTGTACTCAACCAGTGTCAAGATTTGACCCTGAAATGCCAAATAATTATACACATGAAACTCAATTATTATAACATATGGTACACGTTACATTATCATGTTGGATCACATTACCTGCCTACGAAAGCTATGGCCCCTGCCATTTTTATAGTACATAAGCAGTACCAACTTGAAAGCCATTGCTGCCTGCCGCACCATCACATCTACAATCAATGAATCAATATAATTTAACTTTCCATAAGAACAATGCAATACCATCACTAGAGAAGAGGTAACTAAAAGAATATACGCACCATTTACAATGATGGTGAATATAGCATTCCAGAATGTTGGTGTTGCTTTTGGTGGAACCATGAACAATGGACTGCAAAGATCATCGTTTTGGTACCACCAGTAAATTCCAGTCACATGAAGCATGAAAAGTGCGCAATATCCGACAAGAACAGATAACTTTCTCTCCCCCTGCCAAGTTCCTTCAATCATTAATCTCAACAGGCAACAAGAGCTTATATGTGTACATGTATTTAACACCAAATTTATACCTTTAACGCTGTCTGCTTCCGTAGAATATCATTCGACTTGTACAAAAAGGCAGTAATATAAATTGTAACAAAGAGACCTGCAAATGATCATGCAAAAAAAAGTTAGTTAATTACAACACCTCATGTTATTCAAAAACTAGTCAAAATGGGCAAGAATCAAGATAATCAGTTATTCAGTTATCAGTTAATCACCATGTATGATTGTAGGCAATATTCTAATATACTCTACAAGAGCTAAATGAATGCCATTATCACCATATCATGAAGATTTAGTTCTTGTAACAATATTTTAAAACAAAAAGGTAAGATCAAGTATTATTACCTTGTAAATGCTGACGAACGAAAACAATCAACAACAGCAAAGAAAATGGAAGAATTTGTTCAATCCATCTCGAAACCTGCTGCAAATCATACCGCTGTTGATATGGTGAATCCACGTTATTATTACTACTTCCACCATTGTCACCGTTTACATCACCGGAATCAGTCACTTCCCTCTCTCCTCCACCTTCCACACGGCTCACCGGAGCCTGTTCACCGTGTTCCTCTTCTTGGCCTCCACTATTCGAAATCCGAATCGAAACCTCACCGTTACCGTTATCACCGTCACTACTGCTATTACTAGCGGTACCAGAACCACCGGAGCTCCGATCATGACGACGATGATTCGAAATCAAACTCTCCGACTCTTGATGATCGTTGTTTGACCTAGGTCGAAGAACACCGGAGTATTCGATTAAAGTAGTTACAGGTGCTTGGAGAAACCGAATTACAGGAAACGGAGGAGACGACGTCGTTCTGGTCGAGGAGCTCCTCCTCATCGTCGGAGATGAAGGATTTGATGAATTTGAATCGTTACTTACATGATTATTATCAGAGCTCGTGGGATCAACGGTGACACCTGGTGTTTCCATCAATCGGCGCATAAAAATCCCCTCTGATCTTGCCTTCTACGCGTTCGATCAACAAAATCCCCAAATTGAAAGCGATTTACAGGTATTCAATGTATTATGTGATGATTCGTAGAAGAGAAAAATTAGGCAAACCGGCTTCGAAGATTGTTGTATACGGAATTACAAGTATGGGAAATTAGGGTTTTCTTGGTTTTTGTTTGGAACCAGATTTGAAAGTTTCAGTTCGATTCAGGAACGAGGAAGAAATGAAAGAGTATATTGGAAAAATGGAGTAACGCGTAATCGATTGCAAATTTAGAAAGAATTTTATTTTCTTTTTCTTTCTTTTTTTCTTTCATATATTTTTTTAAAGATGATTTTTTATTAGAAAAAGAAAGGAATAAATGCAACCGCTTCTCGTAAAATATAAAATTAGTGAAGTCGCCAGCTTAAATAGACAACGGGAGATACATCCAACGTGTTTGCCGTTTGGTGTCCACAATTTACCAATGTACCCTCAACTTCCCTTTTTCTTTTGTTTGATATGTAGTCTTTCACTTTTCTTTTTCTTGATAAAATAGTCATTTTACCTCCTAGCTAACTGTGAAAACTAACGTCTAACGGTCTAACCACACTGAGGACGGATTTTACAAATTTTATAAATGTTGAACGGTCGTTGCATTTTCTCATAATTGGGGAAGATCTTTACAATTTCTTTAAATCTCGGGATGTTTTTTACATTAACTTTAAAATATATATATACTTTCAAATAGTATATATTAAAGATAGGATAAATAATGACTAAAATTAATTTAGAGTGATACATTTTTTTTTTTTTTGCAAACTGATTGATACATTTCAAAATCAAGCAAATTACAAAGAAGTGGCGGGTAAACGGGCAACAAGTTGCGCCGCAACCCCCTTTTGAAAAGAAAGAGAAAATTATCAAAATAGTCGATTTGATCAAAAAAGAAAAATTAATTAGCCTTTAGTCATCACAAAAATGATCGTAACTGGTAGAAAGTTGATAACAAGGATGCTTACACCCCTATAGTCTTTGAAACAATCATAAGAGAATAGAAAGAAAGATGTCGACGGCCCTAAAGTCAATCAAACTCCTAGCCTCTGAATTGAAGGCTCTGACACCCTCCTAGCCGGCAAAGAAGAGGGATAAGGCTTAGCCGTTACACTCAGATGCCAACACCTCCCTATCTAGCGGTCAACCGCTATTCTGTAAAAAAAATTTGGTTAACAATAGCTATTTTGGTGATTAACCCTTAAATAAATATTCATTTAAGTATTGATTTAAGAATGAAGAGCATTTAACCTAATGTTGTATGTTGTTTATCCTCATATAATGCATTTTTTTTTTATTTAAGATACTATTTTCTTGATTAAAAACAACGGTTACAACTCAACATGAAGTACAAGGGAGGCGGGCAACAAGCTGCGTCGCTAGCCCCTTCTGAATAGCAAAGCCTAACCGAGTGAATACCACATTCAAACCCCTAGGAGTCGCCACATTCCCATGCATAACCTTCTGGATGCGACTCAAAGTGTCAACAGCTTCGAAAGCAAGGTAGCCGAATGTATCAAACGCAAAAGGAACGAACACATGTTGATTCACCAGACACGCTTCCTCATGTTTGCGCACCTTCCCTGCTGCGGCATTCGTGGCAGCCTGGCCTGCCCGAAACCCAGAGTCCTTGAGCCCCACGAGAAAGGAAACCCCAGTAAGGTCGACACATGCGTGCTTCTCGTTCTTCCACCCAAAAACAAGGACGTCCGCCGGACGAAAGGAGGAACGCCCATCCAGGTTCAAATCACACAAAGTGAATTATGAACACCGAATGATTGATATAATATTTTTTTTAAATGTGTTTGCCGTTTGAAAAAAATATCGATTGATCGATTTAATAACAAATGGCACGGAAATGAAACTCAAATGGATAATGAAACTCAAATAGAATTCAGGGTGCAAGTTGTCTATTTTTTATAAGACGAGGGCGTTTAATGTTTCTGGTATATTGACCACCGACATATGAACGGGACTTCCACCAATTGTGTGGGATGCAAGTTTTGACCCCTCCATTTCTACATTTTTTATTATATGACCCGAAGTTTATGTTAAATCAATTAACTACAAGAAGCTATAGGAGCTGAAAATACAACATACTTAAAAACTAAAAGAATATTCATAGATTTTTTTTAAACAAATTTAGGGACAGTGGGCATGATTTGGTTAGAAACTCAAACCGAAAGGGATGTCAGCTAAAAAGGAAGCTCCTGTTAACTTTTTGATGGATCCGCTTGAAGGAAGGTCTACTCTACGACCACGTTCTTGTGTTCGAATTTGGGGGTGGGGGAGGGGGCATGTGTGGACCCTGCGGAGTCTCCTCTCTTGGGCTTAGGAACAATGTGTTTGCTGTTGGCAAGCTGTGTTGAAAGCGGAATCAGACAAAGTCGCTAAACACGAGAAAACTTGTTCAGAGAATCAACATGTGTTCATCTCGTTTGCTTTTTATACATTTAGATCCCTCGCCCCGAGGCAGTAGGTTTCCTTAGTAAAGTTCAGCGGATCCTGTACAACAATTCCTCCACCACTAAAAATCATAGTTTTCTTTTTAGTAGGATTTGTTTTGCTATCCAAAAAGGATTGCGCCGTAACTTGTTCCTGTTTACCTGCCATTTATAGTTTTATACTTTCACTACAAGACTTTTAGACTTTTACGTTTTATACCCCTTAACTTTTTTACCCTCTAACTTTTAAAGTTTTTTTTATTTGTTTTAAGTTTTGTTTTCTTTTACTTTGGCCACGAACTTTAAATTTTTATACTTTCATTTTTAGTAAACTTTTATAGTTTTATACTTTCACCACGAGATTTTAAGACTTTTTTACTTTTTATACCCCTTAACTTAGTATATTTTTATAGTTTTATATTTTCACCACGAGACTTTTAGACTTTTACGTCTTATACTCTTTAACTTTTTAAACCTCTAACTTTTAAAGTTTTTATTTTTGTTTTAAGTTTTTGTCTTCTACTTTTGGCACGAAACTTTTAAGTTTTCTACTTTCGTTTTTAATATACTTTCATAGTTTTATACTTTCACCATGAGACTTTTAAACTTTTACGTTTTAGACTATTTAACTTTTTGACTTTCGTTCAGTAGAGAAATTCAACCCCGTAGCAACGCGCGCGGTGGTAAACATCTCGTTTTTATTAATAACAAATCGTTTAGTACATTAGAAAAACGTCAGTTTTCATTTTTCTTTTTTCTGTTATTTCAAAACTTAAATATTTTATTTCATGCCTGTTTTACAGGTTTTTTAATTTTCTATAGTAACTTATAATTTAATTTTTTATGATAATTTGATACAAGTTTAATTGATTTAAGGTTGATTGAATACACTGCCTAATTTATTGCCATTATGTCGACACTTTACTATCGTATGAAGATTCTTCAGTACGACTTTTAAGATAGAAATGTTTAGGGGTTCAAGAAACATGACTTCAAAAATACATTAAAGTTTGAGAAATATATAACCTTCAGAAACAATCATTTTGTTAATTATCTTTTTATTTATTTAAAACACATATGACTAACTATGAATTTCTAGATATAAGAACTAGACCCTATTTGTTGACAAGGGGAATATGAGCAATTGGTAGCTTATAATGCAATTCTTGTATCTATAGAATTGTGTGCATGAAGCACCAAATTTCTTTAAGTCAAGACATTAAAAGGTCTAGACCACATATAAAGCAATGTGCCGAAACCCTTCTAATTCACATCAAAGAAAGTACAAATCAAGAGAATCATTAAGGATTTAGAAAAGAAAGTACCACTTTCTTCATAACCCTTCACATACCCAACTCCATTCGGGTTTATTGCTAAATCTCAACGAAAGGCGACGTTATTCAGTTAAAGGCGACAGTTATACACATCCTATTGAATGTTAATCATCGAATAAGAAGACTGGACAAACCTGTTTCAAAGATTTACCGAGAAAAGGAAGATTTATCAACATGGTAACCATAAAAAGAGACCACCTTGTATACATTATTATTAGATATTGTGTACAAAGACAACATGCATGAAATAGATGTGACATAAAAGTATAAAAAAGTTTTAACTTATTACTAGTTAATTACCCTCTCCAATGATCCTTCAGCTGCCTAATCTTCCTAATTGCTTCAACAGGGGACTTGCATCCAACCCTCTCCTGCATTTTAATTACTAAAATATTTGTGCATCATGAGTAAGATTAGAGATGTAAATGAACCAAACTGTGTGCTCAAGATCGGCTAGCTAAAAGCTCGAATCATGTTGAGCTTAAAAAGCCTATGCACAAGCTCAAGCTTCACTAGCTCGTGAGCCTAATATAATACTTATTATTATATATGAAATTATGAATTAAAGAACTAAATATTATATATTATATTATAACTTTTTTTATTATGAGTATATATATACAAAAATAAAAAATGTATATAAATAAAACAATTAATAATTACTTAACAAGTCAAGTCATGTCAAGCCCAAGCACAAGTTTGAAAAACTACTTACGGTTTGAGTTCGACCTTCAAAAATAGAACTAGAAATGTGGAGCTCGGTGCTCGATATGTTTGTACCATTAAGTAAGATGCAGACATTTTTGTTTAAATTTGATCTAAAATGGCATATTGCATGAGATTGTCTTATTTAATGATTTAGGAAACCTAAGTGTACCTCAGATCTGAATCGTCTTTAGACCCATCAACATTTTCAATTTTCTGCCCTTTTTTTGATCTTTTTATAAGCTTGTGTGGAAGTAGAGAATGGTTAGGAAAAACAGTAAGATACTAAGACCTGAACTTCAGTTAGATCAGCTCGCATGAAAGGATTGGTTTCTAGTTCTTCTCCAATGGTGGATGGAACAGTAGGAAGGCCTGATTGCATCTGCTGTTCAGCCCATGATAACTTCTGTAATATCTTGGCATTCTCTGGTTCAACTGTTTGAGCAAACTGCAAATTCTTCACTGTGTACTAAAAATAGAAAAAATGTCACAACAAAGATAGGAAAAATATCAACTCCAGAAATGGATGTTAATTTGGTATTATTACAATTTAGAAACTGGTCAAATTGAACAGATTGTTGCATAATCAAAACTTAAAAGAAATAAACACCATTTCTAACTTCTTATTAACAAAAGCATATATGTGCAGGTGTATCCAAATACATTAAAACACAATATAAATTTACCTCATGGCCACAGTAAACTCGGGTCTGTTTTGGCAAAGAAGCCAACGTGACACGTAGTGACTCATACATCTGCTCTGCTGTGCCCTCGAAAAACTTGCCACAACCAGCAACAAACTACAAGATAAGAGGCCAGATAAACTTAATAAAAATATTAATGGCTACAAAAATCTAATCATCCGACCCAATTTTATTATTCTGCTGGTAAAAACAACAATCTAGAAAGCTGGCGAAACATAGACTACTAGTGTCTTGACCACTTGAACAGCTAACATGGTGTAAATAAGGATAACAAAAACTGAAATAACATGATAATTGTTATAAGGAATCTAATGGAGTGAAATTATTAGAATAAACCCACCAGTGTGTCGCCTGTGAACACAACGGGGTCGTCTTCTTTTTTTTTCCAACGGGGTCGTCTTCTTTTTTTCCATTCAGGTAAT
>JBCNJP010000019.1:2858724-2905750 GCA_039602395.1 Deinandra increscens subsp. villosa
AATACTCTAGTACAACAAACACATCTTGGAGAATTACTCCCTCAGCAAGTTTCATGTTTCCAATTTGTTTCACAGTCGACACAGTCCCATTTGGATGTTTAACAGTAATCTTAAACTCAGAAACATTTACAAGATTACATAACCCTTTATCTGAAACGACCATATGTTGATTAGCACCGGAATCAATTATCCACCCAGTATTATTTGTACCAGAAGAAAAATTGTACACACAATTATTCACCATATTTACACAGTTATCAAAACTTGAAAAACACACATTACCTCCTACATTAACACTATTTGATGATTCACCAGGTCCAGTTTTATCATCCAGAAGCTTTAATAGCCTAGCAATTTGATCAGAACTGAGTGAATTCACATTCGTAGAACCACTAACACCAACCTCAGTATTCACATTATTCACATTACTCTGTTTGAACCCTTGATTAACCCATTTACCATTTCTCTGTCTATACCCAGGAGGAAATCCAATCAACTCATAGCATTTATCAACCAAGTGACCCACTTTATTACAGTGGGTACATTTAATGTTAGTGTTAGGACCTCTATTGGGTCTTCTAGTGCCATCAGAGAAAGGATTAGACTTAACAACAAACCCTGAGGGTTGTCCTTTAGAACCAGAGTTATTATTCCTATGAGACTCCTCTCTTGAAATTGTAGAAAAAGCTGTTTTTAGAGAAGGAAGAGGATCTCTAGTTAATAAACTGGTTCTAACAGACATGTACCCCTCATCCAAACCCATCAAAAACTGCATAAGCTTTATCAAATTACTAAACTCGGTATATTCTTTTGCAGCATCACAAGAACAAACAGGCAATTGAATCATATTATCAAATTGTTTCCACATGGTGGTTATCTTATGATAATATTCAGACACAGAGGAACCATTTTGTGACACAGAATTGATTTTCTGA
The DNA here is from genome assembly GCA_039602395.1 of Deinandra increscens subsp. villosa. NCBI lineage: Eukaryota > Viridiplantae > Streptophyta > Magnoliopsida > Asterales > Asteraceae > Deinandra > Deinandra increscens. Next base: position 2,859,660 of record JBCNJP010000019.1, read on the forward strand.
TACAAGTTAAAAATTACAGAACCATCAATTTTATCATAGGTTTCCTTTAAATCTTTCCACACTTCAGAAGCAAGTTTAGAATAAACCTGTCCCACATAAAGTTCTTCACTAACAGAATTAAGAATCCATGTTAAGACCACAGAGTTACATCTATCCCACTGATTTGCTAACACATCATCATCAGTAGGTTTCACACAAGTACCATCAAGAAATCCAACCTTATTCTTAACACTCAAGGCTAATTTCAAAGCATTTGACCAAACTGTATAATTGTCTACACCCTTAAGTTTAAAACTAATCAAGGTCAGAGTACATGAGTCGCTGGCATGCAAATAAAGAGGGTCACTAGCTTCTATTTTACTAACAAGTGTAGCAGATGACCCTGCCTCATCACCCTCCTTTGGAGCCATAAAGACAAGAACAAGCAAGAAAAATCACAGAATACAATAACAACACAGATATCACAGAACAAGAGCACAAAACCACAAACTACAGCGGAAGTATGATATACCAGAACCACTACAGATACAGGTCAGATAATCTCAGACCTAGCCAGGTTGTTCACACCACTATAATGGCAGATCAAGGATTATCTGAGAATCTGACTTGTATCAACACAAAAAAATTATCAACAACAGTAAAAAAACCAAGATAAGGAAAGATCTCACCCAAGTCGCCTGAGTTGGCAACCTTCGCTTAGGGTTAACACAACTCAGGCAGCGCTGCAACACTTCGAACAATTTGACAGCACCTCCAAGCCTCCTCAACCTTCACTTAGGGTTGAGGTCTCTAACAAAAGTAGATCCAAGCCGACTGCTGAGTCCACGAACCCTAGCCAGATCCAAGTCGAATGCTGAGTCCACGACCCTAACCAGATCCACCAGTCACCAACTAAGAAAGATGAACAATCGCAACCCAATACCAGAAACCCAGAACCGATCGACACCACTTAGGGCTACCAGACGAAACCCTAGTTCGAGAACCGAAACGACACAGGTATTTAGAAACAACGAAACCGTGGAAATCAAAGCCGAAGCTCTGATACCATGTAAAGAAGGATAACAAAAAACAGATCTAAAGATCTATTACAAGAAACTCTCAAATACAACAGCAAGAACTCAAACAAACTAAGACAATTCTTCAGGAAATAACAACAAAAGAAAGTCAAAAACAGATGAAGATCATCGATGTGATGAACTTCTACCACCGATCTGAGAAGGAAACTGGATAAAACTGTGGATTATAGAGATGAAATCTCTAACCCTAGCAGAGTACCGAGAAGACGGAAAAATGAACTCACACACGGACAAAAATCTCCTTCCTTCAATTAGCAGCCCCATTTTTCATTTATATACCACGAACCCACAGAGCTATCGACCCGAGCCCATCTGGCACTTCTTGAGCCCAATCTGCCCAGCAACAATAGCCCAGCTATCTACAAGTTAAAAACACCAATTATTTTAGAAATAAAACTAACCTTATGAAGTATTAAAAAACTACTATTGAGCTACAATTTTATGAACATTTTTCACATCCCCCCTTAGCTCAATAGTTAAAAACATCAACCATATTCAACTTTTTACACAAATAATTATGTTGATTTATAGCTAACCCCTTTGTAAACAAGTCTGCACACTGTTCTTGAGATTTAATTCCACAAATCCTTATGAGCCCTTTTGTAACTTTTTCTCTTAGAAAAAATAAGTCAAGTTCAAAATGTTTAGTACGATCATGAAATACAGGATTTGCAGTCATTGATATAGCTGCAGTATTATCACAGAAAACCTTCACTGGGAGCTGTATATTTATACTTAGTTCAGCAAATATGTTTTTAATCCACATAAATTCACAAGTAGCTTCACACATTGCTCTAAACTCAGCTTCTGCTGAAGATCTAGAAATTACATTTTGTTTCTTTGATTTCCAAGAAATCAAAGTTTTCCCTAAGAATATGCAGAATCCAGTAACAGACTTTCTTGTTACCACACATTCAGCCCAATCAGAATCTGTGTAAATGGACACTTCTAATGAATCATTTTTCTCAATTAAAACTCCTTTGCCAGGTGCAGATTTCAAGTACCTAAGTAACCTAAGAGCAATATTTAAATGACATTTCTTTGGAGAATGCATAAACTGACTTAAAAACTGCACAGTGTAGGATATATCTGGTCTAGTGTGTGACAAATAGATCAGTTTTCCAATTAATTTTTGATAACCAGTTACACTATTAACACTTTCACTTTCTTTTTTACACACAGTAGTAAGCACAAAATTCTGCTCAATAGGCACACCAACAGGTTTAGCCCCTGTAAGACCAAATTCTTTTAACAATTCTAAACAATACTTTCTTTGTGTTAAACACATTCCTGTTTTTGTTCTAAACACCTCAAACCCAAGAAAGTATTTTAGCTCCCCTAAGTCTTTAATTCTAAACTTAGACTTTAACATGAGTTTAACCGAATCAATAGTATTAATGCAACTACCTGTTAAAATTATATCATCCACATACACCAACAATATAGTAATATTTTTACTTTCAGACTTAACAAACATAGAATAATCTGTTCTACTTTGTACAAAACCAAATTCACACAATACACTAACCAATTTTGCATTCCACATTCTCGGTGCTTGCTTTAGACCATATAATGACCTATTCAACTTACACACTTTATTCTTTCCATCAGTAAAGTATCCTTCAGGTGGTAACATATATACATCTTCATATAGGTCTCCATATAAGAATGCATTATTGATGTCTAATTGACACAATTTCCAATCATTTTAACAGCAACATTTAAAACACATCTTATAGTCACCAACTTTACAACAGGAGAAAACGTTTCTGCAAAATCTACTCCCTCTTTTTGGCTATATCCTTTTGCCACTAACCTTGCCTTAAACCTATCTATCTCACCTGAAGATTTGTATTTAATTTTAAATACCCATTTGGAACCTATAGCCTTCCTACCCTTGGGTAAATCAACTAAAGTCCAGGTATTATTTCGGTTTAAAGCCTCCATCTCTTCGTTCATAGCATTCAGCCAATTTGGATCATGTTTTGCTTCGTGAAAATTCTTTGGTTCACTAACCTTGTTTAGATTAGTCACAAAGCAAACATTATTAACGGACAGATTTGAGTAGTTTAAGACTTTCTCAAGACCATATTTACAGGAACTATTCCCCCCCACAACAAAATCTTTAAGTTTTGTTGATGGTTTAGAATGTCTTGTAGATCTTCTTAAAACTGACCCAGTACCCTCAGAGAAGTGATTTTCATCATCTGTATCCTCTGCTATTAGACCGTCACCTCTGCCGTCACTAAGACCAGGGATCCGCTGATCATCAGCTATTCCACCTGAGTCTTGTGTATCAGAGATAACATCCGCAGTAGGATCAGAGTCCTTATGGACCTCCCCTTCATCATCGGGTTTTTCACTTGAGAGTTCAGAATAAGTACTTGTTTCAGAAACATCAAAAAAATTCACCCATTTTTCAGAAAAAGAGTCATGTTCAAAACCACAATCAGTTTGCTTAAAAGGAAAAATAGATTCATAAAACTTCACATCTCTTGAATAAAAAACAGTTTTCCTGTCAATACTCCACAATTTATACCCTTTCTTGTCATTTGAGTAACCAAAAAAAACACATTTTTCAGCTAAACTACTGAATTTATCCTGAATATTTAGGTTGGTTGCAAAACATAAACATCCAAAAACTCTCAAGTGATTAAGAGGAGGTTTATTCTTAAACATGACCTCAAAAGGAGACTTGCCATTAAGAACAGATGAAGGGATCCTGTTAATTAGGTAGGTAGCAGTCAAAATACACTCTGGCCAAAACTTTAACGGAATTGCAGACTGAAACATCAAAGACCTAGCCACATTCAGCAAATGCCTGTGCTTCCTCTCAGCAATACCATTCTGCTGAGGGGTATGCACACAAGAAGTCTGATGGATTATACCATTTGACAATACAAACTGTGTCATATTCTTATTAATGAACTCTGTCCCATTATCACTCCTAAGTATCTTTACACTCTTACCAAATTGTGTTTTAATTAGAGCTACAAAACTTTGTATACTTGAAAAAACTTCTTCTTTTGTTTTAAGCAAATAAACCCAAACAACCCTACTATAATCATCAACAACAGTGAGAAAATATCTAAACCCCTCTCTACTTGTTATCTTATAGGGACCCCATACATCAAGATGAATAAGATCTCCTACATTAGTTGTCTTATGTTCACTTAGTGGGAAAGGCTCTCTATGCTGTTTGGCTTTATGACAAATTTCACAAGGAAAACAAGAATCAAGAACTCTAACCTTTAAATCAGTTTGTAAGAGTTTTAACACAGGCATTGCTGGATGTCCAAGTCTCATGTGCCAAATATTACACATATCAACAGAATTAACACAAACCTTAGTACACATAGGAAAATGACCATACAGATATAAACCGTCAATTTGTTTACCAGTCACAACAATCTTCTTTGTGAACAAATCCTGAAGATAACATGCATGTTCATCAAAAGAAGTCATCAATTTATTATCTTTAGCTAGCCTATGAACAGAAATTAAATTGACAAAATACTCTAGTACTACAAACACATCTTGGAGAATTACTCCCTCAGCAAGTTTCATGTTTCCAATTTGTTTCACAGTCGACACAGTCCCATTTGGATGTTTAACAGTAATCTTAAACTCAGAAACATTTACAAGATTACATAACCCTTTATCTGAAACGACCATATGTTGATTAGCACCGGAATCAATTATCCACCCAGTATTATTTGTACCAGAAGAAAAATTGTACACACAATTATTCACCATATTTACACAGTTATCAAAACTTGAAAAACACACATTACCTCCTACATTAACACTATTTGATGATTCACCAGGTCCAGTTTTATCATCCAGAAGCTTTAATAGCCTAGCAATTTGATCAGAACTGAGTGAATTCACATTCGTAGAACCACTAACACCAACCTCAGTATTCACATTATTCACATTACTCTGTTTGAACCCTTGATTAACCCATTTACCATTTCTCTGTCTATACCCAGGAGGAAATCCAATCAACTCATAGCATTTATCAACCAAGTGACCCACTTTATTACAGTGGGTACATTTAATGTTAGTGTTAGGACCTCTATTGGGTCTTCTAGTGCCATCAGAGAAAGGATTAGACTTAACAACAAACCCTGAGGGTTGTCCTTTAGAACCAGAGTTATTATTCCTATGAGACTCCTCTCTTGAAATTGTAGAAAAAGCTGTTTTTAGAGAAGGAAGAGGATCTCTAGTTAATAAACTGGTTCTAACAGACATGTACCCCTCATCCAAACCCATCAAAAACTGCATAAGCTTTATCAAATTACTAAACTCGGTATATTCTTTTGCAGCATCACAAGAACAAACAGGCAATTGAATCATATTATCAAATTGTTTCCACATGGTGGTTATCTTATGATAATATTCAGACACAGAGGAACCATTTTGTGACACAGAATTGATTTTCTGATACAAGTTAAAAATTACAGAACCATCAATTTTATCATAGGTTTCCTTTAAATCTTTCCACACTTCAGAAGCAAGTTTAGAATAAACCTGTCCCACATAAAGTTCTTCACTAACAGAATTAAGAATCCATGTTAAGACCACAGAGTTACATCTATCCCACTGATTTGCTAACACATCATCATCAGTAGGTTTCACACAAGTACCATCAAGAAATCCAACCTTATTCTTAACACTCAAGGCTAATTTCAAAGCATTTGACCAAACTGTATAATTGTCTACACCCTTAAGTTTAAAACTAATCAAGGTCAGAGTACATGAGTCGCTGGCATGCAAATAAAGAGGGTCACTAGCTTCTATTTTACTAACAAGTGTAGCAGATGACCCTGCCTCATCACCCTCCTTTGGAGCCATAAAGACAAGAACAAGCAAGAAAAATCACAGAATACAATAACAACACAGATATCACAGAACAAGAGCACAAAACCACAAACTACAGCGGAAGTATGATATACCAGAACCACTACAGATACAGGTCAGATAATCTCAGACCTAGCCAGGTTGTTCACACCACTATAATGGCAGATCAAGGATTATCTGAGAATCTGACTTGTATCAACACAAAAAAATTATCAACAACAGTAAAAAAACCAAGATAAGGAAAGATCTCACCCAAGTCGCCTGAGTTGGCAACCTTCGCTTAGGGTTAACACAACTCAGGCAGCGCTGCAACACTTCGAACAATTTGACAGCACCTCCAAGCCTCCTCAACCTTCACTTAGGGTTGAGGTCTCTAACAAAAGTAGATCCAAGCCGACTGCTGAGTCCACGAACCCTAGCCAGATCCAAGTCGAATGCTGAGTCCACGACCCTAACCAGATCCACCAGTCACCAACTAAGAAAGATGAACAATCGCAACCCAATACCAGAAACCCAGAACCGATCGACACCACTTAGGGCTACCAGACGAAACCCTAGTTCGAGAACCGAAACGACACAGGTATTTAGAAACAACGAAACCGTGGAAATCAAAGCCGAAGCTCTGATACCATGTAAAGAAGGATAACAAAAAACAGATCTAAAGATCTATTACAAGAAACTCTCAAATACAACAGCAAGAACTCAAACAAACTAAGACAATTCTTCAGGAAATAACAACAAAAGAAAGTCAAAAACAGATGAAGATCATCGATGTGATGAACTTCTACCACCGATCTGAGAAGGAAACTGGATAAAACTGTGGATTATAGAGATGAAATCTCTAACCCTAGCAGAGTACCGAGAAGACGGAAAAATGAACTCACACACGGACAAAAATCTCCTTCCTTCAATTAGCAGCCCCATTTTTCATTTATATACCACGAACCCACAGAGCTATCGACCCGAGCCCATCTGGCACTTCTTGAGCCCAATCTGCCCAGCAACAATAGCCCAGCTATCTACAAGTTAAAAACACCAATTATTTTAGAAATAAAACTAACCTTATGAAGTATTAAAAAACTACTATTGAGCTACAATTTTATGAACATTTTTCACATCCCCCCTTAGCTCAATAGTTAAAAACATCAACCATATTCAACTTTTTACACAAATAATTATGTTGATTTATAGCTAACCCCTTTGTAAACAAGTCTGCACACTGTTCTTGAGATTTAATTCCACAAATCCTTATGAGCCCTTTTGTAACTTTTTCTCTTAGAAAAAATAAGTCAAGTTCAAAATGTTTAGTACGATCATGAAATACAGGATTTGCAGTCATTGATATAGCTGCAGTATTATCACAGAAAACCTTCACTGGGAGCTGTATATTTATACTTAGTTCAGCAAATATGTTTTTAATCCACATAAATTCACAAGTAGCTTCACACATTGCTCTAAACTCAGCTTCTGCTGAAGATCTAGAAATTACATTTTGTTTCTTTGATTTCCAAGAAATCAAAGTTTTCCCTAAGAATATGCAGAATCCAGTAACAGACTTTCTTGTTACCACACATTCAGCCCAATCAGAATCTGTGTAAATGGACACTTCTAATGAATCATTTTTCTCAATTAAAACTCCTTTGCCAGGTGCAGATTTCAAGTACCTAAGTAACCTAAGAGCAATATTTAAATGACATTTCTTTGGAGAATGCATAAACTGACTTAAAAACTGCACAGTGTAGGATATATCTGGTCTAGTGTGTGACAAATAGATCAGTTTTCCAATTAATTTTTGATAACCAGTTACACTATTAACACTTTCACTTTCTTTTTTACACACAGTAGTAAGCACAAAATTCTGCTCAATAGGCACACCAACAGGTTTAGCCCCTGTAAGACCAAATTCTTTTAACAATTCTAAACAATACTTTCTTTGTGTTAAACACATTCCTGTTTTTGTTCTAAACACCTCAAACCCAAGAAAGTATTTTAGCTCCCCTAAGTCTTTAATTCTAAACTTAGACTTTAACATGAGTTTAACCGAATCAATAGTATTAATGCAACTACCTGTTAAAATTATATCATCCACATACACCAACAATATAGTAATATTTTTACTTTCAGACTTAACAAACATAGAATAATCTGTTCTACTTTGTACAAAACCAAATTCACACAATACACTAACCAATTTTGCATTCCACATTCTCGGTGCTTGCTTTAGACCATATAATGACCTATTCAACTTACACACTTTATTCTTTCCATCAGTAAAGTATCCTTCAGGTGGTAACATATATACATCTTCATATAGGTCTCCATATAAGAATGCATTATTGATGTCTAATTGACACAATTTCCAATCATTTTAACAGCAACATTTAAAACACATCTTATAGTCACCAACTTTACAACAGGAGAAAACGTTTCTGCAAAATCTACTCCCTCTTTTTGGCTATATCCTTTTGCCACTAACCTTGCCTTAAACCTATCTATCTCACCTGAAGATTTGTATTTAATTTTAAATACCCATTTGGAACCTATAGCCTTCCTACCCTTGGGTAAATCAACTAAAGTCCAGGTATTATTTCGGTTTAAAGCCTCCATCTCTTCGTTCATAGCATTCAGCCAATTTGGATCATGTTTTGCTTCGTGAAAATTCTTTGGTTCACTAACCTTGTTTAGATTAGTCACAAAGCAAACATTATTAACGGACAGATTTGAGTAGTTTAAGACTTTCTCAAGACCATATTTACAGGAACTATTCCCCCCCACAACAAAATCTTTAAGTTTTGTTGATGGTTTAGAATGTCTTGTAGATCTTCTTAAAACTGACCCAGTACCCTCAGAGAAGTGATTTTCATCATCTGTATCCTCTGCTATTAGACCGTCACCTCTGCCGTCACTAAGACCAGGGATCCGCTGATCATCAGCTATTCCACCTGAGTCTTGTGTATCAGAGATAACATCCGCAGTAGGATCAGAGTCCTTATGGACCTCCCCTTCATCATCGGGTTTTTCACTTGAGAGTTCAGAATAAGTACTTGTTTCAGAAACATCAAAAAAATTCACCCATTTTTCAGAAAAAGAGTCATGTTCAAAACCACAATCAGTTTGCTTAAAAGGAAAAATAGATTCATAAAACTTCACATCTCTTGAATAAAAAACAGTTTTCCTGTCAATACTCCACAATTTATACCCTTTCTTGTCATTTGAGTAACCAAAAAAAACACATTTTTCAGCTAAACTACTGAATTTATCCTGAATATTTAGGTTGGTTGCAAAACATAAACATCCAAAAACTCTCAAGTGATTAAGAGGAGGTTTATTCTTAAACATGACCTCAAAAGGAGACTTGCCATTAAGAACAGATGAAGGGATCCTGTTAATTAGGTAGGTAGCAGTCAAAATACACTCTGGCCAAAACTTTAACGGAATTGCAGACTGAAACATCAAAGACCTAGCCACATTCAGCAAATGCCTGTGCTTCCTCTCAGCAATACCATTCTGCTGAGGGGTATGCACACAAGAAGTCTGATGGATTATACCATTTGACAATACAAACTGTGTCATATTCTTATTAATGAACTCTGTCCCATTATCACTCCTAAGTATCTTTACACTCTTACCAAATTGTGTTTTAATTAGAGCTACAAAACTTTGTATACTTGAAAAAACTTCTTCTTTTGTTTTAAGCAAATAAACCCAAACAACCCTACTATAATCATCAACAACAGTGAGAAAATATCTAAACCCCTCTCTACTTGTTATCTTATAGGGACCCCATACATCAAGATGAATAAGATCTCCTACATTAGTTGTCTTATGTTCACTTAGTGGGAAAGGCTCTCTATGCTGTTTGGCTTTATGACAAATTTCACAAGGAAAACAAGAATCAAGAACTCTAACCTTTAAATCAGTTTGTAAGAGTTTTAACACAGGCATTGCTGGATGTCCAAGTCTCATGTGCCAAATATTACACATATCAACAGAATTAACACAAACCTTAGTACACATAGGAAAATGACCATACAGATATAAACCGTCAATTTGTTTACCAGTCACAACAATCTTCTTTGTGAACAAATCCTGAAGATAACATGCATGTTCATCAAAAGAAGTCATCAATTTATTATCTTTAGCTAGCCTATGAACAGAAATTAAATTGACAAAATACTCTAGTACTACAAACACATCTTGGAGAATTACTCCCTCAGCAAGTTTCATGTTTCCAATTTGTTTCACAGTCGACACAGTCCCATTTGGATGTTTAACAGTAATCTTAAACTCAGAAACATTTACAAGATTACATAACCCTTTATCTGAAACGACCATATGTTGATTAGCACCGGAATCAATTATCCACCCAGTATTATTTGTACCAGAAGAAAAATTGTACACACAATTATTCACCATATTTACACAGTTATCAAAACTTGAAAAACACACATTACCTCCTACATTAACACTATTTGATGATTCACCAGGTCCAGTTTTATCATCCAGAAGCTTTAATAGCCTAGCAATTTGATCAGAACTGAGTGAATTCACATTCGTAGAACCACTAACACCAACCTCAGTATTCACATTATTCACATTACTCTGTTTGAACCCTTGATTAACCCATTTACCATTTCTCTGTCTATACCCAGGAGGAAATCCAATCAACTCATAGCATTTATCAACCAAGTGACCCACTTTATTACAGTGGGTACATTTAATGTTAGTGTTAGGACCTCTATTGGGTCTTCTAGTGCCATCAGAGAAAGGATTAGACTTAACAACAAACCCTGAGGGTTGTCCTTTAGAACCAGAGTTATTATTCCTATGAGACTCCTCTCTTGAAATTGTAGAAAAAGCTGTTTTTAGAGAAGGAAGAGGATCTCTAGTTAATAAACTGGTTCTAACAGACATGTACCCCTCATCCAAACCCATCAAAAACTGCATAAGCTTTATCAAATTACTAAACTCGGTATATTCTTTTGCAGCATCACAAGAACAAACAGGCAATTGAATCATATTATCAAATTGTTTCCACATGGTGGTTATCTTATGATAATATTCAGACACAGAGGAACCATTTTGTGACACAGAATTGATTTTCTGATACAAGTTAAAAATTACAGAACCATCAATTTTATCATAGGTTTCCTTTAAATCTTTCCACACTTCAGAAGCAAGTTTAGAATAAACCTGTCCCACATAAAGTTCTTCACTAACAGAATTAAGAATCCATGTTAAGACCACAGAGTTACATCTATCCCACTGATTTGCTAACACATCATCATCAGTAGGTTTCACACAAGTACCATCAAGAAATCCAACCTTATTCTTAACACTCAAGGCTAATTTCAAAGCATTTGACCAAACTGTATAATTGTCTACACCCTTAAGTTTAAAACTAATCAAGGTCAGAGTACATGAGTCGCTGGCATGCAAATAAAGAGGGTCACTAGCTTCTATTTTACTAACAAGTGTAGCAGATGACCCTGCCTCATCACCCTCCTTTGGAGCCATAAAGACAAGAACAAGCAAGAAAAATCACAGAATACAATAACAACACAGATATCACAGAACAAGAGCACAAAACCACAAACTACAGCGGAAGTATGATATACCAGAACCACTACAGATACAGGTCAGATAATCTCAGACCTAGCCAGGTTGTTCACACCACTATAATGGCAGATCAAGGATTATCTGAGAATCTGACTTGTATCAACACAAAAAAATTATCAACAACAGTAAAAAAACCAAGATAAGGAAAGATCTCACCCAAGTCGCCTGAGTTGGCAACCTTCGCTTAGGGTTAACACAACTCAGGCAGCGCTGCAACACTTCGAACAATTTGACAGCACCTCCAAGCCTCCTCAACCTTCACTTAGGGTTGAGGTCTCTAACAAAAGTAGATCCAAGCCGACTGCTGAGTCCACGAACCCTAGCCAGATCCAAGTCGAATGCTGAGTCCACGACCCTAACCAGATCCACCAGTCACCAACTAAGAAAGATGAACAATCGCAACCCAATACCAGAAACCCAGAACCGATCGACACCACTTAGGGCTACCAGACGAAACCCTAGTTCGAGAACCGAAACGACACAGGTATTTAGAAACAACGAAACCGTGGAAATCAAAGCCGAAGCTCTGATACCATGTAAAGAAGGATAACAAAAAACAGATCTAAAGATCTATTACAAGAAACTCTCAAATACAACAGCAAGAACTCAAACAAACTAAGACAATTCTTCAGGAAATAACAACAAAAGAAAGTCAAAAACAGATGAAGATCATCGATGTGATGAACTTCTACCACCGATCTGAGAAGGAAACTGGATAAAACTGTGGATTATAGAGATGAAATCTCTAACCCTAGCAGAGTACCGAGAAGACGGAAAAATGAACTCACACACGGACAAAAATCTCCTTCCTTCAATTAGCAGCCCCATTTTTCATTTATATACCACGAACCCACAGAGCTATCGACCCGAGCCCATCTGGCACTTCTTGAGCCCAATCTGCCCAGCAACAATAGCCCAGCTATCTACAAGTTAAAAACACCAATTATTTTAGAAATAAAACTAACCTTATGAAGTATTAAAAAACTACTATTGAGCTACAATTTTATGAACATTTTTCACATCCCCCCTTAGCTCAATAGTTAAAAACATCAACCATATTCAACTTTTTACACAAATAATTATGTTGATTTATAGCTAACCCCTTTGTAAACAAGTCTGCACACTGTTCTTGAGATTTAATTCCACAAATCCTTATGAGCCCTTTTGTAACTTTTTCTCTTAGAAAAAATAAGTCAAGTTCAAAATGTTTAGTACGATCATGAAATACAGGATTTGCAGTCATTGATATAGCTGCAGTATTATCACAGAAAACCTTCACTGGGAGCTGTATATTTATACTTAGTTCAGCAAATATGTTTTTAATCCACATAAATTCACAAGTAGCTTCACACATTGCTCTAAACTCAGCTTCTGCTGAAGATCTAGAAATTACATTTTGTTTCTTTGATTTCCAAGAAATCAAAGTTTTCCCTAAGAATATGCAGAATCCAGTAACAGACTTTCTTGTTACCACACATTTAGCCCAATCAGAATCTGTGTAAATGGACACTTCTAATGAATCATTTTTCTCAATTAAAACTCCTTTGTCAGGTGCAGATTTCAAGTACCTAAGTAACCTAAGAGCAATATTTAAATGACATTTCTTTGGAGAATGCATAAACTGACTTAAAAACTGCACAGTGTAGGATATATCTGGTCTAGTGTGTGACAAATAGATCAACATTTTTTAGTGAAGAGTCGTGGCGACCGCCCCTACGGTCGTGACGACCGTCCATAGACTGACGCGTGGCATGGGTAAGTGTGTACGATCGGGGCGACCGTCCCTACGGTCGTGACGACCGTTCGTGGTGGGGCCCGACCGTTGCAAAGGAATGTCGGTAAGGCAACGTGGCATTAAATCATTGGACCTTATAGACGGTCGGACGACTGTATATCCACGTCCTTGGCGACCGTGAACTATGACTATTTTGAGACAATTGGTAATCAAAAAGTCTATTTTGATCATTTTTCCTAAATATAATGATAGTAGTTAGGGTGTAAGTAATATCAGTGCTTCACACTGCGGTAAATATAGATAGCATCTACGTCATCGCGGCAACACCGCTACATGGGGTGTTGCACCGCAATTATATTCTCCGATGCGGTGGTCAGTTACCGCTGCTTTTCCCCCGTTTTGTCTCTGTATTAACCATTTAATTCTCCATGCATTAATCATTTATATTTCATTGTATATATATACAAAGGGGAAAGAAACCTATGGTTTCGTGCCATTTAAGATTTATAAAAGAAACTAATTCTATATATATATATTGTACTCCATAAGTTTGGCGATCAGAAACCCCAGCTCAGCCGGCCAAAGCTTAGGTTGTTAACCTATAAACTTGAGTTCGAACCTGTGCAGCATCATTTTTTTTGTAAAAGGCAGCCGCCCGTCCGATCATCCAACAAAGACACAATCCTCATCAACCTCCCACCATCATCAACCTCTCAAAACACACCTTAGTAGGGGCGGAAGTCCGGAGGGTCCGTTGACCCTCCGGCCGGCGAAATTTACAGCTACCGAAATCGTCTCACTATAATACTTTTTAATACTTGGACCCTTCAAAACATCTAAGGAAGGGTAGTTAGAGTTAAGTGAAAAGCTAAAAGCAGATCGAAACTATTGAAGTTATCTTTTTCCGGCGTAAATGGCGTCTCCGTCTCTGTAACTCCTCCGGCGTGTGTTGTGGAGACATGGAAGAGAAAGATTATATTAGGGGCTGTTTGTTTGCCTCTTAATGAGCTCTTAATGGGTTAACATCTGAATCGGTCAGATGTAAGAGTGTTTGGTTGGGACATCTGGATGAAAAAATGCCTCTTATTGGGGTCTTATTCGGTAAGATATGAAATCAAATCTGAATAAATAAGTGACAAAAAAACATGTTTACTTCCCTCTCTACCCCTCACCCTCATATCTGTGCCTCCATCCCCTCACCCTCGCCACTTTTTTCCAGCCACGCTTCCATCCACTGAAGATCATTTTCTGGCCATCAAGATCGACGTCCGGCCACCAAGCTCCGGTCGCCACCTACTTTTTCTTCATAAGGTATGTTTTTCTTCTCGTCTCCCTCTTCACATCCTTCGATTAGGGTTTTTTTCTCGTCTCCACACACCCTCGCCACCTACTATTTCATGGTTGATCAGATTTTTTTGCCTTTGATTTCCCTCTCCCTCTGCACAGCCTTCGTTCTGCCACCAAACATCATGAATAATATTTTTTTTTTGAATTCGAGCAAACAACCCTGCGACCTACTTATGTTCGATGCTTATTAGTTTTGGGGTTACCTAATCAGTTACCTATTCTATGATTTTTTATTATTTTGAGCAATCTGGACAGCAGATCTTGGTGCTTCTAAGATTTTGTTGAAAAATCAATTAGAACTTTCATCAATTCCTGTAAAATTGGGTTGCAAAAGCCTTTGTGTTGTTAGAGTTATGTAATTTGCTTAGTAGATATGTTCTTGGTCAAATATGAAGTTGGTTGATGTATCATTGCGGTATTTAATTGCTCAGTAGATATGTTCTCGGTCAAATATATGTTCATGGTCAAGCCTATAATTGATTTTGTAGCAATTGATTTTGACTGTTTTGAGCAAGTATTATATAATCGATTTTGGACAGATTTGGCTCTAATATATAATCAATTTTGGTTCTCCATTTGAGGATTCATACGAATCAAATTTCTGAAGGAAGATGTTGGCTTTTGGTTGAAGGTCAGAGGCTCATAATGCTCATAATAGTGGGGTGACCCTTGTGTTGTGCTATGTGCTATGTCTAGAAATGTTCACTGGTCGAAGTGATTTTTTTATGCCTATAAAGTAACAGTTTGATTGTATTTCAACCATTTTCTACAACTTCATATGATGAACTCGGAAAGCTGTAGGAACTGTTATAGGAAAAAGTGTGTTCGTTTCAAGCTCATGGTACATAGTGATTGGGTTGAACATTTCTAACTGGAATAGTATTCACTCAGATGTATGAATTTAGTATTCACTCAGATGTATGAATTGATTGTATTATGCATAGTTGTGAGAAGATTTTTAAGAAGGTTATTGAGGTGCTGGGTTTGCTTCAAGTATTGTGTGATCATTTATTGTGTCAATTAGCTTTATGTTTTGTTATGTAGGTTTAATAGGAATTTGATGTATAGATTTTCTTTTGCTAGTTAGTTAGTTAGTTGGATCTACGGTCGTGATTATGTTCCCATTTTGTTAGACCATGATTACTAGGTTGAGTTGGTCCTTGGGGTATATGTCGGTACTCTCAATGCCATTAGTTTGTAAATACTTTAATAATTATTCATCATTCGGAGTTCTGATAAACTAATACATTTCATTTAGCATAAAATAGTTCAAAGGGGTAAAATAGTCATTTTACACAGTCATTCAGATATCCAACCAAACAGCATTTACTGGTTCAGCACTTACAAGCTCAGAGATTCTTACTCAATCAGACTTCTTACTAGTTCAGCACTTAATGCCGCAGATGTTTCCAAACAGCCCCTTAGTACTTTTGTAATATATAATTTATTTATTATTATTCTATTATTTAAAGTACTTTAATTTGTCGTTTACCAAGTTTAAAATTATAATTTATAACTGACAGCCCTATGTTAATCTATTTCAATTTTTTACTTGCATTAAATTAACAATGTTTATCTTTTTCAATTAATTTAAATTTTATTTATATATTTAGATTAGTTTGTAGTCGGTTTTTGTTTAAACTCCGATATGTACTCTTTTTATCTAAATCACTCTGCGATCTCTTCGTCTAAATTATTTTGATCCTAATATCTAAAAATCGCCTCCAGGTTCTCATCGCCCCACATTCAATCAACCCGTATTCGTATTCGCTTTAAACCCTAATATCTAAAAAACGACAGGTCATTCTTTCTTCATCGATCTGCTGCAAGAATGAAATGTTTGTTTGTAGTTGATTTGTGTTTGCAGTGAATCGCCGCTTACTGGTCGCCATCGACTGCTGCCCTCAATCATGGCCGCTCATGAATCGTTGATTCTATGTTTAGTATGAAATTCTGATCATGAATCGTTGATTATACAGGTGATGATTAATTTCTTAAAGGCTTTTGAAAATAAGCTTCGGATAAATATCACATGTTAACAAGAGGCTGTTTCGTTTGGAGTAAGTTCCAATTTGATGATTTTTTATACATGGATGTAAATTTTGTAGTTTTTATGTATAACATCTTCAATTTATGGAAGATGGGTTTATACAAAAGCTATATAAGATGGAATAAGAGGTAAATGAAAATTTCAGAATTGCCTAATACACTTATAAATCTATATTTTTTCTATTTTATTAATTTTTTTGATATTTTCTTAGATTACCGCAGGAACGCGCGATCGATCTCTAGTTCTTTATTAAAAAACAATATTTTCTCGGTAAAGATGATTTCTTCGCAATGGGGTGTACCTGTTAATCTAGAGACCTCCACGTACTTTCAAATCCCACGTTGAAAACTTTTATAAAACAGAATTTAAAAAAAAAAAACAATGTTACGTAGATAAGATGCAAAAGGATATAAAAAGTCTAAACAAATTCTATCATAAATAAATAAAATTGCAACTTTAATTGACTTTTGTTGTAATTTTTATTTTTAGTAATTTTTTATTTTCATTCTAGCGTTTTTCTTTTTAGTTTAATGTTAATTGTTTATTCTATATATTAATATGAGAAAAAATAATAAAAATTAAAGTGTGGGATTAAAAAGTGAAACGTGACTATTACACATAAAAACAATTAAAGTGTAGTAAGATGATATGACGCTGAGGTAGAAAAAAAATAGTGTGGTGAGTGAAAAGTGTGGTAAAGACATTACCAACACTCTTTAGAAGGTAGTTAAATGGCAGTTAGTTGGCACTTTTTAAGAGTTGTGTTGGTTGGAATATAACCACCAATCCTAAAGGTATAAATAGGACCAAAATTGCACAATCATTGAAGAGGCAGGAGCCATCTACTTTGTTGTGCCCTCAAAAAACTTGCCACAACCAGCAACAAACTACAAGATAAGAGGCTAGATAAACTTAATAACAATACTAATGGTTAGTTGGCTACACAAATCGATTCATCTGACCTAATTTTATTGTTATACTGGTAAAACAATTATCTATAAAGTTGGGGAAACATAGACCACTAGTGTCTTGACCACTAGAATAACTGACATGGTGTAAATAAGAATACCAATTAAAGACTGGAATACACATTTTGATAGTGGTTATAAGAAATTTGATGGAGTGAAATTATTAAATAAACCCATCAGTGTATAGCCTATGAACACTGATAGTGAAATTATTATGTAAGTTCTTCTCAAAATGATGATGTGATCTACTAGTTAGGAGGAATTTACGAATTATATCATCAAATATACATTTGTACACATCGATCGATCCATTAATTAAAACCAATCCATAAGCCACAATCAATTTGATTAAAACTTAAAAGATGATTGGCTGGCTGTTGTGGTTTATTCAGTCTATATATATGTAATTAAATATTACAACTTAAATAAATTTGTTACATGTGAAATAAGTAGAGAGTATATATGGTTAAAAGAAAAGGGATTAGTATGGATTCTAGTGAGTATTTCAATTGTACTTATTACTCACATCATGAACAAAATGAGATATGGATTGAATTGAGTTAACCCTCTTCTCTGGTTTCTTATACTTCTTCTATCTATCTCTTCTGATTACCAATTTGTACCGTAACAAAGTTGAAAAAGAGAGACTTTACTTACATCGCATGAAAAACTATAGGTGACTAGATAAGGATAACTGTAAATTGAATGTCATTAACTAATGTTCTATATTCGTTTGGGTGTTTTCAGATTTTTAGGTTATTGTGGGTTCAGTTGGTGTAAAAACCAACGTGAAAAACCACCGAAGGTTCGGTTATAGTCAGGAGCGGAGCATCTAAAGCCTAAATGGGTTACGTCAAGCGATCCCAATAACCCAAAAGATTTAAAGTATTTTTAAATGGTCTCTCTAGTGGTTATCAACATTCTTCTATAGGTCTCGAGTTCGACTCTATCCGTCGCAATTTCTTTTTCCTTTTTAAAAGGTCACGTGACCGGCACACTCCAAACCCTACATTAAGTTCGCTGCATTTCCAGTTCTTCACTTCCAGTTGTTCGTAAAAATAATTCTGGCGACTTCTGTTCTCCCGGAGAGGCACATTCCAAACCCAAATCGATCCATCCTACTTCTCCTGCAATTCGAAACACCTCTGTTCTTCCCCATTCGAAATTTCTCATCAAAAATCGAAAGGGAATTCGCAGGTTAGGGTTTTATTTATTTATTCTTGTTATGTATTTGATTGGTATCTTGTACTCTTGTTGATTGCTTTATAATTCTCTTTTGTTTGAATTTGATTTGTGAAGTGTTTAATTTTTTAACAATTGAAGAAATAAAAAGTCAAAACTCAAAAATTGGATTCTTCAAGCAAATCTAAGGTTAACATGAAATTCATTCTTGAAAGTTTATAATTAGACATTTGTGATATGATATTTGAAATCTAGTACTTTGTTTGATTTGTGAATCATGAATGACATCTTTGAATTAGTAGTTAAGTCTCTAAACATCTTGAGTGGTAATTGGCTAGAATATAGTGAAAAATCATATTGCTTGTACTGTTACTTGTTTAAGGCAAGTGGTCAAAAATCAAAATTAAGCATTTGTATAAATAAAGGCTTTAATGGTTGGAACAAGAAAGGTAGATTTACTAGTCATGGTAGTGATATTAATTCCTTCACCTTTATATATTCTTACATGCTAGATTGCTAGCTTAGCATGATGGAGCTTCCAGCTGACCTGATATTGTCCGACATCTTACCAAGGCTTCCGGCGAAATCAGTAGTCCGTTTCAGGAGTGTTTGCAAACAATGGAATTCCTTCCTAAAGACAAGTATGTTCTACAACCTGCATCACCACCACCTTCTCACCGGCTGCAACATGAATACTAGGTATCACCATCAAAAACTCCTCGTATCAATAAAAAACCCATCCGTAAAGTTGTTCTCCATCGACTGCGAAGCACCTGATGATGGATTTTTGAGACATGTAACCCCCGCACCATTAGAAGAAGCTATCTGTGTGTCCATTCTAACGTCTTGTAACGGAATGACATGTCTAGGCATGAGGAAAGAGAAGGAATGGATGTATGATATGGTTTTCGACGATTTGATTTTATGGAATCCTTTTACATCCGAGTATAAGAGGTTGTCGAAAACCAATTCTCACGCGGAATGCTACATGGAGACATATGACGGGTTCACCATGTACTACTCTTCTTCTGAGGACGACTACAGGATTTTACGCACAGTAAAAAAATCTGGGAATGCTTATATATACTCGTTGAAATCAGACTCATGGAGAAAGCTGGTGATCACTACCTCTGCTGCAGTAGCTTTGGGCTCTTATAACTGGATGCCTAGTGTTGTGTTGGATGAAAAAGTCTTTATCTTAAACAGCTACGAGGAGGACATTTGGATTATAAGGTTCGACACGAAGACTGAAAAGTTCACAAAGATGGAAACTCATTTCAGGAAACGAAAGTTCTCCAGACACGTGATTGATAGAGGTTGCTTTCACGTACGTGTGCGTCATTGTTATAGCGATGGGATGGGGTTAGAGGTGTTGAGGATGAATGGAGATGGAGACTGGACAGTCATGGGAACTTATTTTGTCAAAGGGGATTTGGATCCTTACAAATTTCAACCACTACACTTGATGAGTAATGGAAATTGGCTCATGCGTTATCAGGGTTGTCTTTACAACGTGGATATGAACATGGTTAACAATGGCAACAACTGTGATCCGTTAAACGGGAAAGAAGAGATGTGTATCACAACCGAAGTGAAATACATCGAGACTTTCGTGTCACCAAATCGATATATGCAAACTAGTAGTTAGTTAGTTCCATTTCGTGTGCTAGTTTATTTAGTTTTTAGCATCATGCAACCTTCGATTTCACTTGTTTAAAAGTTATAAGTATGGTTACACTTATTGATATTTACTTGATACTTTTACTACCCTCTACTATTACTTACCTCTTTAAATGAACTAGCTCTTGAAAGCAACGTATGGATCATATTTAACATATGTTGCATCTTGGGTAACAAATGTACCATAAGTAATAACAAGTGCAAAGAACCACAATACCCAAACTAATAAGTTAAACTGACCAAAACCCAAATTAGCCAACCATTTTGACATATTTTAACAAATTTTCAGGGGGAACTTATATATTTTAACACGAGGGTCATAAGTAAATAATTTTGAACTTGTATATTTTAACTAAACGGTCATAATTAAATTGTTTTACAATTGTTCGTATTGTAATTATCTTTTTTTATCAATCCTTAATTTTAATTGGTGATTGTAGCTTTGAGGTTTCATATTACCCTATATTAACAAAAGACAACATGTGGTACAAACTTTACAACAAAGAGTACAAGTCTCCAAAGCATACATTGTACAATAGTAGAAGAGGGCATGATTGTAAATTTGTAAAACTTTGAGGGTGTTTTGATATGTTGGTCCATCCCTGATTTTATGCGTGAAAGAGCAGCTTATCTCCCATACATACTCTCCCATCTCTACTATCCCATCCATCTATCATTTTAGGGTTTTGAGACTTTTACATGTCTCAGCCGTCTCTCTCTTGAAGCTCATCAAACGAAGCTTTGAAGCTCATCAGATAAGTTTTCTCCATCTCAGGCTTTCTTTCTCTTAATATTTCTGAGGCTTAAACCTCTCAAGGGTTTGCGGACGCCGTTGCTCTGTTTCGTTGACACGAGCCGGCGATGGCCGGTTTTGTTGTCGGACATCGAAGCGACGGCCCTGTTGTGTTGGATTTGGTGTTTACCCAACGATTTCATGGGTTTTGTTGTTTCAGATAGTAACGATTTGATGGTGGATCTAGGGTTCTTTTGTCGCTACTTTTATGATGATGACGACGGTAGCGGTATTTGGTCGGTTCTGGATCCGACCGTTCATGCGGCTGTGACATTGTGGTGTATCTCATGTATGTTTACTTCTGCTTACTTTGATTTTTTGCTTTCGAGGGTTTCTATTGTCACTGGATTTGGGTCCTGTTGACGGCGAGGCGTAAATCAATAACGATTTATGGCAGCCGTCACCAGGATCTATGTCAGCAATCTGATCTGAGCCATACGTATGGCCATCGGCGGAACTAGAGGGGGATCAAGGGGGTCCTTGACCCTCCGGCGAGCCAAGCTACTGTTAGTATAGATATATGAATTTTTCATATTTTTTTACTTGACCCTTCAAAATTAGCGTCGATAGAGAGAGTAGGTGAAACTGAGAAGAGAAAATAAGGGAAGATTCAAGCAGGAAAGTTTAGATTCTTTTTTCCGACGATGGCGTTGTTGTTTACAACAATTCACTGGAGAAGAGAGGATAGGCGCTACTAAAGAAGATAACCATCTAACCTAATAACTAACATTAATGTGGTCACTGGGCTTACCCGTAGCCCAATATCAAATTTAAAACCTAGCTTTCATTTGGAACTTTTCGGTCCAAGCAATTACAAAATCTATAAATCACAGTAATATCTTAAACTTCATCAAATGATTCTAACAATATTTGTCATTTGTGTATTATTTTATTGTATATAATATAAGAGGGTTTTAACATTTTGCTTTCATTCGGCTTTTAAGTTTATTATTTATTCGTTTATTTAGTTTATAGTTTATTAATTTGTATTATGTTTATTTAGTTATTTAGTTTATACATATAATTAAAGAACAATTTTATTATGTATAGATATCTTTTAGTAAAGGTATTTGGATATATAAATATCAGTTAACTATCATTTTCGTATATGTAGCATATGGATATCGTTAAAAATAACGTTTTATAATCTCCACATATGAATTTTATATGGACCCTCCAGTTAAGAGGTCTTGGTTCCGCCACTACGTATGGCTGTGAGGATTAGGTGGGATCTGAGCCGCCTTTTGTTAATGGTTTCTTTCATGTGTAGATTTCAAGTAAGATAATATTTGCTATTTCATTTGAAGAAGTTGAGTTGGGAGGCTTGCAGGATGTAGGGGGATCTTCCACCATATAACATTAAGGCTGATGTGTATTCTCTCGACCAAGAAGAGGTATATATGAGTATTTCATTCCTAATCCTTTTCTAAAATTGAATGGGATGTGTAATAGCATGTATGCTGATTTACTTGATGAAAATGAGTTATTTGGTTGGAACTGTGAGCTAAAATAGACTAATTGTGAGTTCATTTTCAAATTTAAGCTGCATATCAACTCTACTTAATTTATGTTTTAAAGTTTAAAGTGAAAAGTGGTTGCATGATGAGCATGTTGCTGGAGATGTAACAGCTGCTTGGTTGCTTGGAGCTCTAATAAGAGTGAACCTTTATTTATGTGTTGATTGTGATTGCCTGTTCGTTGAAACAATTTGATTTGAAGTATGGAACACCTAATTTTTTTTTTGTTTTCTTGCAGGTTAAAGCTTTGCAGAAATCGAATTGATCTTCTATTTAGGTATTTCCGTTCGTTTAGTCTTCATGTTGGTTATATCAGAGAGTTTTGTTTTTTTTTCCTTGCAGGTTAAAGTTTTGCTGTGTTCTTAAAAAGCTTCGGCTTTATTTGGAAATATGCATACAGAAATCATTTATGAACTTCTTAAAGGGAGTGGACAGTACATAGCTTATTGATATCGTCATGGATTGTGTCGTATACCCAGGTATGGTCTTGATCTACACCAAAGCTGATAAGGGACATGTTCTTAGGGTAAAAAAAAATTAAAAATGAAGTCTGACAAGTCATGACTTGCGGGTTTATTGGCCAATTCTTTTGTACAACAAGACCGTGTCCTTGATCAAGAAACAGTGTCGATTTGATGAATGTTTTTAGATACCATTTGTGTTTTTGCTCAAAAAGATTATGATATTATTTCAACTTGAAATATATTTCTGGATGCTTGATTTGTGCTTTATTTGTTGGATGCAGGTTCGTGGGTGTTTTTTATTACTCAGATCTTTAAGGAATCCAACTCCTTCTGCCCGATTTGTAATAGATGTGTGCCCCAATTTATAATAGATGATCTTTAAAGATCCAACTCTTTAACATGGGTTGTTTTTTCTTTTGGTTTTGCTTTTTCAGCGCAAATTGGGAACGACATAGTGAGAGCAGAAAGAGGTGATAACAGATCCCAATTTTGCAGGCTGCGTTTTATTCCATGGAGGTATATCCTATTATCTTCATATATGAAGCTACATTCTTCATTGTTTTAGCTTATTTACACAACAGAAAATGAAACCTATCAGACATAAAATTGAGAGAAACACTTTATATTATTAAGTTGAAGGTTTTTTGCTTTCCTTTATTATTTATTTGGTAATATTAAGTTTTGTAATTGTTAAAAACTGATCAAACAAGAATGTTACTAATAAATCCTTTAGAAAGTCAAAGACATCATCCAAACTATGATTTTGTTTGCAGGTTTTTGGCTACATCAATGAGAGTATGAACCGGGTTAAGTCAAGTCACCTTAGGTAAGCAAATGTTCTATTGAGAGAGGCATCCCTTAATCCCTTTTGAACTGGTGTGAAAACAAATTATTTGGAATCAAATTTTGTTATCATTTGGCTTAGTCTACATACACCTGACGTTGTCTATTGCATTGTTGCAGGTTTTTGAAGGTTCTTTTGAAATCAGAATGTGTTTAGTTACTTGCTCCACACCAGCCTTCATATCTAGATTTTTATTTTCACCTTATTTGTGTTGGCTGTTTGAAGTCTTTTATTTATTTCCATTTTTTTACACTTTTACTTATACTCATATGCGTGTGTCTTTGTTGCTCTTTTGTAGGGTCGTTTCGCCGCGGCTGCTAAAGAAAACATGTTGTATATAAAGGCTTTTCATGCAAATTGGAACCAACTTACTGTTCGTCTATGGAAGCGCTGCTAAATTGGAAGAGAATAATGGGGCTAAAGGCTTTTCATTTGATTCTCATTCTTCAATCGAAGTAGGTATGCACATTTTTGTATTTGCAGATGTATTAGTGAATGGTTGATGTATTTACATGTTGTATCTAAACACTAATATGAGATAGACCCTTTTTAATATTCTCATAGGTTGGCTAACCGATTTTCTAAAACGGTCCGACTCCGCGGCGAAGCGCGGGTCGACCCACTTGTCTTATAACAATTACTAAAATTGTTTCACCTTCAATGCTTGTGAAAAACTTTTCACCATGTAACTCACAAAAATGTGAGAAAGATATTATCTAGTAGGCCGATTTTTATACAAATGTTAAGGATATGCTTTAGAGAAGAGAGTTCTATGCGGGACACAATTTATTGCGAGAATAAAAGAAAAAAAAGAAATCTCAGCTATAGATGAGATCTGATCAATGGCGTTTACTGACAATGACAATTCTGTTTATTATATCTCATACTTTTTCTACAATATTATATGTCGATTAGCGCACGTTGTAGCTGATTAAATACAGTGTCATCTAATAATTGTATTGTCATATCGCAACCAAATAAGAATGAAAATGTTAAATGTACGTTTAACTTTCTTTTGAACATTGGAAATTCTTGTTTGATCATCCGTAACAAAAGAGTCTGTATCATTGAATTCCCAGGTTGGTCATTTGTGACCAAGTGTAGTTGATTGTCTGCTTCATATAAATCATGGTAGAAGCGTATGTGATTAATGTATTCATAGTCATTACATAATTATAAAAGTTATAGTACCGTCAAAGAGGATTTGTTGGAGCCTTTTTACATGTTCAAAGAGGAATTGTTGTTGGGGTCTTCCAACTGATTATCATTTCACATGCCTTCTTCTAAAAGCTTTTGCTGCAGCCAATTTACATTTTAAAACCACTTCACATAAGTCAATTTGAGGCTTATGTGTTCATCTTACTATGAAAAAAACCACTTTCTTCATAACCCTTCACATCAACCGAAGGCGTCATCCACTTAAAGGCAAGAATTATACATCCTATTAAGTATTAATCATCAAATGAATAGACAAGACAGACTTGAAGCGAACAAGAAAACATGATGATACGGGTTTCGAAGATGCTAATAAGAACGTTTTTCAGACATGTTAAGCATAACAAGAGCCTGGCTTCTAATAGCATACATTATTACATACTGTGTACAAAGAAAACATGCATGAAATAGAGTGACAGGAAACTTGAAAGAAGTTTGACTGATAACTAGTTAATTACCCTCTCCAGTTATCCTTTAGCTCCCTAATCTTCCTCAATGCTTCAACAGGAGACTTGCATCCAACCTTCTCCTGCATTTTAATTAATAAATAACAATTTTGCATCATGAGTTATGACTTATGAGTAAGGTCAGGGGTGTGACCTACTCAAGATAGGCTCGCTAAAAGCTTGAATCGAGCTAAGCTTAAACGAGCTCGAGCCCAAGATTTGACATATCATGCTTGACTAGGCTCTTATTAATATTATTTTTACCTATATTTACAAAATACTTATTATATATAAAATATGATTAAAGTAATAAAATAGTATATTACATGTTATATTAAAATATTCTAATTACAAGTATCTATTAAACATAATTTATATAGTTTTAGCTTTAGAAATAGAACTCAAAATGAGCCGAGCTCGAGCTTATCGAGCTCAAGCTTGGGTTTAGCTTGAATTTTTTACAAAACAGGCATATTGTATGAGATTATGTTATTTATGATTTAGGAAAATTAAATGCGATGCAGATTTTGTATCATCTTTAGACCCGGCAAAAAATTTTGGTTTCTGCTTTCTTTTATCTTTTTATAAGCTTGTGTGGAATTATTGAATGGTTTAGGAAAAAAAAAGTAAGACCTGAACTTCAGATAGATCAGCTCGCATGAATGGATTGATCTCTAATTCTTCTCCAATGCTGGATGGAATGGTTGGAAGGCCTGATTGTCTCTGCTGTTGAGCCCATGATAACTTTTGTGATATCTTGGCATTCTCTGGTTCAACTGTTTGTGCAAACTGCAAATTCTTCACTGTGTACTGAAAAATAAAGTAATGGTCACAAGAAAGATAGAAAAAGAATCAACTCCAGAAATGGATGTTAATTTGGTATTACCACAAATTAAAATGGATTGTTGGATAATCAAAACTTGAAGGAAACAAAAACCATTTCAAACTTTTTCTCAACAAAAGCATATATGTGTATCCAAATACATGAAAGCATAATATAAATCTACCTCATGGCCACAGTAAACTCGGGTAGGTTTTGGCAAAGAAGCCAGAGTGACACACAGTGACTGGTACATTTGCTCTGCTGTGCCCTCAAAAAACTTGCCACAACCAGCAACAAACTACAAAAATATAGGCAAGAGAAACTTAACAAATGCATTGATGGCTACACAAACTTAGTCATCTGACCCTATTTATTATCGGTGCCGATAAAATATCATCTGGAAAGGTGACCACCAGTGTCCTGACCACTACAACAACTAACATTGTGTAAATAAGGATAATAAACATTGGAATGCACTTTTGAATTTTGATAGTGTTGGTAAGGATTCTGGTGGAGTGAAATAACTATATAAACCCACCAGTGTGTCGCCTGTGAACACAGCAGGGTCTTCTTCTTCTTTTCCAGTCAGATAGTAACTTATGTGTCCTTTTGTGTGGCTGAAAATCAAGAAACCACATTACATTGCAATTACATTCATCAAACCATTGTTATCATAATGATTTATTAATGCTATTGCTTTTGGTGAACAACTGAACAAGATTGCTCTATTTTTGTGTTCTTGAGGAGTAAACATTAAACTAAAAGACTAATAGCGAGACCATTCATCAAACTGCATACATGTCGGATGTTGGACTGTGACCAGACAAAGAAAACATAACATACCATGGTGTGTGAAGAGAGAGTATATTAATATCAGCCCCAAGCGATAGCTTATCACCGTTTTCCACCTTATTAGTACACCCCTTCACATTATCAACAGAACCACCATAAACTTTAATCCCTGGCACCAACTCTTTTATCTTCTCATTGCCACCAGCATGATCCCTATCACCAATTTAACATTTAAAAGACAGTATATAGATCAATAAAGTAGACGGTCAACCTTGATGACGAAGGAAGATTTTGGATTGTTCAATAGTTGCCAATGAATGAATTAGTTCAACTTCAACTTACTGGTAGCCAGAGTCTACTTTGAGATATTATTTAGTTCCAGAGACGTTCACATTTCCAATAAATGACAAATCTCTTCACAAACATGATAACATTTAGCGGGCATTTCCATGTCTTCAAATTCCAATATGATTATGGAGTCTTAAAGGATCATGATAAGAAACCATATCATAATCAAATAATTGGTTGCTTAAAGATAGCGATGATTTTACATTCATGTCAATAACCAGTTCTCTCAACTATCCAATTCCGATAAGTTGGCCCTAAATGACCACTGTTTGGGAATCATAATCAGTTTACCCAGACACTCAAAATGTAGATTGTGTATTTTTTAATGGATTACCAAACATCCTTACCCTAATACCCTCACTATAACTGTGGAACATACTGTTTACACCTTTATAATCATAGTTTCTTCCATAACTTTTCTATGTATATGTTCACTAATGGTTGACGGTTGTGCATATTATAATGGATTACCAAACATCAACAATTTTATTCTCTAACATATGTAGCATCAATAATCAACCGATTGACCTAATTGAGCTCAATCAATTGCAGAAATTCAGATTCCGGTTTATAAAATATCAACTATCAGTAGGAATTCGAATGAAAGGTGAACAACAAACCAGTGGTGATGTGTAGTGAGGACAATCTTAAGTTCAACGCCATTTTCTTTAGCAACTGCAATAACCTTCTCAGGCTCAACTGGATCCACTACTGCTCCTTGTTTCGTTTTCTCATCTATCACCCTGCATAATTAAGCCCGCAACCCTAAATCGAAAAGGAACAACCAGTACAAACACTTGAAATCGATCAAAATCAAAGATCATACAGGTAAGAGTAGTTGTCTTCCAAGCAAGGGATGTGAATCACCTTCATCTTCAAGGTTGTTCTGACTAGTGATCGCAGCAGAATAATGAATGTTTGTTTATCTGGAAGAATCAAATTCGATCGGCGTGATAGCTGATAATGCGCCTGGATTTTGGGGCCATGCCCAATAAGCGTGGGCTCCCTATCTCATCATTATTTTCAATTGGGCTCTTCGAAATTAAAGTCCATTTACGTACTTATTTAACATTTTTGCTCTTTAAAATTCTATATCATAGTTATTTAAAAATAGCAATGTTGCAGAAATCACGATTAATCGGTGATTAATCGTTTAGCGGTCCCTTACCGTCTACGATTAATGGTTTAACGGTCAGTTGGTCAACGACGGTCAACATCGGTCCTTTACAGTCCTTGGCGGCCTTGGCGGCCTTGACGGTTAGCCAATTTTTTAATTAAAAAAACTTAAAAAGTTCTCAAATATCTTCTTCTAGCGTTTATTAGAAGAGAAGGTTAGAAGTCGACAAAACCTAATATTGCAGCTCTACCTTTTCATAATCAAGCACCTCAGAGGGAACTTTTTTATGAAGATTTCGAGGATGAGGTGGTAATGTTTGAAGATAAGTACAAGTTGGATGAAGTTCAAATAGTGCAATCACTCTCTCTGAGAATGTTAAAAGAATATAACAATTTAAGTATGAAAATAGTTATAAACGTATTCGACTTTAATATTGTAGTTTTTGACTTAAACGATTATATAAGTACTGGTTTATTACTTTTTAAGGTTATTTACTTATTAACTATACTATAATATTGCCATGTTGGAATATGTACATGTTTATAACTATATATATAATAACAATAATAATAATATAGGGTCTCCGATTAATCGCTGATTAATCATGATTAATCCGATTAATCGCTTAACACCAGTCGACCGTCAAGCTACTGCCAAGCGATTTCTGCAGCCTTGAAAAATAGAGATAATCACTCGCTTTAACTTAGTGATACATATACTACTTAGTAAAGGACTAAAAAACCAATGATCTCTAGCTCAATTGGCTAGAGGGAGGTACCCAAGACATTGTAATAGGGAGGTCTTGGGTTCAAGTCCCACTTGTAACAAAAATTAAAAACTGGGGGTTACATGTTGGACCAGGGGGTTTTCTCATCTAAGGGTGAGTTTCCTCCTGATGGGGATTGGAGATGATCGGGTGGGTGGTGTAATGTCCCCCTCAGTGATCCAAATTTGACGTTCAAAAAAAAAGTAAAGGACTAAAAATAGACAAGTGTCACCATCAAATTTAAGCTCATAAGCTCAAATTCTTTTACCTTAAAACATTTAATTATTATTTTTAAATATTCTACTTTTTACCTTAAAACATTTAATTATTATTTTTAAATGAATTATTAGATATGTTTTTATTCCTCCCCAATTTAATAGAGTAGATACCCCTTTACCTTCCAATATAAAGATCAAATGTTTAAATATTACATGACACAAAAAATGTAAAATATTATAGAGATGAGTCAGATGTTTTATCAAAGTTGGCCTTTAGCGGTGGGTTTCCTTGTGATGGATGTGCAACACAAAGGTGCAATTTGTTTTTTATGAAGTAAAATGTCAGCAGTCTATTAGCCACATATGTAGAAAAAGATGTGAACCATACATTTGTAGTCTATAAGAAAAAAGGTTGTTTGTTTTTTAACTTCTCCAAATTGTTAAAATAAACTAAAATTTAAGTAAACCGAATTTTTAAACTAAAAATAGTTTTTCAACATTAAAATTTAAGAGTGCTACTATTTGTACCCACCGTATTCTTGAAATTTACTTGTCCCCCCCCCCCCCCCCTAAATTCATATAGAATTATCATTCAAACTTTTTCATTTTCTTGCGTTATATTTAATCATTTTTTAACAGTTTCTTTTAAATAAAATTATAAAAGTATTTTATGAAATCTGTCAAAAGAAAAACTAAAAAAAAAACGTTTTAAAAACTTTTTTACACAAAATCTGTATAAAAACGTTTAGAAAAACTTTGTAAAAAGCATTTTTTAAAATTTGTTTACATATTTTTATAAAATAACTATTTAATTTTTAAACTTAAAATAACGCTTTTAAAAATTAAATGTTTACAAAAGTTTTTTTTTCAAAAAAACGTTTTTTAAAAAATGTTTAAAAAGCTTTTTAAAAGTTGTTTATAATATTATTTTTTTAAATAATTGTTTAAAAGATGTTTTGTTTTTACTTTTTGAAAAACATTTTTTTTTTACTTTTTAAAGAGATGGTTAAAAAAAATTAAAATAAATGTTTAAAAATGTTTTTTTTATTGTTTTAAAAGGTTATAAGATGTTACAAGTTACAACTTACAAGTGGTTGGGTCACATATAAATCAAGAAGAGCCCACACATACAATTTTCAATGAAACGTCGTTGAAAAAAACAATCTCTCTACACACCTAAATGTATGCGCGACGCGTACATAAGAGGACAATAGAACTTTTAAAGAAAAACAAACACCACCAGAGAGTCCTGGTTACTCGCACGGATTGTGGTCGCAGCGTGTCGTGGGTAAATAGTTTGCCATGATGAGAACCCCGAGTAACCGGTTGTTTGCAGTTAAAAAAAAATGGGGGTTACAAGTTGGGCCAGGGGTTTTTTATCACTAGTGGTGAGATTCCTTCTGATGGGGATTGGAGATGATTGAGTGGGTAATGTAATGTCTCCGTCAGTAATTCAAAATTCCCGTTAAACAAAAAAACAAAATTATTTTAAAATGTTCCATTTATAAAACCAAAAACTTAAGCATTTAATTTCCATCTGTCATCTATATTTATTACTCATTCATTGAATAATTAAAACTCATTTAATAATGTCACTAATATGAAGAGTATAAGTAAATTATTAAATATTTTTTTTAACGTTCAGCCCGTGTAACATACGAGATCTATCCTGGTATTATATAATATACATGTACATATACATACATACTACATAATAAATTATTACAAAATGACAAAGGTCACCACTAAATTTCACCTCGTAAATGTTTTTTCCGCCCAATTTCTCTTACCTCAGAATATTTAATTATTATTTGGAAAATTGGATTTTATTAATCCAAGTTATTACTAGTTGTCCGATATTAATCCCAATTAATAAATTGGCCTACATTAATCTCAATTATCATGGTGTGAGAATTCATTTGACCGCCGTTAGTTTTTGTTTAACTCCGTTAGTATTTTGCTGACGTGACAGTCTATTTTGCTGATATGGCAGTCTATTTTGCTCATGTGGCATCACCAAAATCTAACGGAGTTAACCAAAAACTAACAAAAAACCAGTGAATTCTAACACCATGATAATTAGGATTAATGTGAGCCAAATTTTTTATTGGGATTAATATCGGCCAACTAGTAATGACTTGGATTAATAAAATCCAATTTTCCTTATTATTTTAAAATGTTTTATTTTTAAACCAAAAATTTAAGATTTTAATTTTTATCTCTTATTTATATTTATTATTTGTTCATTAAATAATTATTATACATCCAATATACATATGTACTACATAATAAATGATTAAAAAATGACAAATGTCACCACTAAATTTCACCTCGCAAATGTTTTTTCCGCCCAATTTCTCTTACCTCAGAATATTTACTTATTATTTTAAAATGTTTTATTTTTAAACCAAAAATTTAAGAATAATTATTATACATCCAAAAAATTTTAAACCTCAGAATATTTAAATTTCACCTCGCAAATGTTTTTTCCGCCCATATCATATCATATCATATCATATCATGTCATGTCATGTCATGTCATGTCATGTCATGTCATGTCATGTCATGTCATGTCATGTCATGTCATGTCATGTCATGTCATGTCATGTCATGTCATGTCATGTCATGTCATGTCATGTCATGTCATGTCATGTCATGTCATGTCATGTCATGTCATGTCATGTCATGTCATGTCATATATCATATCATATATCATATCATATATCATATCATGTCATATCATATATCATATCATATATCATATCATGTCATATCATATATCATATCATATATCATATCATATATCATATCATATCATATCATATCATATCATATCATATCATATCATATCATATCATATCATATCATATATCATATCATATACCATATCATATCATATCATATATCATATCATATCATATCATATATCATATCATATACCATATCATATCATATCATATATCATATCATATACCATATCATATCATATCATATCATATCATATCATATCATATCATATCATATCATATCATATCATATCATATCATATCATATCATATCATATCATATCATATCATATCATATCATATCATATCATATCATATCATATCATATCATATCATATCATATCATATCATATCATATCATATCATATCATATCATATCATATCATACCATACCATATCATACCATACCATATCATACCATACCATACCATACCATACCATACCATACCATACCATATCATACCATACCATACCATACCATACCATACCATACCATACCATACCATACCATACCATACCATACCATACCATACCATACCATACCATACCATACCATACCATACCATACCATACCATACCATACCATACCATACCATACCATATCATATCATATCATATCATATCATATCATATCATATCATATCATATCATATCATATCATATCATATCATATCATATCATATCATATCATATCATATCATATCATATCATATCATATCATATCATATCATATCATATCATATCATATCATATCATATCATATCATATCATATCATATCATATCATATCATATCATATCATATCATATCATATCATATCATATCATATCATATCATATCATATCATATCATATCATATCATATCATATCATATCATATCATATCATATCATATCATATCATATCATATCATATCATATCATATCATATCATATCATATCATATCATATCATATCATATCATATCATATCATATCATATCATATCATATCATATCATATCATATCATATCATATCATATCATATCATATCATATCATATCATATCATATCATATCATATCATATCATATCATATCATATCATATCATATCATATCATATCATATCATATCATATCATATCATATCATATCATATCATATCATATCATATCATATCATATCATATCATATCATATCATATATCATATATCATATCATATATCATATCATATCATATATCATATCATATCATATATCATATCATATTCATATCATATCATATATCATATCATATAATATCATATCTATCATATATTAATATATTCTTATAAGAACAGAAAAATAATATATTATTAAATTGTCAATTGTAATATAATACGCAATCACAATAATATCAGTAATATAAAGAGTATAAGTGAATTATTAAATATATTTTTAACGTCTAGCCCCGTGTAATACACATGATCTATCTTAGTATTATATATTATATAATACATATAGAAATGGACAAAAAGTCTTTTAGCTAAAATTTTAAGAGTTTTCAGAGGATATATATGTAAGGGTATGTTTGGGAGTGCTTATTTGAGTGTAAAATTGTTTTTGAGTAAAAATGCTTATTAACATATGACTTTTTTAAATTCAGTTTTTAAAAAATGTTTGTATTAGTTTTTTTTTGGTGAGATTGCTTATTTTTATATTTTTTTTTTTTTTTTTTTTTTATTTGACATGTATTTCATTAAACCAAAAGGAACATACACGACTTAAGTCAACACGCAAGGAAGGCGGGCAACAAGCTGCGCCGCCAACCCCTTTTGAATAGCAAACCCTAGCCGTATAAAAACAACATTCTTCAATCTAGAGGTCGCACTATTCCCGCGCATGACTTTCTGGATCCTGTTCAACATGGCCACCGCCTCTGTCTCTAGATGGCCGAAGGTGTCAAAGGCGAAAGGAACAAACACATGTTGGTTTTCGATGCACGCTTGCTCATGTTTGTTAACCTTCCCAGCAGCTGCCTTTGACGCCGCCTGACCTGCTGTGAAAGTGCTGGGCCTTAGCCCCACAAGAGGGGAGACCCCCGTCAGATCAACACAAGCGTGTTTCCCATTCTGCCACCCAAAAACAAGTATGTCGGCCGGCCGGAGAGTGGAACGCCCATCCCTGGGATCAGACAGGAAATTAACAGGAGCTTCTTTCCTGGCTGAGATCCCAGCTCGCCTGAAGATGTCGAACAGAACGTCCCTTACTACATCATGACGATATTTGAAACCTGGGAGCTCTTTGCAGTGTACGGCGTGCTCCCCGAACGAATCCAAACACACCTTGTTGCAGACGGGGCATTTTTCATCCACCGGGTATAGGGGAACCATGAGGCGGTACTTGAGAATGGCCCGGTATTCGACAGGCGACATGTGCTGCCCCAAGCCATCAATAGGGAGAGCATGGAGGAAATCCTGCGCATGTGGCTGTCGGAGGCAATCCCAAACAGCCTTTTGCCTAACTGTCATCCCAAAGTTTGCTTCCATCTCGAGCGTGCTTTTACCAAAGAGGGCATTCGCCAAAACGTGTTGGGCTTTTGGTGGGGCGGTGTCCTTGTTGGTGAAACCGCTCAGATCAAAGCCCGGAATAATGTCATGGAGACCAGCTAAAGCATTCTCATAGTCAGGGCTCATGCCACAGCCCCCGCATCCCCGAAGAATATGATCTTGTAAAGTCCAAGTTTGGGCACGCGAAGCCACAAAGGCGTACGAAGTGGCCTCGACCGCCGAATAAACCCCAAGACCCCCATGCCGAGTTGGCAAAGAGGCAAGACGCCATTGTAAATCCCCAAAGAAGGGACCCCCGCACACAACAATGTCCTCAACGGCCGTCCGCAAATCCTTATCAAAACCAACAGCAGCCGCCATCATGTGGTGGGGGGGGCAAGTTCTTAAGCCAAAGAGAAGTTTGGCGAGCCCCATGCACGAACGAAGCAGGAGGAGTTCGCATTGAGGGTCGTCCAGCGTTGGGAGGAGGCGCATAAGATCGGCAGCATTAGAAGCCCTCCTCGCAGCCAGCCCCTGAATAAACTGGCCATCCCGACTGACAGCCCCCCCAAGGAGCTTCACCCCTTTGGTGGGTCTGCTGATGTCAACAGGGAAGAGGCCCGGCCGAACTTTCTCGCCATCGCAGGATGGCCAAAAGAGTTCCGTCTTCCGAATATTAAGGGTCAGGCCCAACGACGGCCCTCTCTCGTTAATAATCCCGAGGGCCTTGGCAACCTCCCCAGAGTCCCCAATAATCGTACCATCGTCGAGGTACCAAGCATGGAGCAGCAGGCGACAGTTGTCACGGATATGGTGCACAAGCGGGTGAAGGACGAGGGCAAACAGGAGGGGCCCCAATGGGTCCCCCTGTTGAACCCCGGTAGTGGCCCATATATGGTCGTCCCCCAGGTATAAGCGGGCAGGCTGCCCATATAGGAAGTCAACCCAAGGCGAAATGGACGGGCATCGAAGCCTGACCTCACGAAGCAGGGACGACCGATCAACCAGGTTGAAAGCATTGGAGAAATCGACCGTGAGCAAAGCGAGCCCCCCATCACAATATCGTTCTTCAACCAGACGGTTGACGCTATGGAGAATGGCTTCGGCGCCGCCCGATACCCCAACCCCGAACTGGAAGTCGCCAAGGTAAGAAGCCATTGCCTTACAGACCCCTTGCATCGCAACCTTGGAGACCAGCCGCCTCCAGATAGTGCCAACGGCAATAGGACGAATCCCGTTATCAGGCTTAAGGAGCGGCGTAAGGGGGGCCGAGGCAACAAATTCTGCTAAGGCGACCGGACACCGCCCCCCCAGCCAAAGGTTAACGACCGTTGTAATAGCGTCCAGGAGGTCCCTAGCAGTAGCAGACCCCTCCCCACACAAGCTGTCCATAAGGTGCTGGGCACGCAATCCGTCCCTCCCACACGACGTCCCTTTCGGGAAGGATTTTATACATTCAAGGACCCGCACCCCACTCGAGACAAGCGGGGGCTCAGAGAAGGGAGTCGAGGGCATGGAAGGCGACGGGACGCACGGGTGCTTGGCTTCTAGGGCACGCGTGGTTTCGTCGTTGTATGGCGCCACCCCAGAAGAAGACAGCACCTTAACGGCCGCAGTGAAATGACCGTCGGCGATTTTTCGGATGCATCGCGTGACGTTGGGCTGCGCATGGTCCCTCTTCTCGTCGGAAACAGTGCCAGGAGATCCCTTAGCCCCGGCCCCCCCAGGATTGTCAAGGATACTCTTAACCAACTGTTCAAAACCCCCATCCCTCCCCCAAGTAGCCAGGGATGTCATGATGGAACTGCACTGCAGAGCCTTCCGGTTCCCAGAGCGGCAGTCATGCCGATTCTGAGGTCTGAAAACCTGCAGGGTGCACCGAGGGAGAAGAAGCAGCCTAACCCAAGCCTCATCAGAACCTGGGTGGGCGGCCACACGAAGGAGGGCAAATTTGAGCGCCTGGGAGAAAGCGAGACGACAACTGTGGGGGATACTCTTGACAGTAGTAACGCGGGCCTTAAAGACCCGATCAAGCAGCCCCCCATCCAACGGGAACGAGCAAGGGTCATTAGACACATGGGCAGGGGGGGACGGTCTGGGGATCCCTAAGATGTGGCAAACGCTAACATTATCAGAGGCGGGAAACCGGACAAACCCGTCGGGGTGGTGGCAGCTACGGCTCAAGGCATAAATTTTCATGCACCGTCCGCATAACCAATAACCGCAGCCTTTAAGGGCCGCGTCCATAGCCGAAAAAACCCCGGCATCAGAGGCCAAAGCTTCCCGAATGGAGACCCGACGCTCATCTGAAGAAAGGTGAAGGCTCTTGAGGTGCGAGATGAGGCGGGAGATCCCTTTGGAGCCAATACCACCATCAGGGCAACAGTGGAATGAGCGTAAGGGGCACAAAACAGAGCCCCTAGACGGCACCGAGGTGGATGCCATAGAAACACACGGTTCGAGAGGAAACGCGAGGAGGAGGAGAGAGTGCTGAGAGAGCACCACCGGGGAAACCAACGGAGAGGTTGACAGACCCCCGGTTACAATGAGTTTACAAACGAGACTTTACATGACCGGCAGGGCAAGCTGGCGTACCAGCCCCGCCGGCGGCCCAACTAGGGACGGACCAGACCCGGTCGGCGTACCAGATCCGCGGACCAGGGAAGGAACGGACCGGAAAAGCGAAGACCAGATCGCCGGCGGACCAAAACGCGGTACCACACCAGCCGGACCAGGGAAGAAGCGGACCAGAACGCCGGACCACACACCTGCCGGACCAGAGAGCGGCGGACCAAGTCGGCGGACCAAGACGGTCGGACCAGAGTCGGCGGACCAAGACTGCCGGACTAGACGACGGCGGACCAAGACGGCCGGACCAAGACGGCCGGACCAAGTTTTCAAACTAAGTCGACCGTTAGGGCCGGTCCGGCGCCGCCCAAAATCCGACGAGCAGGGAGCGGGGACAGCAGGCGGCGGAAGGGAGGGTAAGGGGGCGGTGGCGTGGCTGGAACGGCGAGGCCGAGGGGGGAGGAAAGGAGCGACGAAGGCTGCGTAGGAGGGAGGCAGAGGGTGGAGGGGAAGGGCGGCGAAGGAGGGAGGCGGAGGGTGGAGGGGGAAGGGCGGCGAAGGAGGGAGGCGGAGGGTAGAAGGGAGGCAGAAAGAGGGGAGGGAGGCGGAGGGGAAGGGCGGCGAAGGAGGGAGGCGGAGGGTGGAGGGTTAAAAAGGAGTTTAAAAAAGCCACAACAACTTGGCTTTTTGAAGTGTTTTACCTTTTTGATGACTTATTATCATAATACCCCCATTTAACCTTATACCCACATAACCTTCTTTTAGTCACTTTACATATAAAATTTATATTGCAAATAGAAAATATTACATTAATATTAAAATTTTAAATTACAAACATTTTGAAGTAGAAAATAAAAATAATAAAACTACAAATACTTGAAATAAACTAAATAAACAAATTTTTTCTTCAATCTTTTCATAAATAACAAATATTTGAAGTAGAAAAGTTTTTTTTTTTTTAAAGCAATCATTTAATGGCCCCAATAGATGAAAATTGTGTCGTTTAACAACTACTCTCACCCTTCACGCCCGTTAAACTCTTCATGTGGAAGCACCGCACCACCTCATCAAGCGGATAGGGGCGGTGTTTCACGCCACCGAACCCTTTGTGCGTCACTATCACGCAGGTATACCAGATGCACTAAATACTTTGTAAATAAGAGCCTACGTCTAAAATAAGCTCTCACTTAACTGTTCAACCACTTACGTGCATACAAGGAAAATGCTAACCGTCGTATCATGTACTCATAATCTATTGTTCAATCGTTTACAAATGTTTGTGTTGTGTTCACCGCTGCATCTCGCGAACACCCCACTATTAGGTTTAATTACTCTAAATATTTTATATTTTATTTTTTTTACCTAAAATATTATGAGGCAAGATGATGCTTGTTGATCAAACAAGATGAAATAAACGTAAAGAAGTGTTATTTATAAATACACAAGATATGGATAGTTAGACAAGATTCGACTACGAAATAGATTCGATAATAAATGTTTGTATACACGCGTATATAAATTTATTAACAAACAATAGCATTGATGAAAATAACGGCAACTTTACCTGCATAACTGAAACGATTTTGATTTACCACCATGGCTATCTATTGCTAACATCGGTATCTATCATCAAAAAGTATCTTTACTTGTTAGCTTACTAAATATGTCATGACCATATATAGTGTGATTAACGTCCAAACTTGACACATCATTGAAAAAAAATGGCGGCAACTTTACATGCATAACTGAAACGGTTTTGATTTTACGACCATGGCTATCTATTGCCAACATCGATATCATTCATCAAAAAGTATCTTTACTTGTTAGCTTACTAAATTTATCTCGGCCATATTTAGTGTGATTAACGTTCAAAGTTGATGCGTCATTGATAAAAATATCGGCAACTTTACATGCATAATTGAAACTGTTTTGATATTATCACCATGGCTATCTATTACCAACATCGATATCTATCATCGAAAATATGTTTAGTTGTTAGCTTACTAAATTTGTCACGACCATATTTACTGTGATTAACGTCCAAACTTAATGCGTTGTCGATAAAAATGGCGGCAACTTTACCTACATAACTGAAACTCTTTTGATTTTACCACCATGGCTATCTATTGCCAACATCGACATCTATCATAAAAAACATCTTTAATTGTTAGCTTACTAAATTTGTCACGACCATATTTAGTGTGGTTAACGTTCAAACTTGATGCGTGATTGATAAAAATGGCGGCAACTTTACATGCATAACTGAAATGGTTTTGATTTTACCACCATAACTATCTATTGCCAACATCGTATTATCATCGAAAATATCTTTACTTATTAGCTTACTAAATTTATCACGGACGTATTTAGTGTGATTAACGTTCAAACTTGATACGTCAGTAATACAGATCTATTGACCGAGTAACAAACAACACTGGCAAACAATTAAACAATTTAACTCGATTCATGTTGGTTAAACACTTTATAAAGTAATATTTGAGCTAAAGAAAATAAAATTAAGTCGAGTTGTGTTGGTTTAACACTTTATAAAATTGTGTTTTTGTATACATAAATTGTTTTTTTTATTTATTTATTTTTATTGATATAT
Source organism: Deinandra increscens subsp. villosa (assembly GCA_039602395.1). Taxonomy (NCBI): domain Eukaryota; kingdom Viridiplantae; phylum Streptophyta; class Magnoliopsida; order Asterales; family Asteraceae; genus Deinandra; species Deinandra increscens. The sequence continues at coordinate 2,899,987 of JBCNJP010000019.1, forward strand.
AGGGGAAATTTTTCCTATAAATTGAACCAAACGAGACAGTCCCAAATACAGAAGTGGCTACTCTTCATTCTCTATATCCCTATCAAACATATCATCTCAGGTAATCTTCCGTTGTTTCAATTTTGATCATTCTCTATTCGTCGGAGGTTTGATCGTAACTGATTAAGACGTAGGGGGCGTTAAGTTGAAAATTGAAACTTGTACAATTATATATAGGCGGTGTTGAATCGATACCGTTATAACTTCAGTCATACATACATTTGAAGAGGGGGAAATTTAGGGTTTGAAAAGGCGTTCGTATTTGTTTATTCGTTTGATATACTCCATATGTGTTTATTTCATTTTTTTTTCTCACTCGATTATGTATTTGTTGATTTGGTTTGTAACTGTATGAATTCTATTTGATTAGAAATGTCTATCAGTTATGAGAATTACTTGGGTGGGGTTAGTAGTTATATCTCTGAAATTCTTAAGATGCTTACTTGGGTGGGGTTATGGCTGATTTTGAAAGCCTAGCATGATGAGAGAGAAGGGGGAGAGAGAATTTGAAGCTTCAAAATTGGTGGTATTTTTAGTTTTTGAAGGTTTTAGGCTTGAGGTTTTAAAAGAAGTATTTTTTTTTATAGGCACTCACAAAGCCCTCGGCTTGTTTAGGATTCAATTTTGAAACCGATCCAAGGTAGCCGAGGAGCATGGTGTACAAACCCCCAACCTTACAAATCTCTTTGAGCTTGAGATGAATGAACCGTAAGTTCCTTTCCAAAGTGGCCAAAATCTGGTGCTTTTGTAACTGGTTGAAATGTGCACTCTTCATTTGTTGGAATCATAATAATGTTGGCTACAACTCATATTTACAATAAGTTTTTAAAGAGGGGAGGGTCTTGGACTTGTAGTCAAAATATACATCTTTGTTCTGAGAAATTTTTATTTGTTGAATTTTGAGTTTTGATTTTTCTGCCATAGTGAAATCCTCAATATTCACCATCGATATTGAGACTATTGTATCCTAAATTATATCCTTAGGAGGATAAAAAAAAGCTTTTAAAGTTTAATTGACTTCTGTAAGTTGATACCAAACCTCTTATAATCTTGTTGAGTTGATTTTTGATATTTCAGAATTGGTGGTCGTGTCAAAGTGACATAAAACTTTATATAAATTGCCAGCTAGGTGACGCTGAACCAAAATACAGAGTTGATCGCTGAAGTCATCAAACCTTTTGACCTCGCTGGAAATACACTCTCTGGATTTCTGTTAAAGCTATTAAAATCTCACATAGCAGGTAATAAACTTTCTTTGGTTTAATTTTATATACCAGGGGACCGGGCTTTATAATTTGAAAAGCTATTTTCATTTTGTCGCAACAGATTAACTCCTAAACCTTTTTTGAATTGTTTGTTAGCAATCTTATTGGTCTTGATCAATCACTTTCTAGCACATAATTTTACTTTGTGATCTTAGAGGATGTACTGATCCTGGTTCTTTTTTCTTCTTCTTTTTTTTTTTAATTGGCAAAGCAGGAAGGTATTCACAACTTCAAGGTTGATTACTAGGTGGGCCAGAGATTATCTAATCGTGGTAAGCACCTGTTCAAATATGCATTCACTTGTTTTAAATTTTCATTGAAATTTGAAGGAAGTACAGCTTGTTAAAAAAGATACACCGAAGCTTTTCATTAACCGAATATTGACGCGAAAAAGAAAACTGAGAAAACAACAGCGTACGATCCAAACTTAACCAGACAATAAATAAGAACATGCTAAGATTAAGATTCTAGTGAGCTCCAAAAAATCAAATTTGAAGCATATATATCTGTTAACTGCAAAACAAGAGTTAAACGAAGCTAACGAACCCATGATAGAATGACAATCCACAATTGAAGATTACTCATCTACCATACACCTCACTAGTAGCAACCCCCACCCACCACACATACTCACACAACCAACAAATTTTATCTTTTTGATTAATTTCTCTCAAGTTGAATAACACCTCTAAAATAATTATTGACTAGTTTACTATAAGATTCCATACTTAGAGAGTCAATGACATTAAAAAACTCTCCGAAAAATTGCCTTAACATTAAAGATTCAACGTCACGGTCTGCTTTTGATTGGCCCTGCTAACGTCTTAAATGGTATTCTTCAATCACAACTGATAGTACATCATCCCCTTCAGTTGGTAATTCTGCTTTGAGAAGTGGTTAAATGACACTCTTTGTAAATTGCTTGGTTTCATAATGGAAAATTTAGGACACCATTTGTATGATCCTATTACAGTTATGAGAGGTTGAGGGGCCTTTTCTATCATAATTTTGTGTATTATGTTTAGAGTGAAGGTATATGAACTATCAGGTCCTTGATGAATACATTTTTGTTTGAGATATATCTTGTTTTGCATGGTATTTTAGCGTTTACTGTCTTGTAGGGTACTAAATTTTTATTATGGTGTCTTTGGGGGTTGTAGTTGCATTATTTATTAGTTTGAGGCTTGATTGCAACTAATTAGAATGTAGGGGGTTAAGTTGAAACTTGTACGCTTATATATATGGTCTATGGTGTTGGATCGAGAGCACAAAAACCCAAACCATACTTTGAAGAGGGGAAAATTTGGGGTTTGAAGTAAAATTAATCATGAAGAGTTCGAAACGGGCAATTCTAGCTAGAAAATCAGGGTACAAATTCCTTTATAAATATGCGTTATTCGATTTGATCTTCTCCCGTTATGTTTATTTCATTTCTTTCTCACCCGATTAGGTATTTGCTGATTTGGGTTATACGTGATGGGGATGGCATTAGTTATGTCTTGATTAGATCTATCAATCAGTGATGGGGATCACAGTAGTAATGAGGATCGCATTAGTTGTGTCTGAATCCTTGAGACGTTTATTACGAATCTCTTTGCGATGGTTGAACCAGAAATTTACTTCTAAAGTTGTCAAAATCTTGTGTTTTTGTAACTTGTCTAAACGTAAACAAGACAAGGAAATGATTTTTAAAAAAACCCGTATAAAATCGATCTTAACTCTGATCCGTTACACTTATTCGTTGCAATCTACAAATTTTGTTAGAAATTTTTGCAATCACAATGCTGAAGTATTTATCCTAAGATGGAGGCAGTGAGGATCTATGTTACAATACACCTTTTACACTTCATTCAAATCTTTATAAGCTGATCAGTTCAATATTTTTAAAACGCAGGTTTGCAGGGGCCCAAAGTGAACCTGGGGAGGTGCAACTCGTGCGAAGTGCAGGAGACAGTGGGTTTGTGATTTGGCATCGATCAGGAAGGATGCCAGCAGGACCTTCAATTTCTCGTGAAACACAGTATGTTTATCTTACATTTTATGGTGTCCACTGCGTGTATATTTTTATTAATTTGTGTTTCTTATATTATATTATTATTGTCGTTGTTATTGTTTTGTTGTTATCATTGTGAGTTGCCAATCAAAATTTTGTGTTTGATGGCCGAATTAATTTTATTGCAGTTACTCTGGTGATTCGGAAAACATTATTCCCGAGTTGTCTGAGGAAGAACAAAACGCAGCCCAGGAAAGCTTCTCTGTTTTTTTCAAACCGACACAATTGTATATAATTCTTGATCAAATGGCTTCTAGAAAGGTAATTTACTCATTTAGTTTTCTTTTCCATTTTTTAAATATAATTTAGCATTTAGGGAATAATTGATGTATTTTCATTGTATATGAACTTAATCTTTGCTAGTTCTCAATTTATCGCCCTTACCGCTCTGCCCCATTTCTCGAAATAACAATTTTATTAAAAAAGATGATTATAGTGACACACATGGAGAGTCGGTTAACTGTTGGAATGATTTTCATGCAGCCAAGGTTTCTAACAAGGTGTTTGGACTACAAATTAAAAGAGAAGCTCAAAAGCAGGTAAGGGATACTACATAATCTCATGCCTGCTTTCTACTCCACTATTTATTTTTTTTCACTGTTATATTTCCATGTTTCTCTTTCATAATATTTGACATCCTAATACATTTGATACCTTTATACGCTATGTTTGTTACATAACAATTATGTTATAGATCCTTTGGTTCCTGTTGTAACATTTATCTATTTTTTGTAGATATTTTAGTAAAAAGGCGAATTGATCACTATTTGTTGATTCCCTTGTTATTTTTGTCTAGGGTGCAATTATCAGTATCTATAAGCAGCAGACATCCTGATGATGGAGAGCAAACACCATTCATTACCCCTTTGTATATACTATTGGCCAGACCAGTGCCTACTCCAAATGGGGAGGTAGTTCTATTAATATATGTGTGTGTGTGTGCTCACAGACATTTTGGGTTACCGCTTTATTTGCTATCTCTTTTTTAATATGTTATGCTCCATAAATTTCTCTAATCCCATATGTATGATTTCCTTGTCTGGTATCTAGACGCTGCGCTCCAGCTGTTATAGGTTCAAACGAGCCTGCAAGTTGACTGCTTCTAATGGAGCACAGACAGTCGATTCACCACAAGCCAGATTTATTCTTCCTGATATTGATAAATTATCAACAGAGTTCAAATCTGGTTCTCTTGCTATATTATTGGTTCATTTTGGTATGAAATGTTTCCTAGTTTGATTGTTTGCAGAAGAATATTGTGCTTTTGTTTTATTTTAGTTGTTAAAATCTATGTATTTTGCAGCTGAAATGACAAATCAACCGGAGATTGACCTGACAAAGGATCATATGGTTTCTCCCTGTAAGATATACTTTATATAATTGATACCATGTGCCTATTTCGCATGTAATGTTCAATATCTTCCATCCATTTTCTCATCTATAACATATTCATGCTTTGCAGCGTATGAGGGTTACTGTTCTATGGCAGAGACTCCAGTTGATTTTGTTCATTTTTCAAGGGAGAATTCACCGAAAATCAATCTTGGAGAGAGAGCTCAGATCATGCCAACTGTTAGCTTAAGGGCATGTTATATGAAGGTAAAACTTTTAAGTTTATTTGGTGAAGACTGCTTAACTCTACAAACCCAAAAGGCACCACCCGAGTCATTAATAAAGCAACACTAGAGAACACAGGATCAACTTAACGATTGTTATGTTTATGTTCCTCAATCTCATTGATGGGAGTTGGGTTGATTTTGCAGCTGAGCTCTTCAGGTGGGGTGAAATGCGTATCTTTTGACTTCCCACAAGATGTTGAAGTTGCGGTATGTATCATCTTGACTCAATGCTTTTTTGTATATTTAATGGTCGTGTTCTCATTGGCCATGGTGGCATATTATGGTGTCATTTACCAAAGAGTATATTGCAGCAAGTACCAATTACTATAACAGCAGAAGAGCTTGGGGCAAAAGATATACCGCCTTTGGACTTGCATTCACTGAACATATCTACTGATAAGCTGCCTGAAGTTCTAAGGTGGTTAATGTTTGAAGGGTAACATGTGTCTTTTCTCATTGCATTCTGGAAGTAAAATTAAAGTTTCTTATGCTTTTGTTGTCAGGCAAAGAACGGGAGAGGTCACGTTCAAATACAAATACAAATACAACAATAATATGTTGCACATGGAAGAAGGTACCTCTTGTTTACCGTGTATAATCTCTTGTTTGGTGGTGGTTGAATCTTGTTATAAACTAATCGTCTTCTCTGCAGCTAACCTTATAAGGGTTTCTACTTTTCTTGATTTGTTTCCATGTTGCAATCTGATAACATTTTTTACATTTTGCAGTTACGGAAGGTTACAGCTGTCCATTTTGCTCGCAAAAATGTGCAAGTTACAAGGTAAATA
>JBCNJP010000019.1:2906250-3009050 GCA_039602395.1 Deinandra increscens subsp. villosa
TAATATAATTTGAACTGAAGGTTCCAATTGAAGAGCAGATAGAAGCAATCGACTGGCTGCACGGTCAGCAACATTTTGAGCATCATCTCCCTCGATGTTTCTTCTCCGGAAGAAGCCAAAGACGAATCAATGGCTTTCCTTCGCTTACCACCGGAAACGATCTATCCGATTCCTCTCCGGTCAGCACTGCTGGTTTGGGTTCTGCCGTCTTCTTCCGCCACGTCAGCCCCTTCTCACTCCGTGATTGGCGATCCATCAAGAGGTACACGAATGGTTTCTGTTTTATTGTATGAATTTTCACTCCATGATTGGAAATGTAATTAAATTGAAGGTTCCTGTCTAAGAAGTGCCCGCTGATTCGTGCTTATGGAGCTATCCGTTTTGATGCGTTGGCTGATATATCGTCTGAATGGGAAGCTTTTGGGTCATTCTTCTTCATGATTCCACAGGTAATTAGATAAATCAGTTTGGTTACTATTATCTAGGGCTATCGGTTTAATGCATTGGCTAATATATCATCTGAATGTGTGTATTAAAGTACAGGTTGAGTTTAATGAGTTTGAAGGAAGTTCAATGCTAGTTACTACCATTGCCTGGGATGAATCACTTTCATGGACATTTGGGAAGGCTGTACATTCACTTCAGTCAACTATTAGACAGGTTACTTTCAACTCAAAATTAGGGTCAAAATGATGAATAGATTATGAATAGTTTACTTACTTGATTAAAGCTTATTTGGTTGCTCTATCACATAGAGCGACCCTTGCGTTCATGAAGCTCTCACCTTAAGCCTCGGCTTTTGGGACCTAAAACGCGTTTTGAGGATGGTAATTTGGTAAATAAGTAAAGTGGTGGTAATGGTGCATGTTTTTTTTTGGTTTTTTATGCAGGTTTCGTCCAGTATCGTAAAGTTACGAAAAGAGGTTCCTAATACATCCATTCTCAGCTGCACTAATGTTCCCAGTAAGAAACTGTGGGATTTTGGTGTTAATAGAGCATTGCAAATGATAAACAGAAATAACTCACCACTAATCAAGGTGTTGCTTATGAACTTTCAGTTTCCAGCCCAATATCGATATCTATAGTATTCTGTAGTGCTCTCTACTCACTCGTTTGGGTTTTTATAGGTTGTGCTTGCACGTAGCAGCATAATTAGGACCTCCCCTGATATTGATCCTTTGACATGGTTGGCAACTTTACAGGTGCTCTTTCAGTTGTTATTTTTTCTTCACTTTTTGACCCATATACTTATTAATGGGCGGGCTGATTCAGGTTATGTTTGATCTCAAACTGGACAACATGTAAAAATAAAATATACTAGCTAAAGTAGAAACAAGTCAAACATGTAAGTGTAATATATGCATACAAGCTTCTGCATCATGGTGTTGGAACTAAACGGATTATTACTGAAATAATATAGTTTTTGGACAAAAAGACCAGTTTGACTTGTTACCCAACTCACCCATTTTGACACCTCTAATATGATTTCTTGCATCCGTGAAGTATATTACTTGGTCCATTGTAGGTTGAGAGTGAAAATGCTTACCAGTTCTGTCTTCAGCCTCCTGATGCACCCTCGTTTATAGGGAACACTGTAAGTGCAGCTACATACAGTAAACGTTATATAAACTATGAATATATATTCACAATTGAAAAAAGTAATTGGTGAAGGTAATGTTTCTATGTTCTGTTAATCACTTACTTGACCCTTCATGAATAGCCAGAGCAATTATTTCATCGAAACAGATTCGATATTTATAGCGAGGCAATGGCTGGAACCCGAGCTAGAGGTGACTCAAAAGCCCTTGATCTGCAGATTGCCCTAGATTTACTTTACAGGTTATAGCTTGAATTGAGATATAGGTGATTATCTGAATCTGATTATTCACATTCACTATCCTTACATTTTCTTTTGCTTGACCTTTTGCAGCTCTAAGGATGACAAGGAGTTTTCTATCGTTCGAGAGTGCATAAGAAGAAAGTTAGAGGTAAACGTGAAACATTACTTGCTCGGGAGCTTTTGTCTGCCTCTGTTAGGGGGGGGGGGGGGTCTATTATTTTTTATCAAGAATGCTGATATAGTTTGGTGCACTTATATTTTTGCAAATGCATTTATTTGACTCTGTAGGCTGTTTGTACAACAATATTGGTTGAACCGGAGAAAACGATCCGAAAGCTGACAAGAGTACAACATCTTTATGCTCGATTAAGAGGCAGGCTAAGAAGTGAAGATGATGAGGTATGCTTTACATTGTAATTCATAGTCCCAGAACATGCAATTTGCTAAATAAGAAGGCATGAACTACAAATATGAATGGCTCATACATTAAAACAGAAAAACCACGAATAGATTCCGTATATCTAAGATTCCTACTCAAGTGAGTGACTACTTTAGCAGTCGACAATAGTTAGTTTTTGACTAAAGTGGCAAAATGGATGTGTTGGGTAACAAGTTAAAGTGGTTATCTGTTGGGTTTACAGATAGTTGATGCATTAAATATGAATAGACAAACTATATTATTGCATTGATAATCTATATGTTTGAATAAAGCAATCTACGAGGTAGTATGTGTTAGAATACAAGTTGCTAGAATTTCTCACCTGCTTTGTATCCTTTTTCTTAAGCAAATAGTTGATTTGACCCATTAGATATAAAACGTATCCCAAATGGACCTGTTTATAAGTTAATGGGAGAAAACTGCTACGTCTAGCTTTGATGAAGACAAAAGGTTGTTCTTTAACATAAACACGGAAGGTAGAAAAGTAAAAAATGGTAATAAGATCTTATCACAGTATCTCAATAAAATAAAGAAAAAATGTGTGTTATGTACATTGTTATTTTCATGGTTGAAGATTTATTCAAATCTAAAGTTCTTTTTGTTTTCAAATACTTAAAAATGAGCTTTCACTCCCTGCAGTTTGATATACTGTCTTCACTTCATCCAACTCCAGCTGTGTGTGGATTCCCTACTGAAGAAGCACGGGTACTGATAGCAGAAACTGGTACATGTATATTCCTTCATCTTCTTCTCTATTAAAACAAAACATGATTCTCTTTATAAGCTTTTATTTTCTCTAGTTCTTATTTTGTTACACTTTTTAATTGATGGTAAAAAAGTTTAAAAGGTCGAGGAGGGAGACTCCCTCAGGCTCAAAATAAATGTAATGGTTTATTTTTCGGGTTTTCCCATAATAAACACAATGTTTCTTTTTTGGGTAAGTTTACGTGCAGATTTACTTTGATTTTTTACAATAATTTTTTCCTACAGAAATCATGTTTATATCTGTTATAGCAAATCAGCAATTCATTTACTGTATTTTGCCTTTGCTACTTTTGCTGAGAATTTTTATGGTGCACAGAAAACTTCGATCGAGGAATGTATGCAGGCCCAGTTGGGTGGTTTGGAGGAGGAGAGAGTGAGTTTGCTGTTGGTATAAGGTCAGCCTTGGTTCAAAAGGTGAGTAAATACATCCCATTCATATTGTTTATTTTGTTTTTACACTATTAATATCTTGAAGCAAATTAGCATCAACTTGAGTATGGCAATCTTTCCCATTTGAGTAGAGTATGCTCTGGACTAAAGTAAAGTAACTAACTTGAGGTCATGTACGACATCTTTCATATCGATATCTGTGTTAATTTCAAACATTCTTGAGCAATTTTATGTTAAATTCGTATAAATAGGGGCTTGGGGCATTAATCTATGCTGGGACTGGGATAGTGGAAGGAAGTAGTTCATCACAGGAGTGGGATGAACTGGAACTCAAGACATCTCAGGTTTGACCCTTTTGAATTATTATCTAACTTAAATCTTTCAACTAATTAGAAGAATTAGAGGATGCTAAAGTGTGTGTGTAACAATATATTACGATTCAAATGTCTTTTAGTTCACAAAGCTGATGAACTGGAGTGCTCTCTCTTGATACTAAGAAGCCCATGTTTTCTGAAAAGTAAATTGCACACTGTAAAGGTTCATGATTTCTACTATAAACCTTTTGGTATCTTGTAAGCAACATGTAACATACATACATACCATAATTGTTGATTGGGTTGGGTCAACTTCCAGGGAATATGTTAATGTGGATCAACCACTTCATTCATTCAGTCAAGGAGGAGATGCAGATGCATATATCAGTAGCCTATTATTGGATGTCATCCTCCACATAAGAGTGTTATCTCAATGCACCTTTTCGAAGGCTCATAGAATAGTTTTGAGGTAGGTGGCCTTGTTTTTTTTATGGGACAGAAAAATTTGATGGTATTTGGCTGGTTTAAACTCTCTGTTGATGAGTTTATATGGGTTGAAAACCGGCTTCATATATTACATCAGTACTTGTATATGCAGCTATATTCTGTAATTAATTCATGTACAAGGATGGCACCATCACTTATGTGTATGATGTGTCATGCCAACATAAGCTCCATGGGTGATTAACCAGCTTCAAATAATGTGGGTTTTGTCATATTGGCTCCATGGGTGATTACACAACTTTCAAATTAATGGGACAGTGGATGATAGTACACATGGGTAGAGTAGCGGATACGATACGGAGTGACAAATAATTACCAAAATCTTGTGTTTTCTTCTTTCTCTCACTCTTTCTCGGCTATCTAAGTCAAAGGAGCCTCTTAAGTATTTACAAAGGGACATATTTAAAAAACTGTAAATTTTATTAAATCTCAGCGAATCACCCGTGCTAGAGTACACATGGATCCACCCTTCATGCAAATGTAGTGTGCTCTTTATTTAGGTTATTTCTACCATAGCGTCTATGTTTCTGTTTAAACTTAATAAAAAATAAACTTGTCTCATTATGAAGCACAATACTTATAAAAATAAAACAAATCGTATAGATACTCGTACTGTAGCTAAAAGAATTACAATATATTTTTTAAAGATGATAGAGGGTTTGTCTTGATTCAAAATGGGAAGTGCCCTTTATTATTTTTAACAATATTTAAACCCGTGAACGGGTGGGTGTGGTGAGGCTTAGAGTAATACCATTACTCTAGGGGAGTGTGGGTAGTGGTGATGTCGGTGTGGACTATAGCAGGGGATTAAAGAAACAAAAGAAGTCGATTCGCAAGGAAAATTCACCGCACAAAGAAGGAAAATGGTAGGGAAAAGAGAAGAGGAAAGGATGTGTTTTCATGCTGACATGGATGTGCGAGAACATCATAACAACTGTATAATAGATGTTATGAGTTCAATCTCTACAATGACGTAACTTAAAATAGATTAGTGAGTGTGTGTTTTTCCTTAAAAACGATTTTTTATAAGAGTTAAGTGAGGGAGTCAATTATTGCGCTGACATTGACTTGAACTCAGCTCTTTAATAATCGAGCCAGATCAACTCAACTTATTTATAAACAACGACGGACTATTTGTATAGTCTACAAAATTATGAATATTGCATTTAGCCTCGTGGTTCAATGGTATGGAGAATGATGGTTAGAGTTTGTGGACTTTTGAAGTTACAGGTTCAATCCTGACTCTTGGACCTGCTCATTATAGAATCGGTCTGTCCCAGACGGTTGGATAGGTGAAGCCTAGGACAGACCGTCAGGACGGTTGATCTATTGAATGACTGCAGGGGTTGTACAATTCAAAGCGGAGGATGACGGTCCACCGGAGTAGTGATGGTTACTCGAGAGGAATTTGGGAGGCGACGGTCGCCCGAGGGACTAACGTAGTCCCAAATAGACAATGCTTAATTGAGGAATAATATATGATGTTAATGTTATGTTTTGTATAATCCAGTTATGTTTTGTACTTAATAATTGTTTACTAAAAAGGGGTTGTGAGGCCCTATTGCTTTGAATGAAACTTCAAGGATAAAGGTAACATTTTAAAAATGTAGTACTCACTAGCGTAAGCTGTCCTTTTAAAGCATGTATGTCAGGTGGTGTTAAAAAACCAAATATCAAGGCTCGAATGTGAGCAAGATGGGCTAGCTATTAGGAAGAACGGTTGGAAGATGCTGGCATAGAAATAGCTATAAAGACATAATTATAGAATAATCCTTTTAGTTATATGACATTTGTAAAACTTACATCTTACTTGTTACTTGGCATTAATATATAAATAAAAGTTTAAAATTTTCACTGCTTTAGTTATCTCTGTTATACCTTGTGTTCATGAGTAAATCCGATGCATGACCCCTCCTAGAGCTAAGTCTAGGAATGAACATCACAACCTAATTTGGAGAGTAATGTGATTTAAATCAACGTAGGGAGGGGGGGGGGGGGGATAGGTTTTGGTCGGTTATGTTTTGATTCTACAACTCTACAAGCCTATCATGTCGCATGTTTGACCTTCCATCTCAACCAGTTTCACTATTCTACCTCTAAAAGGCATATCCATGAGACGTTTTATGTAAACTTTGTTATGAACAATTTTGGATTTGATAAGAAATATATTGTGTTTGTTTATTATATGAAGGTTGTATTAATTGTTGTGGGTTTGCTTCAATGACACGTTGAAGAACAACAACAATGGAATGTTATCGGTTTGAGGTCTCATGTTCGCATTGAAAAAAGTTTTACCCAATTGCTTCGGGTTTTCTCTAAGTTGGTGTGTGTTAGAGTCCTTATAAATGGAAATGCATTATAAAAGCCCCACATGTGATAAAAAAAATCTCAATTTCCTGAATTGCCCTTTAAAAAAAACTATCACATGTCATCTCCTAAGGCTGTGTTTGGCGTACTAGCTGAAAAGCTAGCTGATAAATTATAAGCTAGCTGATAAAAAATAACGTTTGGTAAAAACTAGCTGATAAACTAGCTTAAAATATAAAATGACATAAAAGTACATGTCATAAATGTAAATAAAGATATTTATTTATAAGTTAGGGAAAGGTAAAACTGGAAATATTATAAAAGCTAGCTGAAAAGCTAGTTGAAACGCTACTCCAACTAGCTTTTCAAAAGCTAGCTTATAAGCTAGCTTTTTAACGTTACCAAACGAGGCTTTTAAAAAAGCTAGCTTATGGCGCGCCAAACACAACCTTAAGGCTGTGTTTGGCGCACTAGCTGAAAAGCTAGCTGCTAGCTGATAAGCTAGCTGCTAGCTTATAAGCTAGCAGCTAGCTTATAAGCTAGCAGCTAGCTTATAAGCTAGCAGCTAGCTTATAAACTATAAGCTAGCTTATAAGCTAGTAGCGTTTGGTTAAAACTAGCTGATAAACTAGCTGAAAAATATAAAATGTCATTAAAGTACATGTATATAAATAAATTAAAATTTAAAAGTGGAAATATGTATAAGTTAGGAAATGGTAAAACTGGAATTATTATAAAAGCTAGTTGAAAAGCTACTTCAACTAGCTTTTTAAAAGCTAGCTTATAAGCTAGCTTTTTGACATTACCAAACGGGGCTTTTTAAAAAAGCTAGTTTATAAGCTAGCTTATGGCGCGCCAAACACAACCTAAGGCTGTGTTTGGCGCACTAGTTGAAAAGCTAGCTGCTAGCTGATAAGCTAGCTGACAAGCTAGTTGCTAGCTGATAAGCTAGCTGATAAATTATAAGCTAGCTGATAAGCTAGCTGATAAAAAATAACGTTTGGTAAAAATTAGCTGATAAACTAACTTAAAAATATAAAATGACATAAAAGTACATGTCATAAATGTAAATAAAGATATTTATTTATAAGTTAGGGAAGGGTAAAACTGGAAATATTATAAAAGCTAGTTGAAAAGCTACTCCAACTAGCTTTTCAAAAGCTAGCTTATAAGCTAGCTTTTTGACGTTACCAAACGGGGCTTTTAAAAAAAGCTAGCTTATTAAAAAAAGCTCCGTTTGGTAACGTCAAAAGGCTAGCTTATAAGCTAGCTTATGGCGCGCCAAACACAGCCTAAGTCTTTCTTAACCTTCTTACTTAAACTAAACTTTTTAAAATAACCCCACTCTAATATTGCTCATCCATTTCAATGTAGAAAACTAAAACAAAATGATGTCTTAAAGCTTAAAAAATTGAATTTAAACTAATAAGTTTGACTTGCGCAATTTAAAAAACAAAAATTATTAGGCTTAGCTTTACCTGAAGATTATGGGTTTAATTTCTGATAATGGTGTTTTTTAATGTAAATGTAAAAATAAATTAGTGAGTGTATGTTAGCCGTTAAAAAAACATATATTTTCTAAATGTATTAATAATTTAAATGTATTAATTTGACTTGCATTTACTATACAATTTAATGTATACATTAATGTACATTTTCTTTATTTATTAATTTCATTTGCATTTACTATACAATTTAATGTATGGGTATTGAAAATTAAATATATGGGTTAACATTCATGGTATATATATATTTTTTTAATTTCAATAGAAAATTATATTTTATGTCTTTAGAATTATTTAAATTTTACTTTTTGTCCTTAGATTATGAAAATAATAAAAAAACACCGCTTATACTTTAATGTTATTACATGTTACATCCAATATACTAACGAATGTTAATCTTCTCCGTTAAATCAACTCATGTGCAATCATATAACTCCCTGTAACGAGGGCACTATGCACGCCCTAATGGTGGTGAAAAGGGGGAGATTCTTTTATTATTAATTAGGTTTAATTACTCTATAATTTGATTTATTTTTGTTTATAACACAAAATAATACGAGACAAGATGATCTTAGTTGATCAAACATGGTGAAAATAAACATAAAAATGTGTTATTTATAATACACAAGATATGGATGGTTAAACAAGATTTGACTACTGAGTAGATTCGATAATAATTGTTTGTATACACGTGTCTACAAAATTAACAAATAATAGCATTGATAAAAATTGGCGGCAACTTTACCGTTATAATTACAACGGTTTTTTAAATTTTACCATCATGGCTATCTATTGCCAACATTGAAAATGATTTCACTTATCAACGTACAAAATATATCATAGACGTATTCTGTCCAAACTTGTTACTCCAATGATGTTGACCGATTAACAAACTAACACTTACACTATCAAACTATACAACAAATTAAGTCAAGTCTTGTTGGTTTAACACTACATATTTGGGCTAAATAAAATGAAGTCAAGTCTTGTGTTGGTTAACACTTTATAAAATTTATAAAATTGTGTGTGTTTTTATTTATATTTGGGGACATATATTTCCTATAAATAGGTTGTACGCTGAACCAAACGAGATATTCCCAATTACAGAGGTGGCGACATTATCACGGTCACGATCGTACTCTTCATTCTCACCGGAAAACACTCTCTCTCTTCTTCATTGTTATAGAGCCTCAGGTAACATTTAGTTGTTTCAATTTTCATCATTCTGTATTCAGATGTTTGATCGTAACTGATTAAGACGTAAGGGGCGTTAAGTTGAAAATTGAAACTTGTACAATTATATATAGGCGGTGTTGAATCGATCGATACAGTTATAACCTTAATTATTCATTATAAGAGGAAAATTTAGGGTTTAAAGTAGAATCAAGTTGATTTTAATGCGATTGATATGCTCCATATATGTTTATTTCATTTTTTTTACTCGATTATGTATATGTTGATTTGGTTTGTAACTGTATGAATTCTCTTTGATTAGAAATATCTATCAGTTATGAGGATTAGAGTAGTAATGTGGATCTATGTCAGAAATCCTTGAGACGCTTATTATGAATCTCTTTGAAATCTGGTGTTTTGTAACTGGTTAAAATGTGCACTCTTCATTTGATGGAATCATAGTAGTGTTTGCTACAACTCTTACTTAGAAAAAAGTAATGTGTCCAGGGCTAAAAGTATATATCTTTGCTCTGAGAACTTTTGATGTTGAATTTCTAGTTTTGATTTTTCTGCAGTAGTGGAATCCTCAATATTCACCATTAATATTGAGACTATTGTAGCCTAAATTATATATCCTTATGAGGATCAAAACATGCTTTTAAAGTTTAATTGACTTATGTAAGTTATATAAAACCTCTAATAATCTTGTTGAATTGATTTTTGATATTTCAGAATTGGTAGACGTGTCACAGTGACATAAAACTTTATATAAGCTAGGTGACGCTGAACCAAAATACAGAGTTGGTCGTTGAAGCCATCAAACCTTTTGACCTTGCTGGAAATACACTTTCTGGATCTCTACTAAAGCTATTAAAATCTCACATAGCAGGTAATAAACTTTTTTTGGTTTAATTTTATACCAGGGTACCGGGGTTTATAATTTAAAAAGCTATTTTCATTTTGTTTAGCTGATTAACTCCTCCTGAATCGTTTTTGAATTGTTTGTTAGCAATCGTATTGGTCTTGATCAATCACTTTCTTGAACCTAATTTTACTTTGTGATCTTAGAGGATGTGGTAATGATTTTTCTAGTTCTTTTTTAATTGGCAGAGCAGGGAGAGATTCACACCTTCAAGGTTGATTACTAGGTGGGCCTGAGACTATCTAATCAAGGTAAGCACCTGTTCGAATATACATTCACTTGTTTATTTTTTTTCATTGAAATTTGAAGGGAGCATAACTTGTTAATAAAGATATACAAAAGCTTTTCATCAACCCCGCATTATAAGAGATAACGGCTGCGAAAAAGATAACCGAGAAAACAACATTGTACAACCCAAACTTAACCAGACAATTAATAAGAACATGCTAAAATTCTATTGCGCTCCAAAAAACCAATTATGAAGCATATATATCTGTCAACTGCAAAACAAGACTTAAGCGAAGTTAACAAACCAATGATGGAATGACAATCCACGTTTGAAGATGACTCATGTACCATACACCTCACTAGTAGCAACACTCCCCCCCACCCCCCACCCCACCCCACACACACACACAACCAACCAACCAACAAATTTATCTTCATGAGTAATTTCTCTCAAGTTGAATAACACCTCTAAAATAATTATTGTTTGGTTTACTATAAGATTACATACTAAGAGAGTCAATGTCATTAAAAAAGTCTCCTAAAAATTGCTTCAACATTAAAGATTCAATGTCACGGTCCATGATGAATACATGTTTGTTTGAGGTATATCTTCTTTTGCATGGTATTTTGGTGTTAACTATCTTGTAGAGTATTAAAATTTTATTATGGTGTCTTTGGGGGTTGTAGTTGCATTATTTGTTAGTTTGAGGCATGATTGCAACTAATTAGGATGTAGGGGGGTTAAGTTGAAACTTGTACACTTATATATATGATGTTGGATCGAAAGCACAAAAACCTAAACCATACTTTGAAGAGGGGAAAATTTAGGGTTTGAAGTAAAATCAATCATGAAGAATTCGAAACAGGCATTTCTAGCAAGAAAATCAGGGTATAATTTCCTTTATTCATTTGATATGCGTTATTCGATTTCATTTTCTCCCGTTATGTTTATTTCATTTCTTTCTCACCCGATTAGGTATTTGTTGATTTGGGTTATATGTGCATGAGGATCGCATTAGTTATGTCTTGATTAGATCTATCAATCAGTAATGGAGATCACAGTAGTAATGAGGATCACATTAGTTATTATGTCTGAATCCTTGAGATGTTTGTTACGAATCTCTTTTAGATGAATGAATCAGAAATTTATTTTTGAAGTTGTCGAAATCTTGTGGTTTTGTAACCTGTCTAAATGTAAACAAGACAAGGAAATGATATAAAAAACCCGTATAAAATCGATGTTAACTCTGATCCGTTACACCCATTCGCTGCAATCTACAACTTCAGTTTAGAAACTTTTGCAATCAAAATGCAGAAGTATTAATCCTAAGCTGGAGGCAGTGAGGATCTATGTTACGATACACCTCTTACACTTCATCCAAATCTTTATAAGCTGATCAGTTTAATATTTTTAAAACGCAGGTTTGTAGGGGCCCAAAGTGACCCTGGGGAGGTGCAACTCGTGCCAAGTGCAGGAGACAGTGGGTTTGTGTTTTTGCATCGATCAGGAAGAATGCCAGTAGGACCTTCAGTTTCTCGTGAAACACAGTATGTTTATCTTACATTTTATGCTACCTTTTTTTTATTCGTGTGTGTTTCTTCTTGTATTATATTCTTATTGTCGTTGTTATTATTGTTGTTAATTGTGAGTTGCCAATATAAGTTTTGTGTTTGATGGCCGAATTAATTTTGTTGCAGTTACTCCGGTGATTCAGAACACAGTTTTCCCGAGCTGTCTGAGGAAGAAGAAAAAGCAGCCGTGGAAAGCTTCTCTGTTTTTTTTAAGCCGACAGAATTGTATATGCTTCTTGAGAGTCTGGCTTTCAAAAAAGTAATTTACTCATTTAGTATTCTTTTCCATTTTTATCATTTAATTTAGCTTTTAGGGAATAATTGATGTATTTGCATTGTATATGAACTTAATCTTTGCTAGTTCTCAATTTATTGCCCTTACCACTCTGCCCATTTGTTGAAGTAACAATTTAATAAAAAAAGATGATTATAGTGACACACATGGAGAGTCGATTAACTGTTGGAATGATTTTCATGCAGCCAAGATTTCTAACAAGGTGTTTGGACTACAAAATAAAAGAGAAGCTCAAAAGCCGGTAAGGGATACTAAATAATCTCATGCTGCTTTCTACTCCACTATTTATTTTTTTCACTGTTATATTTCCATGTTTTTCTTTCATCAAATATTTGACATCCTGATACATTTGATACCTTTATATGCAATGTTTGTTACATAACAATTAAGTTATACATCCATTGGTTCCCGATGTAAACATTTATCTATTTTTCTGTAGATATTTTAGTAAAAAGGCGAATTGATCACTATTTGTTGACTTGCTTGTTATTTTTTTCTAGGGTGCAATTATCAGTATCCATAAGCAGCAGACATCGTGAAAACGGAGAGCAACCACCATCCATTTCTCCTTTGTATATACTCTTGGCCAGACCAGTGCTTACTCCAAATGAGGAGGTAGTTCTATTAATATGTGTGTGTGCCCACATCCATTTTGGGTTATGCTCCTAAAATTTCTCTAATCCCATATGTATGATTTGCCGTGTCTGGTATTTAGACGCTGCGCTCTAGGTGTTATAGGTTCAAACGAGCCTGCAAGTTGACTGCTTATAATGGAGCACAGACAGTTGACTCACCACAAGCCAGATTTATTCTTCATGATATAAATAAATTATCAACAGAGTTCAAATCTGGTTCTCTTGCTATACTACTGGTTCATTTTGGTATGAAATGTTTCCTAGTTTGATTGTCTGCAGAAGAATATTGTGCTTTTGTTTTAAGTTAGTTGTTAAGATCTATGTATTTTGCAGCTCAAAAGACAAATCAACTGGAGATTGACCTCACAAAGGATCATATGGTTTCTCCCTGTAAGATATACTCTATATAATTGATATCATTTTCCTATTTCGCATGTAATGTTCAATATCGTCCATCCATCTTCTCATCTATAATATATTAATGCTTTGCAGCATACGAGGGTTACTGTTATATGGCAGAGGCTCCAATCGATTTTATCCATTTCTCAAGAGAGAACTCACCGAAAATCAGTCTTGGAGAGAGAGCTGAGTTCACGCCCACTGTTAGCTTGAGGGCATGTTATATGAAGGTAAACTTTTATGTGTATTTGGTGTGAAGAGTGTTTAACTCTAGAAACCCAAAAGCCACCACCCGAGTCATTAATAAAGCAACACTAGAGTGCAACATAGGATCAACTTAACGTCTGTTATGTGTATGTTCCTCAAACTCATTGATGGTAGTTGGGTTGATTTTGCAGCTTAACTGTTCTGTGGGGGAGAAATGCGTGTCTTTTCGCTTCCAACAAGATTGTGAAGTTGCGGTATGTATCATCTTGACTCAATGCTTTGTCGTATATTTAATGGTTGCGTTCTTACTGGCCATGGTGGCATATTATGGTATCATTTACCAAAGAGTATATTGCAGCAAATACTACTTACTATAACAGCAGAAGAGCTTGGTGCCAAAGATCAATCGCCTTTAGACTTTCATTCACTGAACATTTCTACTGATAAGCTGCCTGAAGTTCTAAGGTGGTTAATGTTTGAAGGGTAACATGTATCTTTTCTCATTGCATTCTGGAAGTAAAATTACAGTCTCTTATGCTTTTGTTGTCAGGCAAAGAACAGGAAAGGTCACCTTTAAATACAAATACTACAATGATATGTTGGATATGGAAGAAGGTACCTCTTGTTTACTGTGTATTATTTCTTGTTTGGTGGTGCTTGAATCTTGTTATAATTTAATCGTCTTCTCTGCAGCTAAACCTTACAAAAGGTTTCAACTTTTCTTGATTGGTTTCTTTGTTGCAATCTGAAAACATTTTTTACATTTTGCAGTTACGGAAGGTTACGGTTGTCCGTTTTGCTCGCAAAAAAGTGCAAGTTACAAGGTAAATATGGTTTGGTTTGTACTTATTTGTATATAATATATTTCAGTATTCATATACCTGTTTCACTTGGGGTATGGCGTCTTCTTTCAGGGACTTCAATGTCACTTGCAAGCATCTCATTATCACTTCAACTATGAGTTTTGGGTTAGTTATTGCATAAATCTACCATGTGTTTTTCAGTTTGACATTATAACATACTAACCCTAGCTTATCATGATGTTTAGGGTGACGGGGATTACCAAGTTGTGATTGTGACTGCAAAGATCACTACAGCCTCTTCTCCGGTCATACTTCTCTTTCCGCTCTTCTATAGTATAGCTTATGGAGATTTTAAGATACGATTACGTAAAGTGGTTGCGTTTTATTTATAACCCTCTTTTTTACTTGAATTCAGATAGTTGGCAAGGTGCTTACCGGTAGAGAAAAGGCGTTTTCCTTTTGGTAAGTCATGAGCTGTTGTTATTACGTTTATGCTTTTGATTACAAGCAAATGCATTGTTTTATTGAACTTAAAAAGGCCTGACCTCAATTTTCACAGTCATAGGCCCATGAGAAGAAAGCATCCAAAGAGACAAAATGCAAATCATGCTGAGCCACTTGTCTCGGATCCAAATATGCCTGGCAAGATATATCATATGAATTCATTTGTGTCTGATAACTATTTGTTAATTTCTTTTGAAAGGTTGGAGTATTGACATTGTTTCTTTATAAATTTCAGGTGTTTCTGAGCCCATTGATGGTGAATTATCCAGTCCTACTACTGCATCGGACCAACTACCTTGCGGAAATGAAGGAGACAAAGCTTGAAAGTATGCATAGTGGTTTTGATGAACGTCAACAAATCCACACAAACAAAAAGATTATATGGTGTTTTGGATGAGCATTGACAAATCTTTTTCATGTCTGCATCTTAGAGAGTTGGATAGGCATAAAGCTAGGAGGATTATTAGGATCATAGAGTGCACAGTTATCATGGAACGTTTATGTGTAAAGTGAGTGTTAGGGTGATTTTTTACTCACAACGATAAATGTAATTTGGGGCTTATCAATGGAAATTTTTTATGTATGGACTCCCTTATCCCAAGATCTCAAGTCGTGAAAATCTAACGGCCAACTAAATCCCTAAAGTTTCTTATAAACACTGAATTTGAACGAAAAGATGAAAATCTCACTTGTTCTTATAGCATAATACGATCAACACACAAAATCACAGGTGCCTGGATTTTGAGAATTTTGAACTTCGTTTGACAATTCTGCTGATATAATTTCAGTTGCTTAATTTGATAATTGTTATTGTGGTGTATATCTGGTGATTCCCTCAAAACAACATGACGGGTGGAGATCTAGAAGATCTCATTTGCTGTTGCAAATGAGTAAGCCATTTCGTCAGGAACAACTAGAAACTACATCTTGAAGTTGGAAACATGAGAATCAAACTGTGAAAAAAAAAACCTTGAATTGCCTTTAAACCCATTGCAACCATGAATTGAACATGAAGTTTAATCATTTTTAACTAAAAAATAAAAATGTTGTATAGGCTAAAATCCATAAATCCAAAAACTGTCTCCATCCCATAAACTCGCATCCGGACCCTCCAAGAGATGAGAAATCAAATCACACACTCACAGAGAGTAGAGTGACAGTGTTGGAGATGAAAGGCTTAGTTAGTGTTGAAGTCAAGAACAAAAAAGGCCAGGTTAGTTTTTAACGTCTTCAGTTCTTCTTTCCTGGTTTAAGTATTTAGGTTATGTTTTAGTTTTGAACTAAAAAGGTTGTATGGGATTGACAAGATGATCTTAGAAGTACAATTGTGTGTGTTAATGAGTGTATACGTGGCAAAGTGGGTGGATCAGAAGCGGTTATGTTGGGTTGATACTTCCATTTGGACCAATTTTTAGCTCTTTGACCCGTTACCAATAATTATAGCTCAAAAATTTTTTTTTTTTGAAACGGCAATACTTCAAAAAAAAACTAACAAGCCGCTAGCAGGCAAAATACAACGCGTTTAAGAGAAAAACACAAACCCAAAAAAATGAAACAAGACAAGCCAACAGGAGGAACAAAAAGCAACTAATCCACATGAACTAGAAAAAAAAAACACACAGGTCATCATGCCAACTCCAAGCATCCAAGCACAGGTCATCAACCCATCCCCCACATCACCTTCCAACCACCAGTCGTTTACCACCTCTAAGATTCTTGAGAAATTCATAATGGAATCAAAAGATCAGAACTCCATCATTGCCACTAACAACTTCAAGATCACAAGCAAGACACCAAGCTAGAGTTATAGTTGCCCAACCCAGCAGAAGCACAATCATTTTGATGACAACCCAGCAGACATATATAGCCAAAAACAGCAGCCAAGACCCCAATCAACGCCAAAACACTAACCAATTAGCACTTATACACATCGACAAAGTCCCGAGCACACGACCATTAGAATGGAAATATGAAAATTGAAAATATAGGTGCAGCCAATGCCAAGGCAACAACCTGAATCACCCATAGGGGAATTCAATCCACAAGCATCCAGAACAAAACCGCAGCGGATAACAAAATACCACCCCCAAAAAAACTAAGCACAACACCACAATACCACTCCACTCCGAAGGATCCGAAACCTACCGCTGCACCACCTCTGATTTACCACAATGAGACCCATCCACCCACACGAAACGAAGTCAAGACACACACACACAACACGAATAAGAGGTGCAACCAACCGCCTTGGAACACAAATCCGAGAGAACACAGCCCAATGATAAACCACTCACACCGAGACACCCCCCCCCCCCCCCAATAGTGTCAAGGTTTCGGAAGTCGGAGTCGAGGTGGCCGGCGTCCTTGGAGGGACTCCTCGGATTCCTCAGGGATTCTTCGGGAGGAGTCGGATCGGACTTTTTTATATAAAAATAAATGTATATGTAAAATTATATATACATCATTTGTTTCTGAAATAAGAGGTGAAGTTTTAAAAGCCTTATTCCTCGTTGCACGTGTTGTCCATGTAGATCAATTGTTATCACATTTTCAATGTTTTTGTTCCTGCATGTCATATATGATAAGTCGATCCACATAATCAGAATATCATATGGCAAAAAAGCACGATATCAGACCTTGAATTGAATATATCTTGGCTCGCCCTTTCATCTGCCTGTCGAGCCTTAATCATTACAAATATTTCCATACATCAAGATGTGTAAATTAAACTATTCTTGACAATCTATAGAAAACCTTAAACATAAACTTATTTTGATCTTTTTCACAAGAACCTGTTTAGAGAGATATGAAACATTTTCGTGTTGTCCGCTTGCATATGCGGTTAAAGCCTGCAAAATAAAAAAAGACAATAAGTGCTCATTGTAAATGCAACAACTACATACAATATAGAGCTTTATTAGACTAAAAAATTGCCTTGTGATTATAGGACTCCATTGAATCCCAGTGCTGACTTGTGGTATTTCTGTAGTCCTGTTAATCATCTCCTTTAGCTACATGCAAATTTAGATTGGTTAAAACTTAAAATTGAAAGTGATCGCCGCCAGTTAGGTCTCAACAAATGGGGAAGAACTATGTTGTTCTTATTTTACCATTAGTATGCTGTTTTTTTACTGCAACTTCAGAAGGATAGTCGAGCGCCTGGAGAAATGATTCCATATTTTTTACTACACTCCACTTCATGCTTTGCAGATCATGTTTTCAACTTTTGGGTGCGTCAAAAAGAGATTCCAGCACTTCGTGAGTAATTTCATGTGTACTTTTGGTTACAGATGGAGATGGAGGATGAAGTTTGCAACCAGCAAGAGCATCAAGATAACTCGTTAAATAATATGAAACAACAAGGGTTTCTTTTAATTTTTTTTATAGTTTAGGTAATTGACTCAAATAGCCCTCTAACTTTAGGGTCTAGAGGTGTTTGATTCGCCGTCTGGAGGAGAAAAAATCTGAGCGAAAAAGTGAATCGGGTCTGGCTGATCCAGGCTCTCGAAACTTGCTAGAAGAACCAGAGAATGACTGGAGGGAACGTAGCAGCTGGGACGAGATCGAGGGACAAAAAAAACCGGGCAGGTGGGACGACGAGAACGAGCCGAGGGGAACGAAAAAAAAAACAACCAGGTCAAAAACTTGCTTGCACAAGATCCGTTTTTTCGGAGCTGCAATTCTGTCCGCAGGTCGCGCGGGTACCGCATTGAATTCAAGGGATTTCAACCAAATTTGCACCCCCCTGAGCGCGGGTAGATGCCGGAGTAAAACATAACATTAGAACTTAATAAGTCATAAAGGATTGCATATATAAACTAACCATTTTTTTGTTCCCACACCATTGTGGGACAAGTTAGAATGAAAAGAAAATTTAAAATCAAACATCTCATTCAGAGATCCAACCAAACAGGTCCTAAACAGCTTCATTACTTACTCGTTCAGAATTTCTTATTCATCCAGACACTTATTCATCCAGCACCTAATGAAACAGATTCAACCAAACAGCCCCTTAATATTGGATTTTATTAATCCAAGTTATTACTTACCAATTGGTCAATATTGATCCTAATTTCAAAAATTACCTACATTGATCCCGATTATTAAGGTGTTGGATATTGGACCCTGTTTAGAATTTTTTGAGTAAAATCCGAAACGGAGTTAAGAAAAATGTAAAGGGGGTCCAATGAAATCCAACACCTTAATGATTGGGATTAATGTGGACCATTTTTGAAATTGGGATTAATATTGACCAATTGATAATAACTTGAATTAATAACATCCAATAAAACTTAAATATAATATTAAGGGTAAAGATCATGTGAAAACTCCTTTTTATCATGAAAACCTAAAAACCACTTTAAATAAGGGCATTAGAGTAATTTCGCGTTAAATTTATTATTTTCCCGTATCATATCCAGACCTCTGGTCGTCTCCTTGTACACTCCACCATGATTATCACTCACGACCTACGCTTTCATCCATTCCTTCTTCATTTACTTCCATCGACTACCTATCTCATCCATCAAATTCCAACTAGATCCGACTACCTCATTTCATCTCTCACTTTATTTGACTTCGCTACGTGTAAGTTATGCACATAATTTCCTTCGAGTTTTTACTTCTGATTTGGGTCTGTAAATGTTACTGGGATTTCCAAACAAATTTTAGGGTTCGTGAACTCAATTATACCTGTAGAGTTAGATTCAAGTGCCACTTTGGAACAATTCACGGTTGGAGACATCGATTAAAGACACAATTGTGGTGGGTGATTGTATTTTGATGATGGCAATATCATCGGCTTCTATTGAAACATATAATGGGAATGTTGAGCAATGCACAATATCGATCTCCACGTAGGAAATCCTATTGCTTAATTATCACATTCTCAAGTATTATGAATTTGCAAAAAAAGAAAAAAAAAATGTTTTAAGAAAGGCTTAGGCGATTTTGAACTGTGTTGTTTACTCTTACTGTGTGTAGATACTTTTGTTGAAAATTACTAGAAAGTCGCATGATTCAGTTCCTGCTATGAAAGTAATATTGTACTCAGCTACTCACCTCCGTCTCTCCCCAATCCCCACTCTTTGATGTCCAAACCCTGAGACTCTGAGTGATGCGAAGGGAACCGAAGGTATTCCTGCGCAAACTATCTCCTTAGAATTCATGGAAAAAAAATATAAATTGCCATGTGTTTTCCTACAGAAAGATGTGCTTTCCATCCATTGAGTAGACCATGGGATCATGCACATTCTAGTACATGAACTGGGGATACTTATAATCGATAGTTTGTTACCATTTGTCTGTTGCACAATCTTAATGTATGTCTATGCACTTATAAATCTGTGAAATTGTTCATAAAGTAGCTTTCTGATGATGTGTTATGCAAATTGTTCAAAAAGTAGCTTTCTGATGGCGTGTTATGCAGATTTCGCCATTTCGGGGATTTTCTTGGAATGCTGCTAGAATAGGTAAGTTTCTAATGAACAAAAGTTGTGTTTTCATAACATGGTTCGTATATATCTCACTTATGGCTGTATTTGGAACATGCGAGCGGTTGAGCCCATGGGTAGCTGTTGAATTTTTCTGTATAATATGTTAGAGTTGACATTTCACATGTCGAATGTAGGATATAAATAGGCCATATCATAACCATCTTTCATTGCAAGAATAGTTCATCATTGTCAAACTCAAACTACAATAATACTAAGTAATTAATTAACCATCCTTAGTTCGCTTCGAATATGCCGATCCCCGTGATTGACTTCTCCAAGCTCAATGGTGAAGATCGAGAGAAGACTGGCTGAGATAGCAAACGGATGCGAAGGATGGTGATTCTTTCAGGTACCTGCCATCTCGCCTAAGTGTTGATATATAGAACCAAATTTAGTCTATGTATGTACTTATAATGTATTTTGTTTTGCATTCTAGTTGGTGAATCATGGGATCCCCGTGGAGCTTCTTGAGCGGGCGAAAAAGGTGACTGCTGAGTGCTATAAGGTTGAAAGGGAAACCGAGTTTTTCAAGAACTCAATGTCAGTAACGTTGCTGAAGGAATTAATCGACAAAAAAGGCGAAGAAAAACTCAAAAACGGTGATTGGGAAGATGTCTTCCTTCTAAAAGATGATAATGACTGGTCACCAAAGACCCCAGGATTCAAGTAAGCTATAGTACTGCTTTTATGTACTATAAAATCATCCTAATAAGGAACCTTAAAACACTATGGTGTAATAATTTAAGAGTAGTATAGCTTTTGAAAAAACTAAAAACTGCTGATGATGAAAACGACAAACAAAAACAAAAAAGACCAATTGGGAATAATATTTTTTTTCTTTCTTTTTTACCCTCTATTTATTAATGGCAAATATCTACATACACGATACACATATAAGTCCCTTGTGAAACAAGAATTACAATCTATGTATGCTTGGCCTTTTTTTATACAGAAAAAAGGGAAGTAATAAGTTTGAATCTAACATGTGTGTGAATTAATAAACTATAGGGCAACCATGACTGAATACCAAACAGAACTAAAGAAACTGGCTGAGAACCTGTTGGAAGTAATGGATGAAAACTTGGGGATACAAAAAACGATACATTAAACAGATGTTCAATGGTGGTGATAGAGAAAATGCCTTCTTTGGAACAAAGGTCAGCGGCGTCAGCCACTATCCACCATGCCCTCATCCGGAGCGGGTGAATAGTCTGCGGGCTCACACCGATGCTGGTGGCGTCATCCTTCTTTTCCAGGATGACGAGGTCAGAGTTCTCGAGATTCTCAAAAATGGTAGATGGACCGATATTCAACCGATTCGCAATTCTATTGTCATCAACACTGGTGATCAAAAAGAAGTGTTTAGTAGTGGGAGATACATAAGTGTTTGGCACCATGGTTCACAATGGGTGTCTCGGTCATATTTTTTTGTGAATTACATTTCTCAAATATTGTTTAGCAGCAACGATTTCTTCCTTTTTCTATATAGTTTACAATTCCATTGGACAATTAGAATATACGAGTTTATATCATAGTCACTTCGTACGTTATAAGTAACTCTTGCTATAGGTAGCATTATATTAGATAAGTTTATTTGTAATATACTAATAGGGACGAGCTTTCTGGTGTTAAATATTGGCATGGTACTGGTACCAACCGAAGACCGTCAGTAGTCGATACAGCTATTAGTGTTCATTCTTTTATATTTTTTTGTGTTTTTTCTTAGTGTTCATTCTTTTATGTTTTTTTTCTTTATGCAGTATCATCTAGTTTGGTTGTAACAGCTCCTAGATTCATGATTCTATTTTGTTTTTTTTTTTCATGACATATGCTGACGCGGATGCTAACCCTCCTCTATATTACATATATGCAATAATTATTAAGACATAAATAATACAATTCACATCTTTTAAATTAAATCAAACCAAACCAAACCAAACCAAACCATGTTTCTGCTAATGTTGCATATGCAACGTGTGTGTGTGTGTTTATAGTTTTCAACCTAGTATCCTAAATGTGTGTTGCATATATGCGATAATTATTAAGTCATAAATAATACCTTTTATATCTTTTTAAATCAATCAAAACCATGTTTCTGTTTATGTTGCGTATATGCAACATGACAATGTTGCGTATATGCAACATGACAATGTTGCGTATATGCAACATACCTGTGTTTATAGTTTTTTATCAACCCAAATCACGTTTCTGCTTATGTTGCATATATACAGCATCAAATCAAACCATGTTTCTGCTTATGTTGCATATATGCAACATAACTATGATGCATATATGCAACATAACTATGATGCATATATGCAACATAACTATGATGCATATATGCAACATTTATGTGTTTATAGTTTTAAACTTTTTGATATTCTAATTTTATATTACATACATGCAACAATCTATATTGCACATATGCAACATTCTATATTGCATATATGCTTATATGCTTATGTTGCATACATGCAACATGGCAATGTTGCATACATGCAACATGACTATGATGCATATACGCAACATGTTTGTTTTTATAGTTTTAAAGTTTATATTCATCTAATTTTATGGGTATTGCATATACACAACATGACTATGATGCATATATGCAACATGACTAGTTCTCATTATCACCTTCATCACCTGCTCCATAACCAAATCTTTATGCATGACACTGTGCATATATAATCCTTGTATTTCCGTCCAACGGTCCAAGTTGCTATGTGTAAAAAAAATCGTGATGTTTGTAGTATGTGCCTTCAACCCTTCATACCATCTTATTGTGTTGGGATGCCCATGTTTGACCCGTATAATGCAACCCATTAACCCATGGCTGACCTGTATCGATAAACCCAGCAACTTCAACGGATCCTCCAAGGCTATTTTTTTTTTTTGGAACGACAACAATTTTATAATAACACTAGACATAAGCTAGAAGAAAAATACATAGTTTCAAATGAAAAAAAAAAACAAACATGACCCATGGGGCATAGCCCACGAAACCAACCTAAAAACAACCACGGAAAATAGAAAAACAAAATGGAGCAGCACCCAAAGTTTTCTTCTCCTGAGAGTATAATTGTATTCCACATGATATAGCAATCTGGAAGAAACTTTATCACCCACATACCCGGTCCTTTTTGGATTAAAGCAAAACCCAGCAAGCCTGATTCTTCTAAGATTTTAGCTTCATGGTCAGTCCAAACATTACATTTATATTTTTACTCTTGCTTCTTGGTTAACCCAGACATTATCTAAATCTTTTTTCTCCCATGGCACTCGTACCAATATTAGGAGACCACCATTGTAGAATTAAAAATAGATGAACATTGGAGCCAAAACTAAAACCTGGATCGCTCCTGCCAATTTCATTATTCAAACTTAGATTGCATCCAATGTCTCATACCCAAAACCAGTCCTAGATCCAAGATCAATGGAAATAACAGACCAGCAACACCGCACAAACACATGTGATTCAAACTCGAGATGGACCATCCATTACATGTTTTCCTCAATTTGGGGGAAAATGTCAGGGTTACAAATCAGATTTTCAGCTATTACACGCACTTAATCTTCGCAAATGGCGATCAGCAGTCGCTTGATAGGTTTAGAGATGAGCAATTGAAACCTATTCCGTTGAATCTTCAAGTTGCGTGAGAGGTTTAGTTGTAACCCTATTCGATCTTCTTTGATCTTCGATTGAAACCCTAGCCCTTTTGTTTTTCTTTTGTGAATGATCAGATCGAGCCTTCTATTCCATCCAATTAGTTTTTCAATTTTCCGAATTTACCCCTCCAGATTCATTTTGTTTAAAAAACGGACGGGAATGTCAATTTATATAAAAGCTTATCAAGTTAAGTGGTTTTTTGGTTTTCACAATAAGAGGGGTTTTCATATGAACCTTACCCATAATATTAAAATCAACTATATACAATTAAGAAATTATACAATCCATTAATAACTTGAACCTAAAAAGACAAAAGTACCCTTGGACTTAACTGAAGTTCTTTAACGGATGTAGTGTTTTGGACTGAATTTGCAATAAACATATACCATAGAGCATCCTATGCTTAAAAAAAAATTAATTTTGGATGATTATACAATTAGGCCTAATTTACTCTAAAGATTACTTATGTGTCGTTCACCGAAAGGGGGTTTTCGAATATCAATTTCTCAGATTCACCGTCGGCACCGAAGTCTTTTTTTTTGAAGATTATATGTGTTTCGTTCAATAAACTCATTCGGTGTATTTCTGGATTAAATCTTGGCAAGAATTGTTGAAGATTACTCCACATGGTGGTAGATGGGGAGGATGGATCTGATTTGAGGGTTTGTGGGAATGGGTCTTTCTTTTTCCTCCTCATCTATAAAAAGAAATTACAATACTAGTCCCCCTTATTTTAATAACTTAATTAAAAAAAATCATATAGGATGTCAGGTCACGTGCGTCGTCAATAAAATGTAACGTTATTAGATAGATGTTAACAGCGGCAAATAAATGAAATTGAGATACCAATTAAAAAACTAACAAAAGGAATTTGTGCGTGAAAAGAGAAAATAGATAATTAAGTTCTAACAAATCATATCCACAAGTGTAATTAACTAATTTCCTTATGTCTCGAAGTTCTACGGTTATTCGTATTATTAGCAAAAACTATATAAAAATAAATTACTAGTAAAAAATGTATAATTGTGAGATTAGTTTTCTATTGGGCTTAACCTAGCTCCTACCTATACTATATATAGGAGTCACACTTCCTTATTCTAGTGTCTCTTTTCTCATCCTTCTTTTCACCTTCAGTTAGTTTCTTACCATGAGGTTTATGTTCAACGAATAATATACTTATGTTGGACGTCAGATGGTGGTCCAGAGACTCTGATCTCTGGCACTCCGATCTCTGGCTCATTCTAACGTGTTTTCTACTATGATAGCATGTACATAGATCCGAACGTGGTTGGTTGAATAACATATTACCGTTTATTTGACTACGTCAAACTTTAGATGGGTTATTTTAGCCTGTGGAGGGGGGGGGGGGGGGGTGAACTCGTTTTAACTCGGATGGTTCTCAAATTTTAACCACAATTATAAAACATATATTAAACATTATGGAACATAAAAAATATAAATTTTTAAATTTGTGGGTTCCCGGTTTAAAATAGCTTGAACGTCGAAATCACATAAAATTCCCAAGTTGTTTTATTTTCGTTTTAAAACGATTTTAACAAATCCAAATGATCAAATGACTATTTTGTAAAATGTTAAAAAAAGATATCTTCAGTATTTTAAAAAAGATATTCAAAATTAAATGAATTTTCTACTTGGAAATAAATAATTATGTACTTTTATCACTCATAATCCTAATTTCTAGGTCTTAATCAACTGAACACATACAAAATAACTAATCAATGGTAGACAATCACTAATTTGACAAGAAAACAATTACAGTCCGTTAAGTATAACACTCATAATCCTACTTTCTAGGTCTTAATCAACTGAACACATACAAAATAACCAGTGAATAAAAAACCATGGACTAGATCATTTTAATCAAAAGTAAGAGAATCAGTTCTAATCGTAATTATTGAAGCGAATGTCATAGATCAGTTCTTTTCAATCATCTGACCACATCATATCGAAAACAGAATCATAGATAACAAAGAACATTAGTATTTTACAGGAATTTACTAGACCAATAGAAATCAGTACTGATTAATCGTAATAAGAATTAAAAGAAAAGCCAAAGAAGAAAATGCCATGAATCAGATCACTTCAATCGTATGAACTACGTTTTTGCATAGCGGAATATATCAAGAACTAACAAATGATACTTTACAACTGAAACTGATTAAAAAAATTGATTGAAGCAATAAACTATCAATGAAACGAAATTAAGAGTGAGATTCGACTAATTACCTTTGCAGAAAACTGAAACTGATTCAAAAGAATTGACTACAGATCCAATAAGCACTCGGATTGGTAAGAACGAAGCTCCTTTCTGATGTGTGTTACAGAGAGAGAAGAAGGTATTATGAAGAAATCTCTGGAAGCGAATGTTGTTATTACCCGCCCTTTCGTCCTTTTTGAAGTGATGGTGATCATTTGGAAGCGGATGCTGGAATATTAACTTTCTCAGAAGTCAACTCATCCAACTCAAATACAAAGCCCAATTTGAAAACGGGGTGGGCTTCTATTATCTCTGCTGTCATATTTCTATATGAACAACTAACAAGGGGGTTTTACTCACGATTGTAAAAATGAGAGGTACAAACACAAAAACGATTTTACAAAACGCGTAAAAGTAAAATATAGTATTTATAGCAAATTATAGATTACGTCATTTAAGAATTACCCAGATTTTAATTATCATCCTTAAACTAAGGAAATAACAAAAAAACGTTATCTATGTTTAAACTTTGTTACAACTTAAATTCTTTTATCTAATGGACGTTAATTTTTTCCGTTAACTTATGACATTATGTTATGTACATTGCACATGACCCATGAGGGTATAATTGTCTTTTTATTTAGTTGGGGTCACTTTTATAAATAAGTAAAAGTGATATTTGTTTTTGTTGATTGGCCATTCTGGGATCTCATCTTCACCAAGACGAAGATAAAACAAAAGTTAAAGAATGGGTAAGGGACGGTTTGGCGGCAACGACGACGCCAGTAGGTGATGGTGCTCGAGAAGGTGCTGTATGCGGTGGGTATTGAGAGAGGGAGAGAGAAATTAAACATATATTTGGTTTTATTTAGTAATAAAACTTTGATTTAATTACAAAAATGGTCCTTTAATATAAACCGACTAAATTGCTCTCGCGTGGAAGTCAAATGACTTGATTTAAAAGAAAATTTTAAACATCGTTAAAGGAAATGACGTAATGTGTTACAAAATATAAAAATAAAGGGCGTGTTTTGTTATTTTCTTAGTTTAAGGATGAAAAGTGAAATTTAAATAATTTCTAAATGACATAAAATGTAATTTGCTCTAGTTTTTACAAAAGAGCTGTATCATCTACTAGGTGGTTGAATATTAAGTTCATAAGATGAGATGAATACAAAAAAAATGATGAGATGTTTGAAAATTATGAATGACATAATTCATTATCAATTTTGACTATGTTAAAGCAAGGTTGAGTTCATATAAATTTAAGAGATATGGCAATATGAATTTTTTTATCAAGTTATAGATCCAGTAACTACAGTAATCATATATGACCGATCTTATGTTTGCTAATCAAAATGAAGGATTTGTTAAATATTAGAATAATTATTTGCATGGTGAATAATAGAGAATATTTTAAATTGAATAAACAAACATACAATATTAGGAACTTTAACACTGACAATTTTCTTAGATAATTAAAATTCAAACGGATTAATAAATATGTATATAAATGTAAAAAGCAAAACGGACATTGTAAATACATCAAGAAAACCAAATCAAAATAAAACTAAGCAACATAACAATATCCACAAAGTAAATTTTTACAACGATTATTGTTCACATGAATGATAACTATTTTTATTGATTTCTATAAATATTAATATATGACATGAAATAAAGTATTTAATTTTGTATTAAATGTAACTTTGAATTGTACACTGGAAAGTTTTTGCATCAAATATAATGTTGAATTGTATTTTTGGAATGTAGTAATTTTTTTTTTTTATATTCATTATGGATTTGTGGTATTTACAAGTGGCATGATGATGGGGAGGCCCTATGAATGTAACATTTGGACGCCACTTTAGTGTTTTATTAGGATGAAAGACTAGGTTAGTAACTCGTATACTACACGAGTTGAATTTAGCTAATTTCTAAATGACATAAAATGTAATTTGCTCTAGTTTTTAACAAAAGAGTTATATTATCTACTAGGTTAGTAACTCGTGTACTACACGAGTTGAATTTTGGTTTACAATATGAGATAAATATAAAAAAATGGTTAAGAGATTTGAGATTTATGAATGACATAATTCGTTATAAAACATTAATTGGTAATTTAATATAATAAAGAAATTGATTATGTTTGACAAATTGTTAATTAGTTTTCTTAAAATAAACTCAAATTATTGAGTATATATATCAAATCTACATTAAGTTTGCCAATTTTTTTTAAACGAAGATTTAGTTTGGATAAAATTGGTAGTTAGTTTTTAATATGTAATTTAATAAATTGATATTTGATTATGGTTTTGATATGTAATTTAATAAAGTTTGCCAATCTTTTTTAAACGAAGATTTACTTTGGACAAAATTGGTAATTAGTTTTTAATTTGTAATTTAATAAATTGATAATTGACTATGGTTTTGATATGTGGCGGTGTTGGTATTGAACCCTTAAAAATGAGACATGTGACAACCATTTTAGTGTTTTATTGGGATTGAGATTTTCGATTATTATCTTTTACTTTAAAAATATGTTAACCCGTATGAGTGTTGCGGCAGACCTCGTGTATATTTTTGTATATATTGATATGTTGAAGGGCATAAAATTAACACGAAATTTTTAAAGTCAAACATACCCGTGTAATCAAAAGTATACAATGAGAACTGCCGTGTAATCAAAAGTAGACAATGAGAACTAAAGTTATAATTAAAAAGATAATTAAACTAAGATTTCTTTTAAATAAAATTTAAGGTTCAATATGATAACCAAATAGAAAAGAAAACTCGTGCTGACATAAAATACGATAAGATTTGTGTTAACTCGAATTTAAAACCATGAAAAAGTTGTGGTAACTCGAGTTTAGAATAACTATAAATACGTACAAAACACATTAAAGTTAAAATTGTAAATCTAGTTATTTTAAGAAAACTACTATAAATCTATCAAAATTAAAAAATTCATACTTGATGACTAAACTGTAGTGTATCCAAAATATGAAGGAGTGGATACGTAGAGTATAAAATAAAAGAGGCGCAAAAGTATGCAAGTGATATCTCAAAGGGTATAAATGAAAATTTAAAACCATAAACTAACAATTTGTTAACAAACCAAAGGGCATTTGGGCCCAATTGTATTACACTTTTTTTTTGGGAAAATTGGATTTTAATAATTCAAGTTATTATCAATTGGCCAATATTAATCCCAATTTCAAAATTGGCGTACATTAATCCTAATTATTAAGGTGTTGGATTTCGTTGGACCCCCGTTAAGTTTTCCTTAACTCCGTTAGTTTTTGCTGACGTGGCATCCTACGTGGCTTTTATTAATCAGTGTCACGTCAGCAAAAAACTAACGGAGCTAAGGAAAACTTAACGGTGGTCCAACGAAATCCAACACCTTAATAATTGGGATTAATGTAGGCCAATTTTGAAATTGGAATTAATATTGGCCAACTGGTAATAACTTGGATTATTAAAATCCAATTTTCCTTTTTTAGGCATCTACAATTACAATGAATCTCTCACTATATAATATATATTACTTTTAATTGACATAATTTATGAAAATTCATATAATATACTTTGTTATATTTCATAAAATATTACTCACACACACGTATTGGAGTGGTTTGGGAGCTCTAAAGGATACCTTCCCTATTTTGTTCAAACAAGGTGAAGATCACCAGCCGCGCGTTGCGGCGGCATTAGTCAATGCAAGCTTTCATCACGGGATGCTATTTCGCCTTCTCTAACGATAATAGGTGGTTGTGACCAGCTAAGGATATATGCAAATAAATGTAGCCAAACCAAATTTATTTAAAAGATAACAAAACGCTAGCAATAAAAATCACACCTTCATATTAAAAACTGAGCGGCAAAGAAAACGATGATGCTTCTTTGGAAGCATTAGACCATGAACCTGCAAACATAGAAACAATATCTACGTGCTATTTAGATGGAGCAATTAAGAAAAGAAAGAGGGCAATTCATGTCATTGACTTTCCAAGACCACACTTTTGACCCTTAAATGTATATATTGACTTTCCAAGCCAAGAGCTATTTTGATGGAGCAATTCATAAAAGAAGTAGGGTAATTTCGGATCACGC
Organism: Deinandra increscens subsp. villosa; assembly: GCA_039602395.1. NCBI lineage: Eukaryota > Viridiplantae > Streptophyta > Magnoliopsida > Asterales > Asteraceae > Deinandra > Deinandra increscens. Next base: position 2,936,552 of record JBCNJP010000019.1, read on the forward strand.
CCAAAGCTTCTGCATCACTTGCCTCCACTGGAATATTCAACGTCCGTCGTATCTCTAGGCCTGAAGTACGCAAGAAAGGATTACATAACTTCTCTTTTTTTTAGAATGGTTGGAATGTGATGTGCAAAACCAATGGTCAAAGATGCTTAAAACTCAAATCAAAATGTGATCTAAAAAGAAAAATACACCAATTAGACTTAACATGATGAACATAGATATAAATGGCAAGATTAATCACATTAAAATGGACCATTTTTAGTGTCTGTCAAATTGCCTAATTTGGGTTGGGTTGGGTTGGGTTGACCCGTAAACATTTTTTTATTGTTTAAAAATATGTATATAATAAATAATTACAAAACACAATATTATTCAACCAACAATCTAAATCTTTGAATAAAATAATTTAAGAGGTTGACTTTCAACCCATTTGATCTCTTTGAGACAAAACACAACTAAAATCGACCCAATAAGTAAACGGGTTGACAATGACATCTCAACACAAAATTATCGTAACATAGGAGTCCCTAAATGAACATAAAAATTGCAACACTTCCCTCTTTGGACGAGCCATGAAATTGCAACATTTACCTTTTAAAAGTGCATTTCCTATTTTGTCCATTCTTGGCACTAACATCAATAGATTGTGAGCTTGCATCCTGAAGGCTCCTTTATTTTCTCTTATAAGAATATATGTTTAATATTTAAGGGCAGAGACCTGCTATGTTCCTTAAACTGTAAATCAAGTCAAAAGTTCGAATTTCTATATAATTGTATATACTGACTATCAAAGGTCATGAGAAATGTACTAACCATATCTGTTATTGTTTAACTTACAGATGGGTATGAGAACATACCAACATGACTGTCCAAAAACCTGCCTTCTAAGTTCTTTGCATAACCCATCCAATCTGTACCAATATCAAAGTGGTATTGAACCACTGACCCAGTTTTCATAACCTATATTGTATGTACCAATACCAAACTGTTGTGCCCAAAAGTGTGCCAGTTGACTTTAAAAGTCAACTGTATGTATTGTGCTCCAACATTAAATAGCAAAAGGTGGTTCTTTTGTAGTAGTTGCTAAAGTCATACCAACAAACACAGTTTTAGTAGTTTCAGAAAAACACCACATAACATTTACAAAAAGGAGCTTTTTCTAATTTATTTACTAAACTTATGCATCATTAGTAAACTGCACTCGGATCATAAACCTTTTTCTTAGGTCCGTACACCGTGTTCCGAATTTTTGATAATTTGTAGCAGGCACTTTACTACCCTTTTTTGTCTTTGGTTGTTCTGGCCCTGCATTAAAGGTGAATAAATTCAAAAGAAAAAACTGACGGAGTAATTCTAATAAGCATCTTTTTGTGATTTCCCTGCAAGTTGCCCACCTTTTTATATATGAAACACAGATTTTTTTAATTAACACACTATTTTTAATCTTATTGCTTTTGCAAGAAACTGGAACAGCTTTATTAAAGAAAAAAACAGCCTAAGAAAATCATACCAGATGTAAAAGAAACCATGAACCGAAAGAACCAAAGAGTAAACATGTTTCAAAAGGAAAAAAGCAAAAAATAAGAAAACAACACACACATATAAGTATAGAACTCATATACATCCAAGATAAAACCAAAATCAGATGAGCAATAGAACTCACGGTCAAGAGTAGATCAATACAAACACAAATAAACAAAGAATCCCAGAAAAAACAAACTCACTTCTTCCAAAAGATTAAAGAAATGGCAAATATATAAAATTACATTTCTAGAAAACATCAGAGACAAAAACACTAGTAACATACGTTTGGAGCACACTTTTGGCAAAGTTAAAGTGAGTTAGGAGAAAAGAGAGACATGAATATTGTACCTCTAAGATAAAAAAGCATTAGAAAAAGAAGCTAATGTCTGCAAAAAAAAAGAAGACCTATAATTGGAGTAAATATTTACAATAGAGCTCAGAATATAATAACTTTCAAACAGTAACGGGAAGCAAAATGAAAGAAAATAGAGCTCCAATTAAGCAATAAGTGATGAAGGACGGTTCTGACTGTTAAGTAGCGATTTGTGTTTTGCTATGACCAGCCACCAGGAACTCTTTGTACTTTGATTTTGTTACTTTTTTCTTAAACAAAGAGAAAGTCTAAATGCTAACACAATAAAATCTATCCCATATAAATGTTAATACGCACAACAATAAAAGCACATAATTTACCTCAGATGAAACAACCGCCACTGCATTTGGTTCCTGAGAAAGAAAAACAAAACAGTTGAAGGGTAAGTAAGGGCATTTCTACAAACGGTTGGTGAGCAAGAACTAAGAGCAACAATTGAACAATATATAACATGAAATTAAAAGGGCGATTTGTACAAAAGTTAAAAATACGAACATCCAAACTGAAAACCGATGGATACCTAGCAGCGGGAGGATGAAGAAACTCATCAGTTTTACAGCAATGGGAGAAAAGCGACGACGACATAATGGTGTAGAAATCAGCAGATAAAGAGGGCACCCAACCAATCTTTCTGTACGTCGTCCTTCTGCAACTGTTGAAGCAGGTGGCGTACGTTGAAGTGTTGAATCAGAGGTATGGATGATGAAGAAAAGGGAGGCATGGTGGTTGATGAAAGAACGTAACCGGATGGATAGAGTCAGTAGAGAACGTGCATGTAAAGTGGCTGACTTGACAAATATACCCTCACCTCATCAAATACCCTTAAAGTTAACAAAAACTACAAAAATGCCATGGAACTACTATTTCTTATCTTGTAAATTAAAGATAGGTAATTAGAAACGAGTACAAATGTTACTGTGGACAAACGAATTTTAAGGCACAACAACTCCATCCTATTGGGCCATTGGGATTGGGTTTGTGAAAGTCTCCCTCCAGTCGCTGATATCCAATTTAATCTCCTTTTGAGTGTGATTGAGGCTCCTAGATTGAACGAAAATTTTGATAAATGGGGCATACAAATTGATGATTTTGATCAGTTTGAAGTTAGAGTGATGCGAAAGTTGATCGAGTCCAACATTTTGCGGGAGAACACTTGGAGTATTCCTTGGATTAAATGGGTTCCTCTAAAGGTTAACGTATTTGCTTGGAAGGCCGGGTTGGATTGTATTTCTTCAAAAGTCAATCTTCGGTTAAGAGGCGGGGCTTGTGAGGTGACTTGTATGTCATTCAATGAGGAGGAGTCAGCGGACCATCTTCTTGTGGGATGTCGACATGCGGCTGTTGTCTGGGACCTTATTTTCGATTGGGTAAAAACTCCTCATGAACTTGTCTTATCGGTTCAGGATGTGCTGCAAGTCCATCGTAATTGGCCTTTTTCTCAGAAGCACAAACTCCTTTTGCATGCCATTTTTGTTATTACCTTGTGGTGTGTGTGGAAGGCTCGGAATGACGTTATCTTTAAAAATAAAAGACAAAGACCGGAAGAGGTGTTTAGGGACATTAGATCTTTGAGTTATCTTTGGATAAAAAATAGGTATTAAACCGCACGTTGCGGTGGGAAATGGTTCAAAGCAGGTGTATAAATATAAAAATGAAACGGCAGCGGTAAGCAACTGAAATTGAAACCGACAAAAAACTTGTATTATATATATATAACAATGAAATAAATAATACGAATAAAATAACTTGTATTATAGAATAGGTGTTTAACCGGTCACGCTTTGCGGTGGAGACCTCATATGTACATCGGAGCAAAAAAAAATAGTTTCGACACGATTTTATTTTAAAAACATCGTAATAAAAGATTATAAATTTATATCTCAACGCTCGGTTTTGAATAAAGTCTATAAGAAAAGGCAGATAAAAATAACCCATGTAAAAAGAATTCAGAAAAAATATAACGAAAATTATAAAAGAACAAAATTTCAAAGCTAGATATTTACTTGGAATAAATTTTAATAACATGCAAACCTAAAATAAAAAAAATAAAAAAAAGATAAGAAAGAGAAAAGAAATTAAAAGAAGTTACCAGCTAGGCTGGAGAACCGGTTGAAAGAAACCAGGAATAAAATATTCGTGGAAAAAAATTGGGGTTTGGCTGAATCAAACCCAAGAATTATGCGTTATACTTAAGGATTCTAAACCATCTACGCTACAATGCCATAGTTTTAATCTTAGATAAAATATATAATATAAATCTAATTTAGTGGCAATTTTATAAATGATGCTACAGTTGTCTATTGTATTTTAGAATTTGAGTCGGTAACAACATTCACAGCCCATTTCTTAAATTTTTGTATGTATATTCTCTAAATTTTGAGTTTTGGTTGTGAGTAGTTATAATCAGACAAAAGAGAAAAAGTTACTGTCTATCCTTATGTTTGAGAAAACACTGTAGATTTCCTATATTTTTTTAATATACTATTTAAGCGGTTGTGAATGAAAGATAAAGAAAAAGTAATGATAAGATCCTGCTAGGGACACCCAAAATGACTTTTATATGTGAGGATAGACCTACATGTGCCATGTAGGGGTGTTTTTCAAGGGTTTATTAATGACTGATTCACCCCTATATGACACAGATAGGTCTATCCGTAACATATAAGAGGTGTCTGGCGAAACTTTGGGGTAAGAACGGGAGAGAACAAAAAAATAAGGTATGAGTCAGAAGTCAGGCCTTACCGTAATTGATAAGAAGTTATGAGACATATCCTTTATAATATTGTTCGCTTGCCAATGTATACAGGGCGTAGTTTGAATTCTTAAGCTATAGGGACACGTATATTTATTTCACAACTTTAAACTATACCAAGATTTTTTACCAACTCCTCAACTTTCATTTGCATATCTCAGGTCTTAATCTATACGAAGATTTTTCTTCTAGGTGCTACGATTTATGTTAAAAACAACACTAGTTACAAAAGTTGTATAGTAAGCAAAACCGGCAACCAAATCAATTGTTTTTCATACACACGTTTACTTTTGTTGATGAAGACTTTTGAAAATTTCTTTTACGATTTCGACTTGAAAAAACTAGTGGAATCATAAACATAAAGAGGGTTGCGATAGCGTATATAGTAAGCAAAACCGGTAACCAAATCAATTGTATTTTTTCCCTACAATCTTTTAAGGAACACTTTTGAAGAAAGATATGTAAATAAAAAATGATGTCAGTAATGGTATACTTACTTCGAGATCAAGAAAAATGTAAGTTAACAAAAATTAGCATAAACAAACACTACATTTTTAAAAAGAAATTAAAGTTAAAATCGAAACACAAAGGAACTCGGTTTTAATATAACTTATATTGAAATGTGGAACCAACAAGTAATTGTCTCCACATCTAAGGGGATGGTTGAGTTTCTGACCGAGAGGTCAGGGTTTCAATTCTCATAGGGAGTTTTCTGGTAGTGGATCAGTTTGCTCTTGAACTGGTGTTCTGGTTGAGTGCATGACTGATGTATGAGCTTCCATAGGGGACGTGCCAGTCACTATCATCCAGGTGTCCTGGTTGAGTGCAGGGCTGATATACGAGCTTCCATAGGGGACGTGTCAGTCACTGTCATCCCAGGAATGGAGATGTCAGATGGGTGGGTAATGCCCCCGGGAATGAAGATGATTAGATGGGTGGATAATGCCCCCGTCAGTGATCTGAAATCGCCTTTTAAAAAAAATATTAGAATTGGATAAAAATAAGCTCATCTCAAGAAATTAATCAAGAAACATATACATTGTAAAAATTAGTCTAAGGAAACACCAAACCTAAAACTTATTATAAATATTAACATATTTTAAAAAAATGTGTTGTGCAAACCGAAAAGGGAGACGCAAACCAGGTCGCAATGACATATTTAAAAACGAAGAAAAAAATAAATCATTGTAAAATAGAGTATTATAAAACGTGAAATTATCTTTTAGAAAGAAGTTAAAATATAAACGAGCTCGGTTTTTTTAATAACTTACACCGTAATGTAACTAAAATTTACAACATCAAAAATTTGTGCATGGAACTAGAAAATAAATACTCACTTCGTATCATATCCACTCCTTAAGAAGCATTTTGAGCTGCTGGAAACTACTACAAGGTTTAAAATATAATCAGAGAAGATTCTAGAAGATTTTATATTACTCTTGTAAAACCATAGAAAACTCCATGGAAACCTAGATATTTTGATAGAACTTTCTAGAAACAACCAATAGATATTTTGTATAGAATAGTCTAGAATGATCTAGATCGACCCCTAACAAATATAAATAGGTGATATTGGGACTCATTTGTAACCTACCAAGCAACTTAGCAAGCTACAAATGCTTCTCTCACCCATTTATACATGTCTTCATAACCGATTAGTAAAAGACACTTCGGTCTTAACAATCGGTGATTACAACTCTTGATCAATTCTTTTGAATCCGTTTTAGTTTTCGTGAAAGGTTAGTCAAATTCCTCTATAAATTTGGTTTTATATCGTTACGAATTATCGGATGTTGATTATGATTAGTACTGTTCTCAGTTCATCCGAATAGTTCTTGTTAGTTTCCTCATCAATTATGATTTTGTTTTACAAAATGAATTAACATGTTCCATAGCAATTGCTGCATTGGCGGTTTTTAATGTTTACTTTTTGTAGACCTAATTCATGATAGCGTTGCTTTGTTTTTTTTATCGTTTCTATTAATTATTAGGATTGATTATGATCTCTAGTGCAATTGATTGAATGGACTTGGTGTCTAATTTTTTTTTGCTTCATTAGCGTTTTTGAATGTATTGCGCTGTTTTAGATCTGATTTGTTTATGTATGTATAGTGTTTAGTATGTAATCGTGTGTTCGATTAGTGGATGACGTCCTTTGACTTTTATGGAATCAAGAACCTTGAATCAAGTGATATTGATCAGATCTGCTTTCATACATTCGAGTTTGACATAAATGAAATGATGTTCAACGTTCATCCTCATTGAACTCCAGGATATCAAATGATACCCTAACTTGATTTTAGAACTTTTTGTGAATTGTTGCGCTTTGATGACAAGCAGTTAATTAAATTTAACTATGTGTCTATGTGATTGAGTTTTTCATGAAAGTTTTAGCGAACTGAACCTAGCATCACTACACATGAGTGTCTTGATGTTGATTGATTGTTCCCTTTGTAGACTCTTTAACTCCTTTTTTAGTTGTAATGAACCGGTCTCCCACATAACTTATATTGCTTGATCGTTGTGTTGAGAGCTAGACTTAATCTTATGTTATGATATTGAATTATAGCGATGCAGTTGGTGTCTATAAATAGAGGGCAGTGAATCAAAATCACCAATGCAAGAGGAGGATAGTCAAATTAGTCCTGAAAATTCTGAAATCCTTGCAGAAACTATTGAGGCGAGGTCCTTATTTAACATAGGAATCATACTTCATTCTTGTCCAATCACATGTCTATACTCTAACAGATTGTTGAAGATGTCCTTGAGGAGATATAAGATGAAAACTTCTCTAAAATGACAACTAAAATTTATGATAAAAATATCTTTTTTAGAACGGCTAAAGTATATTAAAAAAGACTTTGGCAAGGCAGCCAAAGCCCAAACAAAAAATTACAACATTAAAAGCGGGTTAACAACCCATTGAGTCCACAACAAACTACACTTACTATTCCCAGGGCCGGCCCAATAGCATTGCTGGGTAAAGCAAGGGCTTTGGGCCCCCAAAAAATAAGGGCCCCCATTTTTCTAAATTTTTTTATTATAATATATTTGGGCTTCTTGATTAATAACTGGATCTTAATTTTGGGCTTTTAAAGTTTGCGACTAAAAAAGGAGCGCCAAGTGGGGAAGAGCGGGAGTTTAGGGGAATATGAGTTTTTGAGAATCGCCAGATGCTGCAGAGAGCATTTTTCTTTTTGGTAATAGAAGATGGCATATCATGATGATAGAAGATCAACCTTAGCTTTCTGAGAGCCATTTGAAGGAGTATAGAGACACTTGTCAATTACTCGGTTAGTATTTATGTTTCAAGTCTTTAATCAGTTTTGCTGCAATATTCAATCGCAAAGACGCAAACTTAATCTGATCGATATCTGATTAGGAATCGTAAATTCGTTCAAGACTTTCAATCGATCTATTAATTCGTTTCAGGTTTGTACACTTCTACTAGTCTAACCCTTCATTCAGAATCAATCCGTCTGCACACTATTTTGACTGATCTCTTTGATGCATTATTTGATTTAATTTTGTAATTATTCATTGATAGCATGTGATAGAAGGATTACTTGTAGGATTTCATATTTAGTGATCAAAGTCAAACTGTGATTGTGAGGTATATGTGCTCAAAGTTACTTGATTGAAGAAGAGCATTTTGAAGATTCTTTTTGTTTTAGGTGTATTTTTTTTTTTGAACGGCCAATCATATTAGGAACTAGGAAACAGCCTAGTAAGAAGCTAGTTATACATGAAAGAAATAAAAGATAAAACATCAACTACTCTACGTAATGTGGTTTAGACTACCTCTATTTATAATCCAAAGATATAAGATGAAAAAATTGAGATACTGAAAGAGACGAGGATTGAAGAAGAGCATTTTACTTTGGGGAAAATAAACTCTCTTTATTTAACATTAGGTGGTACCACCTAGAAATATTTGAGCTTAATGGCTTCACTGAGATAATTATATTCGATGAAGTAACTTTGAGCACATATACCTCACAATCACAAATATACCATATCACATTGCAATGAAATTCATGTAAAGGAAATAAATGTATGTAACAGTAAGCAAACAAATTTCACCACTTTCCGGCTTGTTACTATCGTAAGCAAAAAAAAAAAAAAAAAAATTTAGAAAGGCCCCCAGATTTTCGCTTCGCTTTAGGCCATCAAAATGGTTGAGCCGCCCCTGACTATTCCTATTGAGAAACCAAAAAAAAAAGGGAAAAAATAACAATGTTATTAGAAATTTCGCCGTTCCAAATCCTAGAAGGATTAAAGAGGGTATCATTGCGAAAAAACGCCAAAGATACCACCAAGCCGTAAAACGCACCACCTCAATAATGTCTTTTTTTTCCTTTTGCATAAACCCAAGTCATCAATGGAAGCCAACTGACTTTTCAGATGAGTTGGAATAATGCACCCAACGTCAAGCCATTTTGCGATGGACAACGAAATATTTTCTGCTATACCGAAAGATCAGAACACGTGGTTAGAAGATTCTACCACCACACCAAACCCCGCGCACAAAATCGAGGGTATATCAGACCATGACGGCTTAAGTTAAGCCTAGTTGGGAGCCTATCTATAACAATACGTGAACTTAAAATATTCACTTTTTTAGGGACGAGACGAGTCCACCTAGTCGAGGAATCACCTATAGGAAGAGAAATCTTATCGATGCATTTCTAAACCACCTTAACAGAAAATCAGATTCACCATCCAGCGACCAACTCCAAGAATCGCTCGAGTCCGACAAGGATACATCCTCGAGCAAATGCATTAAACCGAGAAATTCGGAATCCTCCTCGCTGCTACGTAAAGCATGATGCCAAGATCACTCTCCCGTACCAAAACAGCCATGCACGGAACAATCTTCATTTTCCTCAAGACGATAAAGCCGATTAAATCTTGAAGCCAAGGACTCATTATTAAGCCAAATACCATTACAAAACTAGTGGAATAACTATTATCACTTTTTTTTCTTAATTGAAGACACTAGAATACAACATTCCTCATGCAAAGACACAACTGTTTTACCTATCACATTCCAAACACCTCCACCCGAACAAACACATATGTTAGACATGTCACTGCCATGAATCGTTTTTATAACTTTCGCTTACATCGAATCAATGTTATTTAGGAACCTCCAGCACCAATTATAAAGTAAAGCTAAATTCAACTCTTTTAGGCTCCCAAAACCCAAGCCGTCATAATTCTTCTCCGGGAGGAAAAGCTTCCAATTAACCCAAGCCATTTTATTAGAACTCTCCTCACCCTCCCAAAAGAACTTAGCACGCATAGATTCAAGTTTCTTCAAAATACTGGCTGGAACCGAAACAATGAGAAAAAAGTACAAGCCAAGCGAACCCAACACCGAAAGCTGGTCTCTAAATTTCTCAATAATAACCTCCTACCCCGCACGCCGAGTACAATATTTTCATTGATTTACATTTTTACTAAGATTTTTATAGAGTTATTACTTGCACAAGATCAAGTGAACTCACTGCACATAATAAAATTTTAAAAAATGAGGAGATGGGAAAACATTTACATAAAATAGGTGAGTTGAAGAACGAACTTAAAATGGCAAAGGATACAATTTTGGATCAATGTAAGTTGGCTAGCATTATGGTGGATGAAGCCTCAGTTGCCAAAAACAAATCTTGGAACCGCAACTAACCAACCTCTTTGTTGGAAAATCAGCTCCTTTCCGTGCTAGAGCAAGCAAAGCATCAAGCTATGGAGAAAGCTGAGGAACGAGCTAGGTTGCTTTTGGAACTAGAGGAAAACTAGGTCACTTTTGGGTAGGAGAAAAAGGGAAGCTTTTTTGAGTGGTTTCAATACATTTTTACCAAGATTTTTGTGGAGTTTAATGAATTTGAAAGCAAAATATTATTTTTTTACAATGAAAGGTGATACAACCTTGGAATCCTGTTGCCATCCAATACCTCTGTTGCAAAAGCTATTCAGCTTCCTCTAGTTTCAAAAAAGCAACCTAGCAATCTCTTTGGCTTCTTCAATATCTTCGCATCCTTCAGTTTCCATCCCTTTGTTGCAAAAGGGACTTAGTTTCCTTTAGTTCTGACTGCAACTTAGCAATCTCCTTGGCTTGTTTAATATATTTCTGCTTTGCAGCTTTTATTATGGAAAGCATCTTTTGATTCTCTCAAAACTCATTGCCTTCTCGCATACCATCGATAGATACATTGGCGCAAGTGATATCACACTCTAAAATTCTAGTCAACTCACGTCGATACGCAATTTTATCTTTAGCTATTTTGAGTTTGTTCTCCCACTCATCTATTTTATGTAAATGTTTTTCTTCATTTGATACTTCAACTATCTCTTCATCTTTTGGTTGTCATTGTTTTTGTTTCAACTGCACATAACTTTTTGCAGCCAACAAGTCTAAATTCAATTATTTATTCTTTTAAAATATGATCTCACCTCATCTTCTTTACTTGATAATTGTTTGTGGCATATTTTCTCTGAATGACTCTTTAACTCTTGTTCCAAAGAAGAAATTCTTGCATGTAACTCTTTCTTCACATTCAAAGCTTAATTTAAGACATTGTCTTCTTTTACCGGTGGTATTGTATCCTTGTTGATCACCTCCTCTGTTTCTTTATTTTCCTGTTTAGCCATCTCTTCAACTATTTCTTTCCAATGCTTTTGTTCCTTTAGAAATTCTTCTTTTTCATTCATTTCATTTTTTAAATGTCCATTCTCTGCAGTAAGTGAGTTCACTTGATCTTCCAAAGAAGAAATCTTTGCGTGCAACTCTTCATTCACATTTAAGGCATTTTTAAGGCATTTTTGAAGGAATTTTTGTTACCTTGAGGGCATCCAAAGAAGATACCGAACCGACATCTTTGTTTTTTTTAACTCAAAGGCATCCTCAATGAGGTTGTTGACATCTGATAAGAAAGAAACTTCAAAACTTTTCACCATTAAGGCATCATCAAGGAGCTTGTCGACCGAATACCTGAAAGCATCTTTGGTTTTCTTTACCCTTATTGCATCTTTGGTTTTCTTTACCCAAAGATGCTTTCAGGTATTCGGGCGACAAGCTCCTTGATGATGCCTTAATGGTGAAAAGTTTCTTAAATTCTTTCTTATCAGATGCCAACAACCTCATTGAGGATGCCCTCGAGTTAAAAAAAAAACAAAGATGTATGTTCGGTATCTTCTTTGGATGCCCTTGAGGTAACAGAACATTTCTTAAAAAATGCCTTATATGTGAATAAAGAGTTGCATGCAAAGATTTCTTATTTGGAAGATCAAGTGAACTCACTTACCGCAGAGAATGGACATTTAAAAAATGAGTTGAATGAAAAAGAAGAATTTCTGAAGGAACAAAAGCATTGGAAAGAAATAGTTGAAGAGATGGCTAAACAAAAAAATAAAGAAACAAAGGAGGTGATCAACAAGGATGTGATACCACCGATAAAAGAAGACGATGCCGTAAATGAAGCTTTAAATGTGAAGGAATAGTCACATGCAGTGATTTCTTCTTTGGAACAAGAGTTAGAGAGCCATTCAGAGAAAATATGCCACAAACAATTATCAAGTAAAGAAGATGAGGTGAGATCATATTTTGAAAAGAATAAAAAGTTAAATTTAGACTTGTTGGCTGCAAAAAGTCATGTTCAGCTGAAATAAAAACAATGGCAACCAAAAGATGAAGAGATAGCTGAAGTATCAAATGAAGAAAAACATTTACATAAAATAGATGAGTCGGAGAACAAACTCAAAATGGCTAAAGATAAAATTGCGTATTGACGTGAGTTGGCTAGAATTTTAGAGTATGATGTCACATGTGCCAATATTTCTATCAATGGTCTGCGAGAAGGCAATGAGTTTCAAGAGAATCAAGAGAGGCTTTTCTTAATAAAGGCTGCAAAGCAAAAAGATATTGAACAAGCCAAGGAGATTGCTAAGTTGCAGTTGGAACTAAAGGAAACTGAGTCCCTTTTGCAACAAAGGGATGGAAACTGAAGGATGCAAAGATATTAAAGAAGCCAAAGAGATTGCTAGGTTGTTTTTTTTGAACTAGAGGAAACTTAATAGCTTTTGCAACAGAGGTATTGGATGGCAACTCGATTCCAAGGTTGAATCATCTTTCATTTTAAAAAAATAATATTTTGCTTTTAAATTCATTAAACTCCACAAAAATCTTGGTAAAAATGTATTGAAACCACTCAAAAAAGCCAAAAGTTGCTTCTAAATTCGCATTCAAAATCACAACCTTGGTTGCTCTATCATTTGCACAGCTTTCCTCTTGTTCTGACAAATACCTAGCTTCCTTTTTTTCCAAAAGCTACCTAGTTTTCCTCTAGTTCCAAAAGCAACCTAGCTTGCTCCTGAGCTTTCTCCATAGCTTGATGCTTTGCTTACTCTAGCACGGAAATCAACAATTGATTTTCTACAAAGAGCTTGGTTGGTTGCGGTTCCAATATTTGTTATTAGTAACTGAGAGTTCATCCTCTACAATGCTAGCCAACTTACATTGATTCAAAGTTGTATATTTGGCCATTTTGAGTTCCTTCTCCAACTCAACTATTTTATGTAAATGTTTTCTCACCTCCTATTCAAACCCATCAGATTCAAATCAATTTGTTGCGTTTATTCTGAACTAATCTCAGTTGATTTTGTTTAGTCCATGGCCCCCTCAGGATTTTCACGATATAATCATTAAATAAGAAAGTAAAAGTGTTCAAAAAATAAATAATAAGAATTTTTTTTAAGAGCAATTTTTTTTATATAATAGTATGATATGATATGATATGATGATAATTTTTATTTATTAATTAGGAAGCTCTTACTATCCTCAACCTTTACAAGATCGAAAGTTGTGTACTAATCACATCAAACTATGTCCACTAGATCTATATACAACATGATACATATATACCCTTGTGTAACTCTCACGTCAAACTATGTCCACTGGACCTACCGTATGTCTACAAACAAAACAAGTAACACACTTTTAAGTTACCATATGTCTACAAACAAAATAAGTAACATACTTTTAAGTAATATATTTTAAAATTTGTGAACCAACATTCATGGCGGATCCAGGATATTTTTTCACTGGGTTCACATATTTTTATGGTCGAAATCTAAGAACTAAATGTTAGAATTTTCGGTTTAATCGATTTGGGTGGCTAAAGTTAACTATCCTATTCTTTTTCGAAAATACACGGTTCCTATTTGCTATTTTGATTTGACAATTAATCGAGAATTTATCAAATGAACTATTAAACTAATAACAAATGAGTAGGTCCAAAATCAAGTCCTAGTTTCAAATAGTTGCTTAATCTAATCAAGTCCGTTTCCAAAAAGAAACTAACAAGCCCTAGTAACATTTCTAGCAGTACTCACACCATTGCTGAATTGTTTACCTAGATAATTAAATGGCATTTGGGAACATAAATCATAAACAGGGGTCTGGGGATGAGTGGCAAGGGGCTAGCAGAACTATTCATCGTCATTAACTTCAGCAAGCATAACCAAAACAAAAAATAGAACAATGGGTAATTTCAATCGATTTTGGGTCTCAGATTTATTAACCAAAACAAAGCAGTTAGATATTTAGATGGTAAAACTTAAAGCTACTGTGATGTTTCAATATAAAGCTAGAACAAATAAAGAACAAATCATTCATTAAATAGAACAAATTGGACCCAAATCGATGGCAAACCTGGATTCCCCTCGTGTCAATCGGACCTGTGATGCTTTCCGTCACCGTTCAGTTCGCCGGACAAGAAGAGTTCACCGGACTAGAGGAGTGCGCGGTAGCTTGCTTTGGGTTTTCAGGGGAGAATACGTAAACCCTAACGCTGTGTTCCCGAGTTTACTTAAAGAGGGAAAAAAAAGAGAAGAGAAAGGAAGAGAAGGAGAGTGATTCATTTACTTCCAAATCCTTCCGATTTGGAAGGAAAGAAAAACAATAGAAAATGAACTAACTTTCCCTCCCCTTCCCTCACTTTCTCTCCTTTAATGAAACTCGGGAACACAACTTTTTTTTGTTTCCTTCCATTTCCCTTCTTAAGTGAAACTCATGAACCCAAAAAATTTTAAACTTCCTTCCTTTTCCTTTTCTTTCCCTTCTTAAATGAACTCGGGAACACGGTGTAAATGTAAATTAAAAGCATAAATGAGTAATTTATGGGAAGAGGATTAGTTTTGTGGGAAAAAAAAACAAAAAAAAATTAGATCCTCCTAGTTTCAAACTAGGAACCTTGAGTTAAAAATCCCAAGTGAACCACTTGAGCTATTTAAGTTACATTGGTAGGATTCACTTTCAAAGTATATACATCCGATTCATCACTACCTTTTATATATATTTATACTTTTTTTTCAATGAACTAATTTTTTATTCCTTTCGATATATATTTATACTAAAAGTTGAAAATCCACTGGGTTTTCGTAAATCTGATGGATCCTTTATAGACCCGCCACTGCCAACATTAATATTGTATATGTCTTAGTAACCATAAACTCACAATTTTAAATATACATCAATCAGTATCTATAATAAAATGAGAACGCTCAATCATAAAAATAAAATAAAAATCAGTTACTAGATCTAACTTTTAAAGTGTAAGCGTGTAACACACATTTATTTTATACTATTCCTGAATCTACATGATCATTTGTTCACTACAGATCGTGAAACTCAAACTCAAAGAGATGAACACCAACATATACATAAAATAAGTTGTGTTTTTATCATTTATGTGGATATCAACATGTCATGTAATAAAGTATTAGTATTCAATAAGACATTCTGATCGTTAAGTGCTATACTATAAAACCAAATGAGTAATAAAAAATATTATTTAATTGAATACAGATAGATATGAAGAATGAGATGTGAGTGATTTTTATAAAAAATAATAGATAAATTAAAAAAATAATAATTCTTTTTAGTTAAATATTAAGACAGGGATGAAAACGGGTTGTCAATGTCTTAATAATTTAGAATAATGATGTAGTGTGTATGTGATCATAAAGCCTAGAAGTCAACGGAGTTGACTTTGACATTTATTCACCACAAATAAGTTTTTCTTTTTCAATGAAATTAATCGATTAGGGGGTTCAACAAGTAATTGAACTTTAATGACACAAACACTATCTTATTAACACCATTTTCTTGATTTAGTAGTAATATTCAAAATTTAGATTTTTGAAAAAAGAAAATATTCGTCAATTTCTTTCCCAGACTCTATGACAGAAGAGAGATAGCACCTTACAGGAGATAGAAAACACATAAAAGGTTTCACCACGGTTTACTTTTAGGCCATCAGTAGTGGAGAAAGAAGAGAGGGAGGCGTGATCTGACGTGACGGGACATGATGGGAAGAAAAGAAACATCGGGCGTGATACAAGCTCCCTATGATTGTGGCAATGGGAAAGGGGGTATTTTGGGGTTTTTTTACTAGGTGGCTCAAGAATTGCTTAGATGGAGAGGTGGAGCGTGATCAACACCACGTCACTACTAATAGTTTTTCGGTTTTGATTTAACGGGTTCTTGATCTTTTAACAAAAATATAAGAATAATTGATGTGATTTCCCAACATAAATTATTTTTTAAATGATTTAATTCACACTTGCATGATTTTTATCCTTTGTCGGAGTTCTTTAATCTCAATAATTTTATATTTTAAGTATGTACTCGCGTATAATTAATCTCTATAAACAAGCCTAAAAATTTAGTGGGTTAATAAAAAAATGAGTTGACTTTGTGTAGATGTTTGACTTTTTTAGTTCTTTTTGGATCTCTCCTGCTCCAATTAAACTATAATTCACATTTATCCAACGACTATCATTGTCATCAAGAACACAGCTATTAGTTAGCAAGTCTTAATTAAGAACTGATAAATCTCCATGATCATCACTATTTGACCCAGAAAAGATCAAACTTTTATTCAAAACCATTCAGATGTTACTTGACATGGATTATCTTCTCATCTATGTTTCCTTTTCATTTAAAGGATAACTCATTCAATTTGTGGTAATTACAACACCAATTCGTTTGACAATCAAAAGTCAAATAAATGTCTTTTTAGCATTTGCAATTCTGAATTTACTTAACTTGGTTCAAATGTTTGTTGTTCTAATAAATTCAGGGCTTTTGCGAAGGGACTGACTGAAGATTTCCTGATTATGACCAAAAACATGAACTCTAAAGTCCTGCTGATAGTAAAGTGTCCAAATTGCCTGAGTCTTCTGCCAGAATCAACAGATGTTCCAGTGTACGCATGTGGAGGCTGTGGTGCAATACTTTTAGGTTTGATATAACTACCTTTTTTTTTGCTTCAAACATTTGTGTTTTTTTGTTTGAATACTTTTAAGTTTTAATGTATTAATGCAGCAAAGAAGCGGAATAACAGTAAAGTTGACACCACATCACAAACATTTGTGTTCTCTGTTGATCAAGAAGCTGGCAGCAGCTCAAATCAGCAATCAGATCAAAATAGTGATGCTACTAATATAGATCTTCATAGCTCAAATAAAGATCAAGATGCAGCTAAAAGAGCTGAAAATGGTACAGTTGATGGACCACGAAGTGCTGTTGAAGAGTATTCGTATGAAAATTTGAAAATGAAGCAACTTTGTGCAGATAATCAACCATCACTTGTTAATCCAAACGATGAACCAGATCAAAACAGTGAGTTTTCTGGTGATGAGGATGCAGGTAACCAGCAGGAAGACGTTGGATTCGAGAATTCCTTAGGCAAACAGAAGATCGAGCAGCTTTCTGACGATAATAGAACGGGTAGCAGCTTGGCAGAACTACAAAAATTGGCGAAGGAGCTAAATCATAGCAACGATCCTAATGTACATCGTCGTATCGCTATAGCTAGGAAGATAGTTGCCGAGAGTATGCGCCTGAGAAGACAGAAAGATGAGAAGCCTAGGTATTCTTCACCTATGATCCCCAAATACCCTGGAATGGAAGGATTAAAGATACAGGTGCGAGAATTACGGGATCAGATCGAAACAGCCCAACGTTTAGTCATGCTACATTTTGAACAGCCAAAGGCGTTTTCCAGCGAAGAAAAACGACAGGACGACAACCCGCCTGTCTCAGGGTCGTCGAACCCTAAACGCAACCATTTAGAGTCCGACGTCTCCGCATCTGATGATTGTTGGCAACGGAATGGCGTCACGAAACAAAAGGAGAGATATGCCCGTCCTATTGCGGATGGATCCCGAAGATCACAACATGTTACTTGTGCTCCAAGTTTCTTAAGCCGACTCAAAGCTTTCTTCTTTTCGGCAAAAGATACCAGAGTTTAAGATGTGGTGGTTGTTTGAAGGTACGTACTCCATGCACACGTGTTAAGATCGTGATCAGAATGTTTAATTACCGTTATGGAGTCATGGTAGTTGTTTATTGGAGTGTTAATTTGGAATCGTGGGTTCCGATCGAGTGCATGCTTTGTTTATATATGCCCCTTATTTCGAGTCGGTTGCCTGCATTTCTTATTCAAAGATGCTATATGAATGAAAAGATAAAATAAAAGGTTTATTTTTTAAAATTCATCGTAGTTATGTGTAACTTTTCATTTGTGACTCTTTATGGATATATTATTACTAAGAGCTAGGTTTTTTTCGTTAACGACTAACTAACATACATCCTGATTACCAAGGAATCTATTGGCAAAAGCCTCCCCCACTCGTGGACAAGTTAAGGTATGCATCATGACGCAGATAATGTTAGGATAGCTCGAGCTCAGCCGTTGAGTCTGAAGAGAGTATATTTTGTAACGTTTTTATATATTTAATTCTATATTTTTATTAGTTATTGTATATTAATTCTCATCATATCTCCTATGTTTTGTGTTTCATGTGCTTGGAGCTTTAATGCTATAAATCATGGTGTTTAGAGTGATGTAAAGTTTATTTTATTTATATACTAATCACCCTTTAAATACACCAGTTTAAATATATAATATATTGTTCTAATCGGTTTTGATGAGCAATATATTATAGAGTAAATGAGCTTAATTTGTTACTATTATGTTGAGCACGGGTTATAATAATCAACGAGTTAACTTTTTTATTATCTTTGTGAATTATTAAATTGAATTTCTAAAATAGATAAAAGAAAAAAATAAAATAAATAAAATCTTTGAGATTTGATGATTTTGGGAACAGGTACTTGACAAATTAATTAGGGCTAGACATTAATTAAAGGATCAAGTGGGCCAGTCGAATGAGGTAGCAAATTATGTACGGTCCATGAAGAAGTTGGGCTGCACATGAAGGAAATAATGAGGGTTAGGAATCGATCCCGGGTTAGGAATCGGTTTGGAATCGAAATCCAAATCGATCCAAATCGTTTGAGCTTCTTTTCCCCCATTTTGATCCTAATCTTTTGTATATATAGCCTCATGGATGAATGGAAGAACAATTTATATTTTCCTTGGTTGAATTGAAGAACAATTTGTATTTTTCTTGGTTGAATTGAAGAACAATTTGCATTTTCCTTTCAAAATCATTTATCTTTGTAAATGTTTAAGTTTGAACAACTTATGATTGTAATGTTTTATATTTGAATTCAATAAAAAGTGTTTTTTTTAGTGTTTATAAACTTAAAAAAATAGTTTAAGCGTACGAATTGGTTGGAATCCATTTTGGCTAGGAATCGATTTCAATTCCAAACCAAATCGATTACTACAAATTCGAGATTTTTCTGGTGAAATCGATTCTTGAATTGAATCGATTCGGCCAGGAATCGACTTTGACTAGAATCGAAAAAGTCAAGAATCGATTCCTGAACCGAATCAATTATTGTTTCGAATTGGTTTTTAAACCTCTAGCTCAAAGTAATAAAAGGGAGTTCGACATTTTTTTGAAGGGACGTCAGCTTTGCTGCTGCAACGCACGAGGGAATTTGGTAGAGAGAGGCGGACAACATCAATTGGATTTTCTTTCTTCGCTGAACACATCGCAGATCAAAGGGAAAGTTCTTTTTAGTTTTATTTGTAACTCTTGTTCAAGTTTGTAAATACTTTAGTTGATTATTGTGATGAACAATTTGGTAGTGACAGTATTAGATTTCTTCGTCATGATTATCGGCTAACTTTCATTTAACTGCTTTTGGTGAATGGTTGTGTGGATCCATTTTTCCTAACCGTTAGTGTTAGTTGTTCCGGTTTTCCTTGCAATCGTTGAGCACCCGCATGCTGAATTCGTTAGATTAACTAGTAAACTAGGGTTTTAGTGGTCCACTGTCGCGTTCTAGCCTTTTCTTGCGGTAGGAACTAAGCAGCCCATTATAAACTTAGGTTATTAGGTCGATTAGGCAATTGGAGACCATGTCTATGTGGTATTAACGATTAATTAGGTTCTGCCCAGATCGGTAGCCAACAAGGATCCAAAAGTAGTTAGCTTGTCTCATTAGTAATCTAGTTAGTAATTCTAGCAATCAAGTTTTTAGCTTTATTAATGTCAAAGTTGTTAAGTTAATTAATTAGTAGTCAATCAACTCAATTCACTCAAAGTTAATTATTTAGATTAAATTAGTTTAGTGTAGTTTAAATCAATCTAGGTTAGTGACAGTAATCTAGATGTAGGTAGTTAATTTAGTTAGGTAGTTAAATTATAAATCACTGGTGACCACTAACTCTCCTGGGTTGATACCCTACTTACCCTATCTATAGGTTTAAGTTTAGGATTATTTGTAGCGGTCTCGAGACCCATTATCAGAGTCCATTCCAGGAGATCCCACTTTCACAAACTACTGGGTGGTAAAACCTGAAGACTCGGGGATCGAACTCGTAACCTTAAGGTACTGAGTCCCCCCTCATCATCTCATAACTACTAGAACAAGTCCTTATAGTTAACGAGGTTCTAATAGATATACAAGGTTCAGTATACAAGGTTATGAGAGACTCTTCAAGTATACAAGGTTCCAATATATATAAAAAGAATGCATATGTGTCTTGTTCTTGACAACCTAAAGTGAAGGCTTTCATTTAGTTGTTCTAAATAGAGACGAGTGTTCTCTGTTTGTTGAACTATTCTCCCAACTTTATAATACCATATTCTTTCTAAACACATTTAATCTTGATCATGAAACTTCATGTGCATTGACATTCCCGGCAATACATACTACTTTGACTGTTATACCATGGGAGATAGATGGGTTCTTGAATAATGACCCAAAATATGTTTTAAGGGACCATTGAAATCCCTATGCTCATTCATGTAGTAATGGAAGAGTACACGAAGATGTTGATTAGGAATCCATTGAAATCCCTATGCTTTGAATTGAAGACTAAAAGAAGACAGTGACAAAACCCCGTTGAAAACCTATTGGTTTGAACAAATTTTTTATTATGTAATGTTAACTTTTTTATATTATTTAGTTTGTATATGGTATTAGTATCTACACATTTCTCAAGTAAATAAACAAAAGTATCATTATTATAATTTATTTACAAAAAAGTAAACAATAATCTCTACAATGAGCTTGTACCGGACTCAATCAATCAAAGGGAGAAACATTAGTGAGGAGATGTTTTAAGTACCACAATTCGATAGCCATTATTGGTGAATACCATATTGACTTGGATATTAGAGGATCCGATCCCGGGTGGGGGTGGTATAGAATACGGACCCGAGTGATAGATATATCAAGATGTGGCTATCATTTCCTTCTCAATCCCGTTTGAAATCATTGTCCAAGTCCAAATTGACAAAATTGATGGCTGTTAAAAAAAGGTTTTGTTCTCATCATTTATGTGGTTGGTAACCATGTTACGTGACATAGCATTTACTATTGTTCACGGCATATGGAGTTGACTTTGACATTTATTTGTTGAATAATCAAGTGAACCACAACCTCACTATTTATCAACCACTTAAACTTGAATTCTTGTGCAATCAGAAAATATGAACAGAATGTATTTGGTAAATTCTGTTTACCAGTTACATACTCAATAAAACGAATAATAATAAAAACACTAAGTTAACTTTATTATTTCGATCTCCTCCTAACCGCCACTCGAGATCAACCGAATCACCGTAACTCAACATTGATCGGTTTTCAATATTATTCACCACAAATAACTATCTTAAATGCCGATGTATAAAAAAACTAACTTAAAAAATAAAAGCAATATGAACTACTCATTAAAAATACGCGAATATGTTTTCTCATAAAACTAGCGTATGAACACATCTTCCGCCTATCTTATATACTATTCTCAAAACTTGAAAAAATATGATACTTTTTAAAGTAACATTAGATCAAATATACTAATTTCAAATTTTGATAAGTGTGTTGATACTAATTATTTATATAGATAGATATAAATGTATTAAATTATTTAGATAAATATAAATTTATTAACTAAATTTAAAGAAAAGAAAGTATAATAATTGTATTTACAAATAAAATATTTAAATATATTAATTTAGATGTTTAGTAAAACATGTAAATTTATAAATTTAAATATCACATTTTTATAAAAATTTAAACACTATTTAGCTACAAGCATATGATTAGTTTTTTTTTTTTTTTTCTAAGGATTAAGAACGTTTACCCAAGTGATCATGATTGATGATGGAAGACTCATAACTCTAAGGTTACAAATTTGATCCTTTAATGTTTTTAGGTTCTATCATCCGATGAATTTTCTCTAAAATTAACTTAATTAGTAAGCTTGAACCACCGTAACATTATCTGTGTTTCACGGATAGAAGTGCCTTATGTCATTGGATTCACGTCTAGCCTGGCTTTATCCGTTCCGCCATTAAAAAAAAAATTATGAGTTTGTTTTTAAGATTTATATGAATATGAATTAAATGTTTGATTGGTATGAGAAAATACATAGAAATCCGTATTTAACTACGTGGCTAAATTATGTCACCGCCGACCTCATCTCTCTCTCACATACACTAAATTCTAGAGAGAGAGAGAGAGAAAATCCACAACTTCAGCAGAAGACTTTTGAGAAGCTTTCATTGCAAGTGCTTTCCTTTTTCATCTTCATTACCCACCAAGAACCTCTTCTTTTTTCAGAGAAGAAAGATACAGATTTCTCCAGATTTTCACATGTCGATGATGGAGTTCATGTAAACATCAACATTTATCAATTCAGGTTCTTCATTTCTATTTCTTTTCTAAAATCCATTAACAACAATCTTCAATATCAAATCCAATCTGAATTCATGTTTTCTTTCATAGGGTTTTAAACTAATATTGTTGATTCCCAGTTCTTGATTTGATTATTTGTTGCAGAGTTTTAGATCTTGACCAGTCAAGAACCTCATGTCTTTTTCCTCACGAAACAACCCATTTCTTACATTGTTGTATACGGAAAACAAAAACAAAAAAGTATTGTCTTTTTTGTTTAGTTTATAATAATATATTCTAGTAACACCCAGTTGTTGATTTTATTCCATATTTCAAGATTTGGATTGTTGGATAAAAATACTATTTTATTAACACCCAGTTCTTGATTTAATTCCATTTTCAAAATTTGGATTTCTTTCTGTCAATTTCTTCCCCAAACCTGGCTAGACAGTTCTTGATTTAATGGGTTTTTGATCTTTTCACGAAAAGGGTAAGAATATCTTATCCGGTTTTCCAGAAATCAGTTATTGTTTGATTGATTCAATGGGTTTTTGATCTTTCACAAAAAGGGTCAGAATATCTTATCCGATTTTCCTGAGATGAATTATTGTTTGATTGGTTGAATTCACAGTTTCAAGATTTATACCCTTTCTGGGGGTTCTTTAATCTCAATTTTTTGCTTACTTTTCAAATAATTTTATATGTTCTATAAACAAACCGGTTTTTTAGTGGGTTAATGGAAAATCGAGTTGTTTTTGTGTTAGATATTTGACTTTTTCTTACATCTTTTAGTATTTGACTTGTTCCAACCAAACTATAATTCAAATTTATCCACCGACTACCATTTTCATCTAGAACATAGCTATTGGTTCGTAATTCTTGATCATGATCTTATAAATCTCCATGATCATCACTATTTGACCCAGAAAAAACCAAACTTTGATCGAAAACCATTTAAATTCATTCAATTTGAGGTTAAACACCAATTCATTTGACAGTAAAAAGTCAAATAATGTCTTCTTAGCATTTGTTAATCTGAATTTACTTAATTTGATTCAAATGCTGTTGTTCTAACAATTCCAGGGCTTCAAAACGTGACTCACCTAACATTTCCTAATTATGACTGGAAAGATGATTCCTAAAGTCCGGATAGTGAAGTGCCCAAAATGCCGGAGAGTTCTGCCAGAGCCGCCAGATGTTCCGGTGTACGAATGTGGAGGCTGTGGTACAAAACTTCAAGGTTAGATATAACAACTTGGTTTTTTTTTTTTTTTTTGCTTCAAAACATTTGTGTTCTTTTTTGAATACTTTCAATGTATGAATGCAGCAAAGAAGCGGAATAACATTACAGTTGACACCATATCACAAAGACAGGATGAGGATTCTTCAGGAAAACGGAAAGTGGACCAAGTTTTTGTTGATCGAGAAGCTGGCAGCAGCTCAAATCAACAATCCCTGCTTAATTCTACCAATGAATCAGATCAAAACAGTGATGCTCATGATAATGATCTTCTTAGCTCAAATAAATACCAAGAAGCAGCTAAGAGAGTTGAAAATGGTATGGATGACACGCTAAAATGTGTTGTGGAAGAGTATTCATCTCAAAAGTTGAAAATGAAGCAACTTTCTGATAATCAAGAACCCCCCTGCTACACCTCAAATCAACAATCACTGGTTAACTCAAGCCCCGAACCAGATCAAAACATTCATAATGATCCTCGTAGCTCGACTGACTTTTCGGGTCATGAGGATCCAGAGTCATCGCCTGAAGCCACAGCTCATAACCGAACAGATCAAGAACAAGAACGAGATCAAAGCCATTACCAGGACGCAGGTAAGCAGCACGAAAACGTTACAGTTGTTGGACTCGAGCATTCCTCAGGCGAACAGAAAACCGAACAGCTTTCTGATGATAATGAAACAGGTAGCAGCTTCACAAAACTATTATTGGTTAATTCACAGAACAAGCTAGATCGAAACAACAACGATAGTAACGAACATCATACCTCATCTGAGCTTGCATATCACCACGATCCAGAGTCATCGCCAGAAGCCACAGATCAGGACAGAGTCACTCGGCATGATCCTGAATTCCTAAGCTGTAGAAATGAGAATGAAATTGAAGAGATTAGTAGTGAGTTTGAAGAAACTGTTGCCAATAGGAGGATCATTAGTGATTCTGGTGGTGGCTCGAAGTCGAGCTTTAGAAGCATGATCGCCGAGAAATTATTGGATACACGACGAAAAAAACCTGCGTACCGAGATGAAGACGACTTGTTATCAGAAGATGGAGGTGCCGATATGCATCGTTTCAGAAGATTCGGTAGAATCAGTTCCGTAGAGACTGCGGAAACCGCGGGATTCGGTGACACAAATTACTACGGTTATGAAGGCAGTGTATCCTCTTTTGACGGAAACGACGATCAAAACCCTAGAAAAAACGATATCCGTTCGATAAAGGATGAAGATGTTGATTCTAGAAACAGGTATCGTTTCAATCGGGGTAATGCATTTCATCCTTTGAACGAGTTTCATGAGAACCATAGGCATCATCGTGCACCTATGATCCCTGAAAACCCTAATTTGGAGAAAATAGAACTGTTGAAACTGGTTCGAGAACTGCAGAATCAGCTCGATCGAACGAATATTTCGCATTCTCAACAAGTTCCTTCATACTACAATCACGTTTTGAACAGTCCGGGAAGATACGGCCACCGAATGGCGTTTTCCGGCGAAACAACGGCGGTGAAGTGCCACCATTGTTGTCCACAGCCACCAGACCGCCATTTCTCAGCCCAGCTTCCCCGCCACAATCATGTTTGCTGTAACGGGCCTAATTACGGGCCCAATTACGGGCCTAATTACGGGCCCAACACTTACCACAGCCCACGTGTTTCGGGCCTGTCGAGCCCGAAACACAACCGCTCAGACTCAGACTTCTCTTCTGCTACACATGATATTCACTTGCAACAGGATGACGTCGGGAAACGTTTTCGTTCACCGAAGAAGAAGCGATACGTCCGTCCGATTGCGGGTGGGTCCCCGTGGATCACGTGTTACTTGTGCTCTGAGCGTCTTCAGATGCCTCAAAGCTTCCTACTTTTCAATAAACGGTACCACAGTTTAAGATGTGGTTGTTGTTTGAAGGTGCTCAACTTTACACTTTCGGATGGAACTCATGTTAGCCGATACTACCCGGAGGAAACGATTGCCGCTCCTCCGAGTAGTGAGGTGGAAGACTTTGACCAGGCGACCGGGCCGTGGGTTGGGCCAGTGTCATGTTCGGATCGTTCGTTTGAAAAGAGTTACTCTACGGAGACCGATAGAAATGGTTTGCGGGAGTTCCGAGAGGAGAGACGAAAGGCAAGGGACCCGTCAGGGTCGACCCGACCACCTTCTTCGAAGGTTTTGAGCCAGAGGACGATGACATCGGAAATCGAGGAGGTCGAGCCCGGGCACAATGGTTCGCCGCTGCATTGGCTCATGGGATATGCTTCACCGAGCAAGGTGATCCGGGGTTGATTATTGGATTGTATTTGGACGTGGATGGATGGGAGTTTTGAACCGGTTGTTTTATTATAGTATACACACTGTACAGTGGAATACACTTGCTTCATATTTTTGGGTATTTTTTATATTCTACACCGGAAGACTTTAGCATCAAGATATTGGTGTAAACATGTTATTTATATATTGAATTTTATAAATAGAGGTTATTTATATTTGAATTTTAGAGTGATTCTAGAAAACCAATATAAAGCATGAAAACCTAAGTTAAATAGAAACAATTAGCAAGTTCAGAAGTTATTTTATAAACTAATTCTAGGGGTGCAATAAAATCCTAATAATGATACACTCGTTATTATACATGAAAAGAAACAATACTGTGTACGAAACCAAAATAAATAATGAAATAAACATTACATAGACGTAAATTTACCCAATCAATGGATCGTCAACGTGTTGAGACTTCAAGAACTTCTGATCTGCAACACTCATACACATTAGGCATTAGAGGTGGTTGAAGCGCGTATTCAATACACTTCCCTTATGTTAAATAGTGTATGTATATAAGGTCCACTAGCCCAATATCTAGATTTTTCCTATAGCTAGATATTTCCTAGTACTAGATATTTCTTGTGATAGTATCTAGACACTTCTTGTACCATGTATATATAGGGGTTCACCTTGTTTGTAATAGATATTAGTTTTTATCCAAATCAGTTTCATGGTATCAGAGCTAAGGTAGCTCTTGGTACAAGTCAGTCCACTTCTACTCCTGTTTAACCCAGATCAGTTCCACTTCTCCGTCACTGGCCAGCATCAAAAAAAAATTCGAGTGATCATTCCAGCACACCTCCACCACCATCAGAATCAGAACCTTCCGATTAGGGTTCTTGCAGAAAATCGCCGCCAACCGCCGCCTGACGCGCCTCCACGCGCCGGCGCGTGACAGCGCGTGACGCCACCGCCGACCACCAATTTTTCTTCCGGTCCCGTTGGTTCACTATTCCGACCTTGTCTGTGCCCTTGGATTTCCGATTCAGTGACTGTTTCTAGTGACTGTTTCTGTTCCGATTAGTCTCAGTTTCAGCTCCTGTTAACCGAATTCTGGTCTGCTGCTGTTCTGGTTGCTCTTGTTCTTCTCTGTTGCTGCTTTGCTTGTGCTACAGCACACTCGGAATTACATTCCGACCAGTCTGTGTTCTTGAATTCAGATTTATACATCACCGTCTGCTGCATTTGACCTGCTGGAGTCTCACCAGAATTTATGGTAGTTGTTTGTCGTTCCATGAACACTTGAGTATTTATGGGAAACCGAAAGATTCCCGAGACAGTTATCCCTCGCGGCCGCACACTTACTCAGGAGGAGTATAATTGTATCCGCCAGTTGCTTAACTCTCAGTCAACCACTCCGAATCCACAAACTCACTCGGCAAACTCATGTACGTCTTCTAACCTTGACTCATCATGGGTGATTGATTCTGGAGCCACACATCACATGACTGGGAATCGAGGTATCCTTTCTAGCCTACATGATGTTTCTCACTCACCCGTTCGACTTGCTGATGGATCTTCATGCCCGGTTCGTGGAATTGGATCCATCAGTAATTCGAAAAACCTAAACATGTCATCTGTTTTGTTTGTCCCTAAATTCCCTGATAGCCTTTGTTCGGTAAGCCAAATTACAAAACAAAATAATTGTTCAGTAACCTTTTACCCCACTCATTGTGTCTTTCAGGAACTAGGGACAAACCGGGTTATTGGCACCGGTGTTGAATCAAATGGTCTTTATCGTTTGTCCATGTTGCCACGCCCCATGGCAAACATATGTGACTCTAGTGTTCGGGAGGTTCATTGTCGGTTAGGTCATCCATCTGCAGCAACTCTAAGAAAAATGAGACCTGACATTTCTGTTCCTTCTGATTTTCACTGCGAGTCATGTCAGCTCGGTAAACATACTCGACGTCCTTATCCTCCCAAAGTGTCTAGTCGAGCCAGTACACTATTTGAACTGGTACACTCTGATATATGGGGTCCTTGTCCTACTAAAACTCCGTTAGGTTTTCAGTATTTTGTTTCCTTCATCGACGATTATTCTCGTGCTACATGGGTTTATTTACTCAAGTCTCGTAGTGAAGTTTGTTCTATCTTTCGTGAGTTTCATTCATACGTTTAAAATCAGTTTAACACATCCATCAAAACACTACGCACTGATAATGCAAAAGAATATTTGTCCGCAGAATTTTCTAGTTATCTGAAGACACATGGTATTATTCATGAGTCTTCATGCGTGTACACACCTCAACAAAACGGCGTTGCTGAACGGAAAAACCGCCATTTGTTGGATGTTGCACGCTCCATCATGTTTCACTCTCATGTTCCCCATCGATTCTGGGGAGACGCGGTACTAACTGCTGCTTACCTGATTAACCGTATGCCATCATCGGTTCTTGGTAGTCAAACCCCCTTCTCTGTCTTGTTTCCCAAAGGAACTCCGTTTCCACTCCCACCCAAAATTTTTGGGTGTGTGGCATATGTTCATGATCATCGTCCTGGTGTTACTAAACTGGATCCTCGAGCCATTCGTTGTGTCTTTCTTGGTTACTCACGTGTCCAGAAAGGGTATCGGTGTTATAGTCCTACTCTTCATCGATACTTTACAAGTGCGGATGTTACTTTTCATGAGTCATGCCCCTACTTTCCTGCATCTTCCCCTCCTGTTCTCGACCTGTTTCCTGATGATTCTGATCATGTTACACCTGAGTCTATCAACATTCCTACCATTCCTGTCTCCATTGGTTCGTCTGTCCCCCAGGTCTCCGACACTACAGATCATGCTCCTGTTACAGATGGCCTACCGACAGCACCCCCGCCTCTTCTTTTCACATATGCTCGACGACATAAGGACGTAACGATAGAAACACATGATTCACAACCAGCCCATGACTCTGGTATGCCCTCAGTTCCGCTTTCTACGACTACTCTTGTTACACCCTTGCCAGATCCTTCACCCTTGCCAGATACTACCCAGACTACACCCGTTTATGATCCACCTGGAGCGCCATATCCTGATATACCCATAGCTTTCCGCAAAGAGAATAGACAACGCTCCACCCGTTATCCCATTCAGCATCATGTCTCCTATGCACATCTCTCAGCGGAATCCCGTGCATACACCACTGCTATTGATTCTTACCCGGTTCCCAGGGATGTGATGACAGCTCTTGCTCACCCAGGATGGCGAAAGGCCATGGAAGACGAGATAGATGCTCTCCGAGCCAATCATACTTGGGATCTTGAGCAGCTTCCTGCTGGTAAGCGTGTTATTGGTTGTCGTTGGGTATTCACGGTTAAACTTAACCCTGATGGTTCTTTGCATCGCCTCAAAGCGCGACTAGTTGCTAAGGGTTATTCACAGGCTTATGGTATTGATTATGATGAGACTTTCTCCCCGGTTGCTAAAATGCCATCTGTCCGCATTTGTATTGCTCTTGCTGCCATTAACCATTGGCCGCTCCACCAGCTTGATGTCAAGAACGCCTTTCTTCATGGTGTTCTTGAGGAGGAGGTATATATGGAGCAGCCACCTGGTTTTATTGTTCAGGAGGAGGCCTCGAAAGTATGTCGGTTACGTCGTTCATTATATGGTCTTAAGCAGTCTCCTAGAGCTTGGTTTGGCAGATTCTCTGGTGTTATGGAAGAATTTGGAATGGTTCGTAGTGCATATAATCATTCTGTATTCTTCAGACACCGTCAAGGCCAGAGGATTATTTTGGTTGTGTATGTGGATGATATCATAATCACAGGGGATGACGAAACCGGTATTTCTGAGCTCAAACAGTTCCTTCAGTCTCAGTTCCAGATCAGCGACTTAGGTCGACTCCGGTACTTCCTTGGCATTGAAGTATCACGTTCTCCGCAAGGAATACTTCTATCTCAGCGGAAGTATGTCCTTGATATGTTATCCGAGTGTGGTTTACTGGGCTGTAAGCCGGTTGACAGCCCAATGCTTCCTACAGGGAAGCTTCTTCCAGAGGATGGGAGCCCGATGAAGGATCCAGAACGGTACAGACGATTGATTGGAAAACTTAATTATTTGACTGTTACCCGTCCAGATATCTCATTCGCAGTTAGTGTCTTGAGTCAATTCATGGCCACACCATATACTGGACATTGGGATGCTGCCCTTCGTGTTTTAAGGTATCTCAAGAACACACCAGGTCTTGGAATTTTGTATTCTGATCAGGGTCACTGTCGTGTGGGCGCTTTTACAGAGGAGGGAGATGGACGGATATCAGGATTCTCTGATGCGGATTGGGCAGGATGTCCTATCTCAAGACGATCTACTACTGGCTATTGTGTGTTTGTTGGTGGAAACCTTGTGTCCTGGAAAAGTAAAAAACAACACACAGTCTCTCGATCGAGCGCCGAATCAGAGTATAGAGCCATGGCAGATGTCACCTCGGAGATGATATGGGTTCGTCGTCTGCTTAGAGAACTTGGAGTTGTCTCTGATAACCTAATGAGACTATATTGTGATAATCAATCAGCCATACATATAGCCAAGAATCAAGTATTTCATGAAAGGACGAAGCATATTGAAGTTGATTGTCATTTAATCAGAGATCGAGTAGTAGGGACTAAAGTTGATCCTCCATCGATTCAACCGATACATATCAAGACAGAGTTTCAACTTGCAGATATTCTTACCAAACCTCTTCGAAAGACCCAGATTGATTTTATTTGTAACAAGTTGGGCATGATTAACATCTATGCTCCAACTTGAGGAGGAGTGTTAAATAGTGTATGTATATAAGGCCCACTAGCCCAATATCTAGATTTTTCCTATAGCTAGATATTTCCTAGTACTAGATATTTCTTGTGATAGTATCTAGACACTTCTTGTACCATGTATATATAGGGGTTCACCTTGTTTGTAATAGATATTAGTTTTTATCCAAATCAGTTTCACCTTAAAATAGATTTCGGATCTCTTTACGAGCACTTGTCTTGTCTGTCAAGATACAACAACTAGAATAGTGGTGTAGTGCCGGAGATGGTTCTCGCATCCAAGATACCATGGGTCATTTGGTGTTTAAGAAGTTGGAAGAATAAAGACAAAGATGATGACTGGTGATGGAAAAATTGGAGAATGTTCCTTTCTAATTTCTTGAATGAAATAAATACTCATATTTCTTTATTTTGAGTGAATATGAGTAAAAACTCATGTTTTTCTCTTTGAATAAAATGAACTTACTTGTTCATTAAATAGTCATCCAAAACTTACATGTCTATTAATCTTGTTAAACAATAGTTAATTGGAACACTAAATTCCAATAAAATTGACTTTAAGTAGACACTTGAATTAGTTATATTATTTATAACTCTTGACTTGAAATACTCAATTGAACTAGTTAAGTGAGTTGAAACACTTTGACCCATTCCACTCATTTTTACCATAATTTTTTGTAGTTTTAAACAGCTCCGAGCATCTAATTTCAAGCATCGATATCTTATTCATCTTAGCTTCATTTTGAATGTGGTTTGGCTCATTGGAAAACCCTCACAACATAGAACACAAACCTAGTTAAATGTAGTTATTTTTATTCAACAGTTATATTAACCGCACTTAAATCTAATTATTTTTTGTTCAAATTCGATGAAAAACGCTTTTTTCTCATCCTGCTCGTCCTTCATCTTTTGTGTGGCTTAACTGGGTGCCTCACAAGGTTGTTATCTTTGTTTGGAGGGGTGTTCAAGATTGAATCCCGTCGAAAAGTAAATTGTGCCGTCGGGGGGTTCTGATTAACACGAGGTGTAGCAGTTGCGGATGCTTCGAGGAAGACACTAACCACGTCCTGATCAACTGCCTGATTGCGAAGATGGTATGGACTGAAGTTATTAGATGGTGTAAACTCCCTAGTACTTCTTTTTCTTCGGTTAAGGACGCTCTCAAGATATGCTCAGACCTTGACCTCATGCAATTGTCCTCCAAGGCTAGGTATGGAATTTTCTTTATCACGATGTGGAGTCTTTGGAAGCAGCGAAATGAGTTGATTTTTTCGGATGTGCACAAAGGGGCTGAGATTATCATCGGTAATATTAAATCGCTTTCTTTTTTCTGGTTATAAAGGTAAGCTTGTTGATCTTAATAGGAAGAGTTAGTTTGCTTTCTCTTGAATTTAACTATGTATCTATGCTAACCCCTTGCTAGTTTTTCAATAAAATGCTTGGCCGTTTGAAAAAAAATATAAAAAAAATACATTTTTCACTGTTTTCTTCAAAAATGTGCAACACTAATTGGCCCCATCGAATCCTTATTAGATTTCCAGATTGGCCGGAGCAGTTTTTAAAATTGGACAACATCCCAAGTAATTTAAAAATATAGTAGGTAATTTAAAAATATATATATATAACTACTTTTTCTTTTAGTGTGGATTTATAATGCTAATAAAACATGAAACCTGAAATAAATAGTATCAGAAAAATGTAAATGACTCTATCTGCCTCACCGGTTCAGCCGGTGCGGGAGGCAACCAGAGGGTTTTGGCAGTGATGGCTTCAGGCTAGGCGGCTAGCCATATGGTGATACGCATGTCCGGTCAGCCATTGGTCTTTGAGCATAGCATAGGGTCTCCGGTCAAATGACCCCACTCACTAGCCACTACTAACACAAATCATAGAAATTAATAAAGTTGATACACTGATGAGATTTGTTATTTCACCTTCAGGATTACGAATATCTATGATCCCCCATGATGGTATATTTTCATTACATTTCATGGTTTACATAACAGTTTTCTGCAAGTATGTATGTACTCAGTTCTATTGCTATATACGAAATGAAGATACTCACGGGTGGACTAGTAAACGTTTCGGTTGGTGGTTCTTCGATTTGAGGCAATCCTAACCCTTTGATCCTGAAGCATGTTCATGTTGGGAGCTAGTAATCGAGTGTAGCGGTCAAAATACAAGAGTTGTTTCATCAAGAGTGCAAATTCCCGAGGGAATCTTAGCCCATATGATTCACTAACCTGTACCTGTTGACATAAATGTAAAACGAGAGTTATAGGCGGCTAAAATATATCTTTTTTTCTTAAAGTGGACTTCATCGGATCCTAAAGCTTACTACATCAAGAAAGAGTGCATTCATCTGTCTTTCATCAACAACTAAATTGGCTGATATAGCAGTTGCGTTTGTATCTGTTCGGGTGGCTGTAGCAACAACAACTTCTGTATCCAAATTCTGAAAATTGGAAAAACTTTTATCCATATATTTATAAATATTGAATTCTATATTTCTATAACAATTTACTTTGTAGCAAAAAGGGAAATAGTTCGAAAATTTGGACAAGACCACAAACATATTAATGCATGCCTGTATAGATGAAAAGATCTTCTCCAAATCTTTAGCAAATGCTCTAGAGTCCACATCTGTGTTTGTAGCACCCATTTCAATCAAGGCAGAGGCCATTGACTCATATTCTTCGGTTGCAATTGAGCCCAAAAACACTTCCATAGCACTCCATGTTTTTGGTGATATCCGTCCGACAATACCTGCAACTCATGAATTCTGGTTCAGGTGACATGGCCTGTTGTGTGAATGCAGGTTTTTATGCAAGAAAGTGATTGTTGGGTTGAATAAATAGAATCAGATGATCAGCTGTGATAAAACATGTAGAAGACGGCATCTGCCGTCTGGATGTACATCTGTTTGACAATTCTGAGATCTGACTAAATAAGAAACTAATACATAAAAGGACCAAAAAGGACATTCTTGTGAAGGAGAATAACATGTCATGTGATATGAGTATAAAAATCCCATGAAATAGGTTAGAAAGGGGTAATCAACTGATTTAATTTTTACTGATAAACTGATTGTCCAAAATTTACTATTTGACTCTCACTAATCCAAGAGCACAGTTTGTTTATCCAGATATTTAGAAGAAAAAAAAAACAGATTAATGCCACTTGGTAATAAAACAAAAAACATAATATGCACCCATAAAATCATGGAGAAGCTAATGGGTAGCAAAGAAACAAACGTGTAGTGTAAAAAGTACCTACCAAAATCAAGAAAACCAATACGCCCATCACGTAATAACCATAAGTTACCAGCATGTACATCTGCATGGAAAGTTTCACATGCCAGTAAGCTACCAAACCTGCAAATTTTGCCACAAAAAAGCTTGTTAAATTTAAGAGCAGCCATGAAAAGAAACAAATCCCGATACCCCATAGACTTTTCCAAAATTCACAAATCCCTGGATATTATTTCCCACATGATTAAATCCCATAAGTTTTGAAAAACAACAAAAAGGCCCTCTAAACAAAGTTCAAATACTTGATCATGCAAAAAAGAAAGATACTTATGTTAAGTTTTGAAAGTCCATGAATCTAATCATGCAGAAAAGGACTTATACATAATAATAAAGTGTGGGGACTGTATCGTCAAGATTTAGAAATTAAGGGATTTAATCATGCAAAAATAAAGATCTCGAAGTTATGTGTTACTATTGCCTTAGCCATACCATACGTTAAGGGCGGTTATGAGACTGGTTTCAGGACTCGAAACAAGAGAACTTATTGAGTCCAAGTCAGTAAGAGGGACTCCATATAGTCTCTCCATTGTTAGAACTCTTTTTGTACTGAATTCTGGATAAACTTTAGGAGCTGTGGCCTGTCTTGTAAGCCCCATTGATTCTAGGTATCTTCTGAAGGACTCTATGTTTTCTGCCTCTTTCTTGAAGTCCACTTCCTCAAGCATTGAAACTCTTATATCATTCACAATCGCAACCTACAAGAAGGATGCATATATTAATATGAATCCATTAAATCCACTCCAACATTAAATATAATGAAAAATCTTGTTAATTCTTTTAACTTTTAAGTCATACCAGTGATGCACGGCTCAGTTCAGGATTCAAGAACTCTACAATGCGGGCAACAACATAAATGAAGTTCAGATCTGCAACTAGTACATCTTCGATTCCAGGTTTCAAGACTTTTATTACTACATCTGCTTGTGATCCCTTAAGCCTTGCTGCATGTACCTAAAGATCAGATTTCCCAAAATGTCACAGAAACTTTTAGAAAAAAAGAATATTGCACTTTTACAGAAAATAATATCAACCTGGGCTATTGAAGCTGAAGCAAGTGGTGTAGGATCAACATACTCATAGATACTATCAATTGGCCCTGCTAGGTCCTCACGCAGAATCCTTTTAATCTCATCAAAAGGAATAACTGGAGCTCTATCAAAACAATACTGAAATTCTTGCACATATTCTGCTGGAAACAACGTGGGAGCCGATGCTATGAACTACAAATAACATATCATAATTTTGTGACAAAAGTTCATGAACATGAGTCTATTTATTTTATAAACCACTCACTAGATCAGTTACTAATCACTTGATCAGCAAGATATTCAGAAGTAATATATATAGCCCACCTGACCTAATTTGATATAGGTAGCTCCCAATCGTTCAAATAATTTCCTAAGGTAAAGAGGTGATAGTAATCCAAGCTGAAGCTGTGATGGTATTCCACTTGGTGAATTCCTTGACTGCAATACATTCCACCAGCTCGATCATATATCAACTTTCATATAATCAAAGTAATGGTGCACTCTTAAAGTATATAATTTATAAACATACATTTACTTGCAGGTAAATATGAGCTATAGGCCTATACTATATAATTTATCAATATGGAGCAGTTACATATGATTTATGATAGAACTGAGAGATGCATGAACCTGTGATAATTCTGCTAACCACTCGCCACCAACACCAATGACTGCTTGAATACCTTGGGCCAGTCTTAAAGCTCCACGAGGACCTGTGTTGATAGATGTCTGGACAATATCCTCCACAAGTTTTGGCAAGTTCTCCATACTGTCTGCAAGCAGAATTAATATTTTATATCATAACTTACAGCAACATAGAAGAAACTAACTATATTCCTTGATGTTGGTGTTGAAGAAAGAGCAAATAGAACAATCAGGAATAAGTACCTTGAAGACGAGAAGTAAAAAGATCTTGTGTTCGTGCTGATTGTGACTCTGAATATCTTGCATAAAGCCTTAACCCATTAGATCGATATGCAAGCTTCTTTGAGCTAATCAATATGCTGGTAACAGGCAGCTGAGAGTGACAGGCAAGCATTATTAATCTGCAATTCTGGAAATTAGAGTTACAACTACACCTACTTAAATCTTAAATTGCTGTTTTATTCTTTCTTGTTGAATTAAGTCACACCTGCCAATTGGTCCAATTCCAGACAAAGGAAATTCAAATATTTGAACCGACTCAATAAATAAAAAATTCTTATTCTCAGCATTAGGTACAACATACCACAATACTTAGTTAATTAACCCCAGAAATCCATGAAATAGATAAAACAAATCTCTTAAGTCATATCTCTTTACCTTGTAGACGCATAAAAAATGCATGGACTACCACAAACAAACTAAAGAAAAGTAAGAAGAAGTTGTAAATTATGGACCCGCCTGCCAGATGAGTAGCAGCCTATTGGTAAAATCCCACCTGAAGGTTCAACTCAAATCTTATAATAATCTTACAAGTAATGGTAGCAAAATAGTCTGTGGGACAGATTGGGTTGACCAACAAACATCTTATGTCCTATGTTGTTAGAACTTTTGTAGAATTGCAGGTAGTATCATTACCAGAACTACATTATAATGATAATAAGCCAAATTTCTGAATAAAATGAGTTAGGCACTTGCATGCACTAAAGAATATTATGCAGTATTTGAAAGTTCCATATTAACTAAATTTTATTATATCTCCTAGCATTAGTACATAAACCACATGACTGTCGAAATCGCCACATCTCCATATTGAGAATTGAGCACAAATCGGAGAGAATTCCAGCAAACCAAACAATTCATACAGGAAGGTTTAGCTACCCCAAATACGCAGTTAACATACCACAAAACCTAGCTAACTAACCCCATCCAGCAGCACATACGAACAACAATTGTACATAAATTGAACACGTAATCGATCTGAAAGCCTCTAATGAGAAATTAGCATACGCACAGAGGTTAGAAACTCGATTAACTGAAATTAGAGCTAAGCAATCACGAACTACTCAAGTATATAGTAATATATGCCACAGAACGCAATGATCTAATCTCAAGGTTGCGATTATAAGAAGTATATACGGTTGAAACCTGAGATTGGTGAGTGACATGTCGGCCATGGACGAAGCAGCCTCTGAAGACTGAAACTGACGCCATGGATTCAATCGGCCAGTTCTGAGATCTCACTATGCGATTGTATGAAGTAATTTGGGAAATTTGCCTCCAATACCCCCGTCGAAGCAGTGTCGTCGTTTACCTAAGATAATTTGCGAGAACCGTTTGGCCACGTGCTAATTACTCACAGGTCTCTATGCTGTTTTCTTCTCGATACTTAAAAGATCACTTTTTATTTATTTATTTATTATTTATTTATTTTTTTGAAAAACACTTAAAAGATTACATAAAAATAAAACATCGTATATGGATTTGTAACTTTTATTCTTTTATCTTAAAATAACACAAATCATTTTTTATGTTTGCTTTTTGTCTCGTGGTCCATTAAGTTATAAGTATACTTATGTGTTTTGACCCGGTTTTTTATATTTTTCTTATTCAACCACCATACTTGATTGGGTTTTGGTCTTTTCTCTCGATTTGTTTCTTGGATAACTTGTTTGATGATCGCAGTAGAGATGGTGATGGATTGTTGTCAACTAGGGTTTTATTCTTGGAGATGTGACGATTAAATTCAGACAGTATATTTCACGGTTGAGAATGATAGATGGAAATGGAGAGCGTGAAGAGGTTTCATTTACTATCAATAATATAAAGAAGGTGTGTCATAGAAGATTTGGGCATGCTCCTTTTTACAAGATGGACAAAATATATACTATGATAGAATTAGCAAAAAAAAAAAAAAAGAAGTATAGTGTGGGGAACAATTGAAAACTAGTGAACACTTATTTCTTAGCTAATGGCGTCTGGGATCGTGTGGAGGTTGGTGTAGTATTACACCGGTTTTTGCTTTTACTGTCATGTTCGGGGTTTACTTAACTTACATAAGGGTGTGGAGGGTCTAATACAAGGAAGAAGTTGGTGCAAGCCATTGTCGGTGCTTCATTATGGTGTATTTGGGCTTAACGAAACAATATATTTTATAAAGATACGACAGTCATAGTGAGAATCCCTGGATAACATTAAAACATTGCCTTATTTATGGATGCGAAATAGAAAACTTAATATGAGAACAGATTAGGCTTAGTGGTTAATCTTGATGTAGTTAATGTCACTTTATTAATAGGATTAGCTGCCGGATTGAATGGATGGAGACTAGGATCAGCAGCCACATCAGCAACCACCATTAGTTAAAACTAACGGTGTATCATTAGAATCCAACATTTACTAAACTTGTATTATTGTGAGAAAATTTTAAAACTCATATTATTAGGTAAAACTTATATTATTATAACTAATTTTCTAAATATAACAAACCAGAGTTTCTAACATGATAAAAAGTAATTAATTGTAAAATTATCTAAAAGTAGCCTAGATTTATCATAATCAAGTTCGTTTCTTGGTTGTCGATTTCAATTTCTTGGTTGGTTGGTTTGTTTGTTTTGCTCTACTCGGTCGTCGTTCCCCAGCACCACCCTTTATTTTTCCATCTCTTTTAACAAATTCAAACCCTAATTCAAAAACCCAATTTTCACCTTGTAAGTTCGTCAAATGGACATCGACATATCTGGATGGATTATCGAATTCCTTCTCCGGCAGAATTCACTTGACGACCAAACTCTAAACAAGCTCATTCGCGTTCTCCCGCTTCCTAACCACAATCCGAGCCTGAAAAAGAGCTTCATCCTGCGAAAACTAGAATCGGACATTTCAAAAGGCGCAATTTCCGAACGCACAATCGAGTATCTGGAACAAATCGAAGAGTTGAATCACATCGAAGGAATTACCGAGGTATCTGAATCCATGAAAGCAGCTTATTCTACAGTTGCAATGCACTGTACTATAAAATTAATCGAAGAGAGTGCCGGAGATAAGAAAACGAAGTATGATAATGCCGTGAAGAGGTTTTGGAGTGCTAGGGTTTGTGAAATGGAGAGGTGTAGTGTGGGACTGGTTCATGATGATTTGGTGCGTTGGGTGCATGACGTTGAGGCTGGGAATTTGGATATAGATGTTTGTGAAAATGTTGTGCAAATGTTTGAAGAATTGGATGTGTTGAAGACGGTTCGTCGGTATGTAAACGAGGAGAAAGAAAAGATGGGTCCCTCGTTTCTAGAACTGGCATGCGAATTGATTTTGAATGATGATGCGTTAAGTGAAGCTATGGGTCTGGATGAAGTTTCAGAACTCAGAAGTGCACCAAATGATGTTCATGATGTGAGTAAGGGTAATGGTAAGTTAAAACTTCAAACTTGAGAAATTATGTCAAATTCATTTCTTCAGCTTAAAGTGTGTTAGTCTTTTAAATATTGTTCTCCCAACTGTGTTTCTTTTGCAACTAGTTATCCCCATCACAAGCATTTGATCACTAATTAGTCTGTATTTATGGATTTTAGACTTGATCTGTTCTGTTAAAGAAAACGATGAAAAGAAATATTGGTACGGTCAGGGACCATGAAATTACACATTGCCAAGCTGATGGAAGTGCATGTACATATGTATCTTATTCCTATTTTTTCAGTTGGTTTTGCCTCATATATATGTATCTTATATGTTGTTTCATTTTAGCATCTAGTTTATATGGCACGTTTGGTCGTTAAAGTAGAGCATTGTATTTTGAGACTAATGGATTGATGCTTATCCTTATGTAGAAGCATTAGGGAATCATGATGTTTCGAAGTTCAGTAATCAAAGTAAAGAAAGTGCACCGACTGAAGATGCCGGTGCTAATAGCAAGGGTAATGGTAAGTTAAATCTGGAAACTTAAGAAATTGATTTCACATAAATATGTCCAGTTTGCTTGTTATCCAGCAACATTTAATTTAAGTAGTCAAATGTTCAAGGTGCACTCAAGGCACAAATCACACCTCTTGTCTAGGTGCAAGAGAGTGCTTGAAAGTGAGTGCCCGAGACAAGCAAGGTGACGTGCATTTCAGGCCATTTAGACTGTTTTAGATTGGTTCTAGGTATCTTTAGCTGTTTCAGACCATTTTTTCCAGGTTTAGGCAGGTTTTCAAATAGGTATATTGTGCTTGTGCACTAGGTGCCCTCAAGGCAGGTTGGCTTTGCCTTGCCTAGGCTGCACACCTTTGACTACATAGCTTTTATACACTTGAAATTTCTACAGCTTAAAGTGTGTTTGTCTTTTATAATTTTCTATCAATTTTGTTTTTTTTGTAACTAGTTATCCCCATTACAAGCATTTGATAAATGATTAATATGTAGTTTGGAATTGATACTTGATCTGCCCTGTTAAAGAAAACAGTGAAAAGAAATACTGAAATAGTCGAATAGTTAGCGACTATGAGATTACACATTGCCAAGCTGGTGGAAATTCATGTGCGAATGTAACTTATTGCTAATTTTTTTAGTTCGTTTATTAGTTTTGTCTCATATATCAACTTATATGCTAAAACTACATCTGATCTTGTATACTGGGCAGTAGCTATGTTGTTTCATTTTGCTTTAGCATCTAGTTTATATGGTAATGTTTGGTCTTTTCAAAGTGGAGCATTGTATTTTGAGACTAATGGATTGATGTTTATCCTTATGTAGAAGCATTAGGGGATCATGAAGTTTCCAAACTCATTAATCAAAGTAAAGAAAGTGCACCGACTGATGATGGCGGTGGTAATGGCAAGGGCAATGGTAAGTTTAAACTTCAAACTTAAGAAAATGATGTCAAGTTCAACATATGCAGTTTTTCTTGATAATTACTCAATTAGCAACATTTAATTATATGATAACTCTCCAGATTTAAGTGTGCCAGTCTTAGGTGATTTCTTGTCAGTCGTGTTTCTTTCGAAGCTAGTTTTTTTCCCATCATAAGTATATACTAAAAGCTTAATGTGTAGTTTGGATTTGAGATTTGATCTAATGTTGTAAAGAAAAGAGTGACAAGAAATATGGAAGTGGTTGCTAGTGATGGAGCTTCACATGCAAATCTATCATATTGATAATTTGCTAGTTAGTTTATTAGTCTAGTGTTATACAACTGATATGCTATAAGTACATATGATTCTTGTCTGTTCAGCTCTGTGGTTGTTCCATGACTTGTTAGAATCTTGTTTACATGCCAATGTTTGGTCTTCTTGGAGTAGAAGTTTTTGATTTTGTTTTAAAACGATTAATGTTTATCCTTATGTAGAAGCATTGAAGGCTCATGTGCTACCCAGACACAAGAATGTTATCTCGAGACGTCATAGAGGAGCTAAGCTTGTCGATCCCATGGAGACATCTCACGATAGATATGATTTTATTCCTAGCCCTGAAGTGAGGAAAGTACGAGAAGCCCTTGAGTC
The DNA here is from genome assembly GCA_039602395.1 of Deinandra increscens subsp. villosa. Taxonomy (NCBI): domain Eukaryota; kingdom Viridiplantae; phylum Streptophyta; class Magnoliopsida; order Asterales; family Asteraceae; genus Deinandra; species Deinandra increscens. The sequence goes on from JBCNJP010000019.1 coordinate 2,978,330, forward strand.
AAGTTCTTTCGATCTACACGCAATGGTGAAGGACCCTCTTCCTGATGCATTACGCCTTGCTGAGTCTTTAAAAGTTAGCACGAGTGGAGAAAATGAGGCTCATGCTTTTGTTGGAGGTGATACTACTAATGTCAATGACAAAGATCCAAATTCCACACATGATAGGAAAGGTAAAGCTCTAGAAGGCGATGGAGATGATGACATCATCAAGGATCAAAACAGAAAAAATAAGCCTAACTTATTTGAACGAAACAGTACTGCCCATACTACTGAGGTATCACTTTATGGCTTTTGTTCGTTTTCATATGATGTTTGTTATTTTACTTTTTGGTTGTTTTATATGATCACTCTTATTTGGCGATGAATGTTACACATATAATATATTTTCTCTTGCCCATTTCTTGACAATGGAGAAATGCATCATAGACCATTCCATTTTTGGTAAACAAAAGAACACCGTATTGTTCATTCATGGATTAATATGCATTGTTTCCAGTAAAATATGCCGAATGAGGCAAAGCAAGACGTGTTTGGATGAAAATACCCAAAGGTGTTTTTTAGTTCTTTTGTCACAATTACATGTTTCTATAACAGAGTGAAACGCCTAAATATGTCCCATATTTACAAGTTTTTTCATCCAGATCATATTATGTTATGAAAACTAGTGAACCAATTTCAAAGATTAACTAAACAAAACTAAGACCAGAAACCATCGGGCTTTGGCTCAGAGAAGCACATCATAAAGTACAAGCCCAACTATCCTATGCATATTATAGATGTAAATGAGGTAGCATCAAAATGCTATCTTAGTTCAAACAACTCCCTTGCAGCTGCTAACACACACACACACACACACACTTGTTTTGCCAATAAACACTCCCTAAAGATGTAATCAAACCCCTTATATTGCAATCTCTCCCTTTATACAAAACAACCTGCAGCAACCTCAAACCCTGTAAACCCCTGAAATTATGGAGTGGATTTGAACTTATAGCGACCTCTAGTTATTTATGATTTCTCAGTCAACTTTTTGGACTTTTGGAATGCTCCCTCTATTCCCTTATTCTTACCACCATCATTTTGCTGACTTTGAACTTCACAACATACCTCATATTAGTCATTGTTAGGACTCCTTTCACTTGTTGGGCAGAAACACTAGCGGTCCTCTTGAAGTTTTGTTCCATTTTTAACTACATGAGTAAACCCCTTTATCCTCCACCAGGGGTGCAAACAAGCCGAACTATGCATGTGCCTTAGTACTAGATAACTGGATATTAAGATGGACTGGGTTAGAATAGTGTTTTTTCAAGTTGTTGGAATAAGATTTTAATTAAATGTTTTATCCATCAAACCATTATAAACAATAGATGCATATGAGCTCTCATTCATCGGTGTTAGTATTTCTGAAATACGAAGATCATTTATCTACTTGTTTGTGACTGCTATGAGTATGACCTCTCTGTTTATGGCTAAAAGTATTTGTATCTAAGTGAGTGTCTATTATCAAAGATTCCCTGTGAAGTTCTATCAACTTTTTAGTTTTAATTTTATTCAAATATATGCATGGACACCCATAAATAGTATGCTTTATTTTGTTCAGTGGAGCGACTCCATTGATACCTCTGATGAAGGGTCACCAACAAGGCCTCGCCTGCCTAGCCCTCAAAGGAGTAAGGTGTCACCTTTAAGTGTTTACAAAATGAAAAAACTTGCAAGGCAGAGAAAGAAAAAGAGATGGACTACCTTGGAGGAAGACACGCTGAGGACAGGCGTGCAAAAGTATGTGATTCTTATTAACCATTCTTTTACCTTACTTTTATCATTTTCTATATCCCAAATTTATCATATACGATTCACATTTACTTTTTAAATTCAAGCCATACAATTTGCATAGTTTGTCAAATTATGATAATATTATCTTACACTACCCTGTCAAATAGCAAAATGTTAGGTTGAGCCACAGACACTTAATCATTTATTTTGGTAACTTTTTCACTGATGATTAATGCTTAAATTGTGACTACAAAAACAATATTATTAGAATCATATTATGAATAGAACAGTTTAGCAGGCTGTAAACACTATTTAAAATAACCTTGTTTGACTTTCAACATGGTTGATTCGTTTGACAAACCTCTATCTTGACTGATATTTTTATTTGACCTGTTTGAGATAAAACACAACCCAAATCGATCTATTAATAAAATGAATGGGTTGAAATTGTGAACTTAGTTTTGCTTAAAATTAGAAGTGTTGTATGTAGAAGACCCATAAATGCGCTTTGCACCTTACCTTAATGCCTGATTGCCTGTTTCTGAAGGTATGGTAGAGGAAACTGGAAGCTAATTTTAAGTATTTACCGTGATATATTCGAAGACAGAACTGAGGTAATGCAAAATGATCTATGTTGAGATATTGTATGATAATATATCTTTGTATTGACTTCAATTTTTAAATTCATGATTTTAGGTTGATTTAAAGGACAAGTGGAGAAACTTAACACGTTAGTGACCATCATTTTCAGCTGTCTAAAACCAAATATTGTGTTGTGAAGCCGCAATTTGTGGATTGTTTTGCTTTGAGAAAGAGATCAAGGTAAATGAAATATTGTAGAAAAATTATTAGCCGAATTGGTTTTGTTGACATAGGAAATGTTAATATAGAAATATATTGTTCAAGCTTAATGTACCTTAACCGTAGAAATTGGCAGTTTGGCACTTCATCCGCCCAACCGAATAGTCCCCTGTATTTGGTTTGGTTTACATGTGATTATATGCAGATTTACCTACTCCAAAATAGTGTTTCTGCAATGTGTAATAACTTTACAAATCAAACATTATTTACTGGATTCTTGAATAAATTAAATAAATAAAATAAAAAATAAGGGTTTTTGGAGCCATGGGTTCAGTGGGAGACTCCATGGGAGCATCATTTCTGTGTTTACAGATCTCACTCTTAGTAGTGGTTGTTGAGTCAGAATGGGAATTTGGTGATACTATTGATACATAATGTGGGAATTTAGTGATACTATAATGTCTTTTCTTTCTTTAAAATGCTAGACAACTCAAATACAAATCATATTAAAATTAAACTTTCTTTAAAATGCCAGACAACTCAAATGCAAATCATATTAAAATTAAAAGGGTGTTTGGTTCATCGAATGTTTTTAAAAGGAGCTTGGAAATAAATTTGGAATTGAAATTTATCATAGGATTTTTAAGTCTGTCAAAAGAAATTGAAATTCTTATACATTAAGTTGACTAAGAAAATGATGTTTGGTTTGTAGATTTGTTGAAGAAGTTGGATTGTGTTGATGGCGGTTATAAGTGTTGTAGCCATGGTAATGATGGTGCTGGTAATTGATGCAGTGGTTGTCGAAACATTGGTGGTTGATGTGGTGTTCACCATGAGAATAACAATTGTAACAATTGTGAGGGTAGTAATGGTGGTGATGATTATGATAAAGTAAGAGATTTCATTTTGTTAAAAAAAAGAAAAATTTAAAGTGTCTTAAGAGCTTCATAAAAAATCAATACTTGTACAAATTCATTTACAGGTTAGTGGCGATCTAAAATGACCCTATCAACGTACCCCTTCTAAAGGGGTGGTCTTACAACCAAAAGAAAATCCTAGTACCTAAACGAATATCACACAATGACAACATTTGTCATGTTCTTTATTTTCACTTGTTTTATGTGTTGATAGGTGTATTAATAAACTATATATGGTGTTTGTTCGTTTAACTTTAACTATGATTCTATGAATTACACAAGTTGAGGGAGCTTGAATTCGTTTAAACTCGAGCTTGTGACAACTTGTTTAGAGATCTATCTCTAACGTTTTAGCTCGAGTCGTTAGTAGTATTTCAAGCTCAACCTCGATTTTAATTTATTAAATATTAAATTATTCCAGTTAGATATTTTTATAAAAGTGATATAATTAATAACTTCAAAAAAATAATATTATTAACTTTAAACTTTTTAAGCAAAAGTTTAAATGTAAATATATAAGAAATAATAATAAAAACTAAGCATACACACATGAAATAGAAAATAATAAATATTTAATATATAAATAACAAAATGAAAATTTAAGAACTTAAAAATATATCTTAAATTAAGAAATAATTAAAGTTTTATAATAATTTATTAAGTTTAAAAAAATTATTAAAATAAAAAGATATTATTGATATTTAAATATTAGTATTTTTTTTAAAGATTTATAAGAGAGAAAATGTTGATATTTAATAAGAAAGATAAGCGGGAAATTTGTGAAGAAAATGAACGTGAGGATGACACGTGGCATGGAGATTTTTGTTTATTATATAGTAGGGGTTGAGTTCTATAAAAAACCAATATTTTGCAAAAACCAAACACTCAAGAAAAAAATTATTTTTTTAAACTTTTTTTATATGTTTCTTTCATGATTTTAAGAATACTTGAAAAAGAAAAAATTTTAAAAATATTTTCGAGTTTTTTTTTTAATAAATTAAAATTCGGATTTAGCTTGAAATTAATAATGCACTATGCAACAATAATATATAATTGGTTTATGAATGTCAATTCTTTATTTTTTACATTATTTGCATAAACCACGTCCATATTTAAGTTAAGTTTTCTTCTTTTTAAGTTGTAGGATCGATGTTAATCATATTTAACTTAAAAAGAAACTCTCTACCAGTAAATATAACCTTGCGGAATGAAGTTATGTTTCACTTTACCTAAGCATAATTTAGTTCACTTGTACAATGTAAGTGTGTGATTGTATAAAGATAGTAACAGCGATGTATAAACTACTCGGCACTATTTGCATTAACTCAAAGTTACACTATTACAAGGTGATCAAGAACCGTGTGTAAACAAAGAGCTAACTAAGATATATATAGTGCAGATGAGATCAATGATAGCCATTGATCTCAAATGATTTAATCTAAATCGTTAAACAAAAAGTCAAATACTACTACCAAAAGAACAAACTTCGACAGATGTGATGTCTTGTGTTTGACCAACAACAATCTACTTTAGGAGAGCGGTTTTGGTAGATGTAGAAGCAACCATGAAGCTTTTGCACGATTTGACAATCTGAAAAGACTTCTCAGGAAAAGTCCGGTTGAACTCATTATCTGGTGGATAATCGAATTCACCCGGAATATTCACTATAGGAGAAAATTTGCTTCTTGCGGTTGAACTGCCTGTTCCGCTTGAACTTCAACTTCAACCGGAACAACTCAAAATTGGCTTTCAGCCGAAAATCACCAAAGTAATATTCCTTATATAAGTAGTTTTAATTATAATGCATTATGCAATACTATTAGTACTATTGTATAATGCACTAATAAAAAATCACTAAACTTTTTATTTTTTTTAATTTTTTTCCCATAAATAAAACTAATAAAATTATAGACTTTTTGGTGAAATTCTTTTAAAAATTATTAATATATGAAGAAGTTATAGAGAAAAAAAGGTTGGTTTTTTGGGTTTTTGGATAATTATTAGTTTTCTATAGATTTTTGTTTCCTATATAGTAGATAGATATATATTTAATACATTAAATATAAAATAATATATATGAAAAGCTTGTTTTGGCTTACAAGCCGACGGAATTCATATGTGAAACTCGGGCTTAAGCTCGTTTATTAAAGAGGTTCAAATATATGCTTGAGCTTGTTTAAGTTTGACTCGATTTTTAATTAGTCAATCTCAAGTAGTAAGTCCTGCATCGAGTGGTTAAAAAAAGGGGTAACTTTGTAGAAACATAACCAATTTTCGATTTTGTTCCAATTAGGTCACTCAAAATTTTTTTTGTTCCAATCAGGTAACTTAACTTTAAAATATGTTCTAATCCTAGATAAATGACCTGATTAACAGGTAACCTTATCAATTTTTTTATAAAAAAAGATTTTTTTTAATCAAAAATCGAAATTTTATAAAAAACGTTTTTCATAAATACAATTTTTTTTAATAAAAACGTTTTTTATAAAAAAGGTTTTTTTATAAAAAACGAAAAAAAGTTATAAATTTTTTTTTATAAAAGAATTCGTTTTTATAAAAAACCCTTTTTTATAAATAAAAACCTTTTTTTTATAAAATTTCGATTTTTTTAAAAAATTCGTTTTTATTAAAAATTCGATTTTAAAAAATTCATTTTTTATAAAAAAATAATCTTTTTTTTATAAAAAAAATCAGTTTTTTTTGAAAAATTTGATAAGGTTACCTGCTAATCAGGTCATTTATTTAGGATTAGAACATATTTTAAAGTTGAGTGACCTGATTGGAACAAACATAAGTTTGAGTGACCTAATTGGAACAAAATCGTAAGTTGGTTATGTTTCTATGAATTTTTCCCTTAAAAAAACCCTCTCATGTAATCTTCTTTGTTTGTTCTTGTTGGCACGTCTAATATCTTACTAGGTGTGTCCTATTTTATAAAATGTTGTCGTTCAAAAAAAATATATAATAATCTTTAATTGGGTTAATGGTATTTTGGCGTGTATTGTCTTCTTTTCTAAAGTTTGATTGTTCAAATCATGTATTAAGATAGTTGCGGTTTAGTATTAGATTAATTGTTAAAATAGTTTGTTTTTGAGTAAAATAATAATTTTTAACCTTTTTGAACAACCTACACATTCATTTGCATCACTTTCAAGTTTTGAACTTAGGTTTCACCTAAAAGATGAAATTGAATCTTACCATTAGGCTATAACCTAATTAACCTAATTTGTGTAATATTATGCATATAAGTCTTAATATGTGGTCAATAATTTGCATCGACTTAATAGAAGAACAATGAGAGAGTTGATATGAAAATAAAGATGTGTCAATGGGTATAGGAAAAAATATAGCTATTAAAAAAAGACAAAAAAGAAAAAAAGAAAAAAAAACTAACTACTGTGATTTATTTTAAAAGTAAACAATTTACCCTCGGTAATTTAAGAAAAGAAAAAATATATATATGAAAAATGAATCCTTAGGGACGTGCAAAGGAACGGACCGACCGATTTTTCGTCAAGCCACAACGCCGCACGTGTGACGTGCGGCTCCATAATCGACGAGCGACGAATGGATTTTGCGACGGAGATAGCCTAATGAACGGATGGACCGATGTTTCGTCGAGCCACAAGCGTTCGGCTCCACCTAAGTGATGGGTGGCAAACGGATTTCACGATGAAGATAGCCTAATATTGTGTTCATATAAGTCGTACTATGTGGTTCATAATTTGCATTGATAAGACCATCCACATTGGTGAATGATTGGCTTAGATTGGTAGACCAGATGATTGGAACAAAAAGAAAAAAAAATCATTATAAGGGCATGATCCATTCGCCCTAGCGATCCAGTTCGTGATCTACAAATTAATTGAAAGTAATTCAACTTTTTCAACAATGTAATGTGCCATGGGATTATCGAGTATTTGGTATCTATTACCGGTACCAATATCGTTACCGTACCAAATCGGTACCGTGAACGTATCGAACCGGTACCGACAGAATAAAAATGGTCCCGCTACGGTACTCGATTTTGATTTTGACTAGTTTCGGGAATGTACTAATCACCAATACCTATAATATACACGTTCTTTTACGAGTTTTAAACTTGCTATATGATTAATTATAAGCTATTAATCTACATTTTTTTTAATGATCCGTATGTTACAAAAAAAATGTATAAATGAAAAAGGGAAAAAGAATGTGAAAACCCTTAATAATTAATGGATTGAATTAGATGATTGTATGATGCCACTAGAAATCAAGAGCCCCAACTCTGTTACTGTTTTGCAGTTAGGCTTTTATTTGAGCCCTCAATTAGCGAGAAGATTTAAACATGTACCATAGACTATTGAGCTACACTAATTTTTGTTAATTACTATGGGGACATTCATATATATTTAAGGGGGTTACTGAGATCTTCCTTTAAAAACCTTCTGCTACTGGTACTAATTAAATCGACGGGTGCCACTTCACCCCGTTCCCTTCAAGCCTTCAAGGTAGGTTTTTGAATGAAAGTTTCCGTTCAAAAAAAAGAAAAACTTGGATTCTCATCGATGAATCACGTAATGAAGGAACAAACAAACAAACAGAAACAACAGTTAATCATCATCCGATTGAGAATCAAAACAAACAATTTGAAAACTTGAACCACGAGTCGCAACATGCAACTTAATCAAACAAGTAAAACTAACGAATCATTGCAGATTTGACGGAAAACGCGTACTAAAATGAGTAAAATCGGGATCGGAGTAAGTATATACCTGAAAAACAGCCGGAGAAGATGTAGGACCGTCATAATTAAAAGGAATCGGAGATGCAACCGAGAATTCGAGATACTGAGAGAGTTGAGTGTTCTTCGGGAGGAGAGAATCGCCTGGCCGGATTTGCGGCCGGAATAGTCGTCGGATATGAGCCGGCTCCTACTCGACTCAACTGTAGTTAGAATTAGAATCCCTCTGTTTATCAGGAATTCACGCCGGAGATTACGCTCTCAACCGGCTAAGGAAAAACTACAGTTACATCACCCTATGGAAGCTGGTGTTCGAGAATTTTGAAGCGTAGGTTGGATCCAATTTTTTTTTAAAGTATTAGAGAATATCTGATTTGGAATATGATGTGGAAAAATAAATAAATAAATAAAAGAAATATTACATGTCAGCATGCCACGTCAGTAGGTATCTAACGATGTTAAAAAAGTAAACGACGAGTCTATTAAAAAAATTGGGTGAAAGTTAGAACTGGTGGAAATAATATTTAAATGTAGGATTATTATCGGCCAAGATGGATTATTTTAATTCAATTTTCTAAAATAATATAATATATGTGAAAGCTTGTTTTGGCTTGTTTATTAAAGGAGTTCAAATATATGTTTGAGCTTGTTTAAGTCCGACTCGATTTTTAATTAGTTGATCTCGAGTAACTCTTTAGTAGCTTGGTTGGCTTGCACTAGTAATCTCAGTTTTTTAAAAATCTTAATTTAGTGTCTCACATTTTTTTTTTTCAGTTTTGGTCTCAACGTTAACAGTTGTTTAGAGCCGTTAGACTGCCCTCATATAGTCCCCACATGAGGTGTACTTTTGTCATTTTTGTTTGTTTTAACTGATATTTTAAAACAAACGGAAATAACAAAAATACCCCTTACGTGAGAACCATGTGAGGGCAGTTTGACGGCTCTTTAAATGGTTGTTAAAGTTGTATTGAAAAGAAAATAAAATGTGAGACAATAAATTGTAATTTTTAAAAAGTTAAGACTAAAATTATTAAAATATATAAACGTTAATAATTAAAAATGATTAAAAATGAAGTTTACTCCACGATAAATAAGACCGTATAAATTTGAAATTAGTATTTATTATTTTTATTAAGTCGCCGGTTCAAGCAGAAAGTTTGGGATTTTTTGTATTCAACTCAGTCGTCGTTCCCCAGTACCACCCCCAAAAAGTTTCAAACCAAAACGACGGGCTCATATTCGGGTAACCCGACCACACTCTTTACCCGCTTTCGTTCCCAGTGGCTCTCCGGCGGTTGCACCGCCCACGCAATCGGCGAACCAAAATTTTCCTACCTTATCGGAAGCGGCGTCCGAGACCTTAATTTATTCATCGATATACTCTCAAGTGTTAGGTTTCTGACGCAGTAAGTATTCTATCTCGCATTCATGGATAAATGTGCGTTGCCTTCCTATTATGTTTTGATGCTAATAACTTATTTAGAAGTTAACTTATTAGATTCTGACCATTAAAGTTGTTTGGTTTTCCATTAAGTTGTTAGAAATGCTACACAATTTTCAGTTCTGCTTTTAATTTTTTTTTATGGTTAGTACGGAATTTACACTAGAAGTAGAAAGTATGGTAGTTTTGTATTCTGAAATAAAAAATTCAAAGTTAAGATATTTCTTTTTGGATGGAGCAATCATACAAGCTAGGTTTTTAAAAAATTTAATAAGAAGTTATGATGAACTCAATCCAGAAACTGGAGTCATGTACATCATTACTCACATTATTAGGTGCATATAAGTGCAAATGTGTGGACTGAATCAATACATGGAACATTTAATTTGCTTGATTTTCTTTTCCCTAATTGGGATACTAGACTTGTTACTTATTGTTTTAGTTTGTTTAATTCAGGTTTCTATAACCAGTTCAAGTAAAATTCACCTGCACTTTGGGGTTCTTCCTTAGAAAGTTCAGAGTTTTCTCAACCAGATGCCATTTTGCATGTAATGTGTTGTTTGTAATGGGCAAAAGAAAGCAGGTTCGGCCTCGCAGGGCAGGGGGCGGTGGCGGCCATGTTTCTAAAGAGGAATCATGCAACCCGAACGCAACCGAAGCTATAGAAAATAAGTTTTCTGGTGATGAAAAGCCAGTTTACATTGAAGTGGAAAGAAATAGCTGGGGTTCAGAAGAGCATTATGATATTTCGGAAGTGATTTTAATTAATTTGAATGTATGCGAAGAGTTTCAGGTTAAGAATAGCGAGGAGCAACGTTCTTGGGATGATGAGAAGTATAACTTAAGGTTTCAGTTGAGGAATGTAAATGATTTAATCACCAGATTGAGACAGAGAGGTCATTTGCCATGGCCCACCATACCTTCTTCTGATATCTATCTGGAATTCGTTGAGAAGCGGGATTCGTTGGATGTAGATACACATGTGATAGTAACTGGTAACTTTGATGGGCCTAGTGAAGGTGTTTCAGGGCTTGTTCACCTGGTCGATATGAAGTATTTGACTTTAAGGCCTATTACAGGGTTGACTTTTTCGGGGAGTTTGCCATCTATTAAATTAAGAGTAGAGATACAGAATTGCATGTTTGATGCTTGTGAATCACTTTTTGAGGATGCAAGATCATCATGGAAAAAGAGTATGATGAAGGTCATGGCTTGGTTACGCCCTGAAGTAATGACTTCTGAGGCAAGATATGGATTTAAGATGCCTGCTGACATGGCAGTTGGACTAGAACCGAATGATGAATCTGTTGTTAATAGGAAACGAGCTAGGTTTGATGTTTCTGGTTTTTATGAAGCAATAAAACCGTCAAAGTGAGTGATAGTGTAGATATCAGATAGCTATGGTTTATATGTTTATTTCAATTAAAACAATAAGGATTTGTTATAATTTTTTTTTTCTGGTTTGTTTTTTTAACTGCAGGGATAACCCAATGCAAACTGATGCAATGCCCGATTTGCTTCCTGTGCTTAGACCATACCAAAGGCGTGCAACTTTCTGGATGGTTCAACGAGAGAAACGAGCATTGGAATACCTGGCAGGAAGTCTACCCAGTGAACAATTTGTTTCACCCCTATGCACGCCAGTTGATTTAGTTGATTCCTGCTCTAAAATATATTACAATTCATTTAGGTATAAACTTCTTGAATGGTTCTTACTTCTATGTTGAATCTCCATCTACTCAGTTTTTTTTCCTTAAATGTTAACTGGGTATATACTTTATAGTTATACAACCAAAATAGCCTCTTTTGCATTTTGCATATCGTATTGGCTTCATGTGAATTTGTGATGAAAGTTTTCAGACATCCTTTTATATTAAGAGGATTTTATTAAGTAATAATCCGATTAAGCAACTTACAAGAAAGAGACAAAAGGATAACTTTCAGTTATGAAATAAATAAGTTTATTTCTTGATATCATTAGTAAATTTCACTAAGAGACACTGGAACAAAGACAAAGTGCATGTACATGTTCTTCATTTTGCAGACAAGGATATAGAACTGGGAAGGGTCGTGCTACATCTAAATATGAATTTTGATCACTTTGATCTCTTGTGACCTCTTTTCGCTCTTAATTAATGCTATAGAAGATTAAGCTTCTGAGTTAACAACTATGTTTATTTGCTAAAATAAGCAATTAACATGGTCTGACATGTCAGCCATAGAGAAGTAGATGTAATAAATGTAATAAATGTTCAACAATAGAGGATATCTTGTTTTTATATATAAGCTTTTTCTATACTTCATTTTTTTTATCTCTTAACATAAAAAACTGCACTTGGAAAATGAACAAAATAGAGGAACAAGCTCTACCAAAATTAGATTAAAGATGTTTAGTTGCAAGACTTATAATTAAGTGACATGCAACAACATACTTGAGTGAGCAAAAGAGGTCAAGCAAGAGAACTTGAAGAGTTAAGTTAGGCTATAGTTTTAACATTTCTTTTATCAAGGCCTCATTTTTCTCACTAATTGAGTAATATTCTTTATTGTCTATGTAGACCACTAAAAGTTTATCCACAAAATTTGTTTTCATCATTTTTATTATTGGTTCGCAGGGGCAATGTTTCAATGAATCCTGAGAACTGTTCATCTTATGTTGCTGGTGGTGTTCTCGCAGGTTAGTCCTAGTTTATGTTATCTGCTCTAAATGCCAACTGGGTTTTAGCATTTCGGTTATTGTGATTTGTGTGCTAGGTTGATCCTAAACATGCTTAAGATTTTATTTATTTATTTACTTATAATCTTTCATGTTTTGCTGATGCTTTGTATTTATGACAACCACAGATGAGATGGGTTTGGGAAAAACTGTTGAACTTCTTGCATGTATATTTGCCCATAGAAAATTGGACCCTAAGGCTGATGATATAAAGAAGAATGGTGTGCAGAAACCTAAGATCAAAAGAATGAAAAGAGAGCGTGTTGAGTGTGTGTGTGGGGCTGTAAGTGAAAGCTCCAAATATAGAGGTTTGTGGGTACAGTGTGATGTCTGTGACGCGTGGCAACATGCGGACTGTGTAGGTTATCAATGTAACGCAAAATATTCAGAAGTAAATGAAGATTCGGACCTTAAGGGTGATACACGAAAAAGAAGAAGTTACAGAGGCTCCAAAGTAGTTATCTGTGATGAAACTCATATTTGCCAACTTTGCTCAGAACTGATGCAAGCAACTGATTCCCCTGTTGCTACTGGTGCAACCCTTGTAGTATGCCCAGCACCTATATTGCCTCAGTGGCACGCTGAAATTACTCGGTACTCTCTCTTTTGCATTTTTCTTACTCTTTTTTGGCAATGTTGTAACTTAGTTTTATTATGTTCATCTTTCATTCTTTGTTATTTTCCATTGCAGTCATACAAGACCAGGCTCATTGAAAGTCCTTGTTTATGAAGGTGTTAAAACCACCTCATTTTCTAGTAAACCTGTTCCAAAAATTGGTGAGCTGATTACTGCTGACATTGTGTTAACGACATATGATGTGCTTAGAGAAGACTTGTCTCATGACACTGATAGGCATGAAGGGGATCGCCGTCTTATGAGATACCAAAAAAAGTATTCTGTCAACTAATCTGTTACTTTCTCACTTGTCCATTTGACACCTATTAAACAAAAAAAGAAATTGTTTTGGTTAGGTACCCAGTGATTCCAACTCTTCTGACTAGAATATTTTGGTGGAGGCTTTGTTTGGATGAGGCCCAAATGGTAGAGGGTAATACAACTGCTGCAACAGAAATGGCGATGCGGTTACATGCTATGCATCGTTGGTGTATTACAGGGACCCCAATACAAAGAGAGCTAGATGACTTATATGGACTCTTAAGATTTCTCAAAGCAAGTCCATATGATGTTCATAAGTTGTGGGTTGATGTTATTAGGGATCCTTATGAGGTAATACTTATTTTACTTTATATTAAATATATTTAGTTTGTTTAGTACTTTAGTTATTTATCTAAATCCTCATTAACAGGGGGGAGATGCTGGGGCTGTTGATTTTACTCACAATTTATTCAAGCAATTAATGTGGCGATCCTCAAAATCACATGTTGCTGATGAGTTGCTACTCCCTCCACAAGAAGTATCTCTCTCTTGGCTATCTCTTACGCCAGTTGAAGAACACTTTTATCAGAGGCAACATGAGACTTGTTTGACCTATGCTAGGGAAGTTATTCAGAGTTTCAAAAATAATATTTCTGAAGAACAAACTGCAGGTTATTGACAAGTTCCATGCAATTTATACTGGAAAATTGTATAAAAGGTAACCAACTTTGGTCTAATTTCAATATCAAGTTACCATCTTTTGCTAGATGGTTTCCTTAGAGAAGCGAACGGCCTTTCAAACTTCTATTTTGATAAACAAAATTTTATTGAAGGTAACAATCATACTTTTCCATATGTGGACTTTTACCTGTTATCTGCTGTCAAGCTTACTTTTTTCCTTAAATTTATAATTTTGAAAGTTTCTGGTTTTTCCTTGGCACACAAAGTAGGTTGCCCGAAATACAAATTGTTCAAAGTTGGATACTTTATTTCCATTATCAGTTTGCCTATTTAATTCTTTGGTGAAGATTGACTAATAATCTTCTGTAGGCATGCAAATAATCTCTTCATCTTACAGGCTATGATTTATCTGACTCTGTCCTTACTCATGTGGAGGCTGCCAAGTTGCTTAATTCCCTCTTGAAGTTAAGGCAAGCTTGTTGTCATCCCCAAGTAGGAAGTTCAGGCTTAAGATCTCTGCAGCAGACTCCCATGACAATGGAGGAGATACTAATGGTTGGTTTTATAGGTTCTTTCTAATTTGTTTCCTCAAAGCATATGAATCAAGTACTTTTACATGCACATAATAATGTTTATCTTAACTTTTTGCTTTCCCGTAGGTTCTTGTAGGTAAGACTAAGGTAGAAGGGGAGGAAGCCCTAAGGAAGCTAGTTGTTGCATTGAATGGACTTGCGGGGATAGCTATAATAAAACAAGATTTTTCTCAAGCTATATCATTATATAAAGAAGCTATGGAATTAGCAGAAGAGCATTCAGAAGATTTCAGAATTGACCCTTTGTTGAACATTCACATACATTATAATCTTTCTGAGATACTCCCTTTGACCTCTGAAGATCAACAGTATACTAAATGCTCTGGTCCTGAAAGTTGTGAGGGTAACACGTGCAAGATGTGTGATAGCAAAGCATATGATCAGCATAATATTTTAAATGGTTCAAATGATGAGAAAAGTACCGTGCATAGGCCGGATACCATGTTATCGAAACCTATCAGTTTTCAATCTCTGCAGATGACATGCAACAATTTAAAACAGAAATTCTTGTCAATGTTCAATTCAAGATTGTATGTGGCTCAGCAGGAATTCAGGAAATCACATGAGCTGGTAATGTCGTAAACCATTGCTACTTGCATTAAAAAGTATATATTAGAATTCCATAATTGTTTGGCATGTGTTATTGAGTTTTACTTGTGCAGCAAATAGTTTACCCTTGCTGGCAAACTTCTCTGATTTAATTTTTTACCATTAATGTCCCATAATAAAGCAGTAATTCCCTTTTGTGATGTCTCAAAAACAAAATTTTAATCCAAAAGATTCACCTACTTAACTGATGGGTATTTTGGATATTTACATTACACGCAAACACTCATGTCCAGTAAGAACCTGTACTTTAATTTTAAATTGACATCATGGATTTATAAATCTATTATTTGTTGCTTCTTAAAACCTTTTTTTTCTAGGTTTGCAATGCACTTAAAGATAAAAGAAACCAGCATACTGCTTGGTGGGCTGAATCCCTACAATTTGTTGAGCAAGACAAGGATTCTTCAACTGATTTTATCAGAAAGATAGGAGATGCTGTCTCAGGGACTCTTAACACCTCTAGAACATCAAGACTTGCAGACTGGTTTGTAATAGCTTAGTTTCTGCTATTTTTTTTCTTATACTTTTGTACAAATTCATTGTGTTTCTGGTTGTGATCGTGTAACTTTGGAATGTGTTGTTCTTCTGTTTAAAGACATTCACGTTAGACTTAAAATCTATATGCATTTATATACCCAGAAATGTATATGATTTCGTGGTTGGGAGCTTATATATATTTTTTCTTCTATATCCTTCTAATCTTCATGTTCTAAATATTTATTTCCTTTGTTTTGTCTTGTTGATAGGTTCTGTAGATCCTCTATTGCCTTAAACACATTGTCTTGATCAAAATTTCATTTATCGTACCATGTTACATGTATCCCATATGTTGATTCATTGTATGAATGTTTAGTTGCTTACTTGCTTTCAGTTTTTGGACTCTTTAATTGAACTGAATTTAGCATCAAAACTCATACAGCCCAGTTTAGTTCCTCCAATTAGACCATGTATTATCACACCTTATCCGTGTCTTTGATTATTTGAAAGCATGCTGTGTATCTTGATGATTTGAGAGCTGAAACTCCCCTGTTGAAAGCAAATTGCCTGTTACGCTTATTCTGTATGCTTATCAATTTAAATTTGCATATATACTTTGTAATGGGCCTTATTTGTTTTTCTTTCACAAACGTATATTTATATTTCTTATTCAGCTTTAGGAGCATAACTGCTCTCAAGTATTACATCCAAACTGGTTTGGATTCATTGGAAGATTCTAGAAGAACATTGTTGGATAGACTTCTTGAACTTGACCAGACAATGGAAAATCCAAGACAAGAGGATGTAGAACGAGTGAGATACTGTCCAAACTGCCAAGTTAATGGGGAAGGCCTAATCTGTGTACACTGTGAACTAGACGAGTTATTTCAGGTTTCTATTTTAATTAAAATCATATTTTGTTAAAACAGGAAGCATATTCTGTTTGTAGTATAAATTTCTTGCTTGTTTACAGGTTTACGAGGCTAGACTATTTCGACTTAACAAAGGACATGATGGAGGAGTGATTACATCTGCTGAGGAGGCTGTAGATTTACAGAAAAAGAAGTCTGCTTTAAATCGTTTTTATTGGACTTTGTCACAGCCTGATAAAGCTCCACCATCATCGAATGGGAACTATGAAGATGATGGGAGAAAAAGGGGTGGTGGGGAGAAAGTTATGGTGAGTATTGAACTTAGGGCTGGCAAAAGGGGGCAGTTGGATGGTCAAACGGGTGAGTTTTGGTGTTTGGTCAAATTGGTTGGGTTGCCCCAAAATAGTTTTTCTCCAAAATTTGTAATTTTCTAACAGATAATTAGTATAATCTTTTGAATAAAATGACTTGGGAGGTTTTACTCATTACAATTACCCATTCTCTGACTCTTTTGACCTTTTTGACTTGTAACATAACCTGTACTCAGTTAGAAGTAAATGGGTTGAAATAGCCACCGTTAATTGAAGTTCTTATGATGCCTTATTTGGTGATTTGTGTTATACGTGATAGATCATTATATTACATATATTTTCTGAAGTTGGATTGCATCATTGTTCATATGTTGAAATATACCAATGATTAATGTTTCTACAGGTATCTAAATCTCCTTCAGATCTGGAAGTTGTTCTTGGGATTATAAAGAGCTATTCAAAGGCTCAATTAGATAAAGAAGCTATGTCAGCAGCCAAAAAACATTTATTTCTTCTTGAGGTATGTGATCCATTATCTCTCCTTTTGTTATTTGTAGTTTCATACCTCGTTTTATACATGCTTAAGAAGCTATGTAGTTTAATACTTCATTCTAAATTTACAGAACATAAATTGGGAATTTTCAAAAATATAATACTGATTATTTTTTAAGGGAATGCGTAAGGAGTATGCTCAAGCAAGATCCTTAGCAATTGCTCAAGCTCAGGTTCTTAATGCTCATGATGAACTAAATATGGCAACCTCACGATTGCGGTTGAGAGAAAATGAAGATGATAATTCAATCGATGCTTTAGGTCTTGAAGAGTTAGAAACAGCAAATGTTGAAAATTCTAGTGAAAAATTTGTTGCTCTATCTTCATTATCACGTATAAAAGGCCAACTTCGGTATTTGAAGGTACTAATATCATATTGTCATACACGTATACTTTTTATTTTTATTTTTATTTTTTATTAGTGCTTCTATAGAGAGATGTACACATATATTAAACTTTGTATATTGCTGTTCTTTTTCTAGGGTTTGGTACAGTCTAAACAAAATTCTCATTCAGAAGGTGAATGTGATTCATCCCAGGCTCAAGTTGTGACAAATTCTGGTGCTAATTGTTTTAAAAAGGAAGAAAATGGAAAATCAGTCCAATCAGAGGATGACACGTGTCCGGTTTGTCAAGAAAGGCTCAGCAATCAGAAAATGGTTTTTCAATGTGGTCATAGCACCTGCTGCAAATGTAAGTTCCTTGTTACTTTACCATCAGTGTTGTGCATTATTTGATGATTATATTTGATTCTGTTTATCGCATGTGATTAAAAGGTTTTCTTGGAATGACTGAGAAGTGGATTCATTGCAATGGGACGTCTCATGCTAAATGGGTGATGTGTCCAACATGTAGACAACACACAGAATATGAGAATGTTGCTTATGTTGTTGATACTCTTGATAAATCATCTAGTGTTCCTGTTAAAAGTTTTGCAAGCTCAGAAGCTTCTGTGACTGTCAAAGGTTCATATAGCACAAAGGTATTCATCAATTTTTTTTTTTTTAATATTAAAGTTACATGCTTTGTGATAAAGAATGTGAAAATAATATCTTAGTATTAGATTTTCAGATCAGGGGTTACCAACCGTTAAGTTTAGCTATAATACTAGATGGACCTTTTTCAAGGAACTTATTTATTCGATGAAAATTCGGTTTTTGCAGATTGTAGCAGTCACAAGGAGAATACTGTGTATCGGGTCAACAGATCCAAAAGCCAAAATTCTTGTTTTCTCTAGCTGGAACGATGTTCTTGATGTGCTGGAGCATGCTTTTACAGCTAATGATATTAGTTTCATCAGGATGCAAGGAGGGAGGTACGTTTATGTTGAACTATTATTCAAATCTCCATGTTATTGCATGATTAAAAAGTAAAAAATATGTGACAATGGTGAAGCGAAATTCTATGGAAAATAATCTTTCAGGAAATCACATGTTGCCATCAGTCGATTTAAAGGAGAAAAGGCCGATGTAAACGATCACGTGAATAAGAAAAATAGGCAGACAAAAACAGATTCTGTTCAGGTGTTGCTGCTTTTGATTCAACATGGGGCTAATGGGCTTAATCTTTTAGAAGCACAACATGTTATTCTTGTAGAACCATTACTTAATCCTGCAGCTGAATCACAAGCAATCGGCAGGGTTCACCGCATTGGTCAGACCAAGAAAACACTAGTTCACCGTTTCATAGTATGCCTCCTTTTGATCAACATTAGTCTTACTCCCAATTAAAGCAATAGATACCTGTGTTTATGTGATTCTCGTAGTTCTTTACTTAAAATTGGCTTTGTATTGATACATACTTTTTTTTGCAAATATGGAGAATTAATATTGTAATATATGACAGGTGAAAGATACGGTTGAAGAGAGCTTATATAAACTTAACAAAAGCAGGGAAGGTGGTTTATTGATAAGTGGAAACAAAAAGAATCAAGATCAACCTGTGTTCACACTCAAAGATGTGGAGTCTCTCTTCAAAGTTACTCCGTCTACAGTAGAACACATAAAGGAAGAACCAAATTCAAGTTTAACGCATTTGCCACCAGCTGTAGCCGCTGGTATTGCCGCTGAGAGGAGGCTGAGGGAGCAACAAGGTACGGTTTAAGTGTAATTAAATAGGATGCAGACAAATTGTTTCGCGTAATCTGTATCACCATTGATTTCTTCTTGAAAGAAAAGAGTGATACATTATTGCGAACAATTTTAGGTTACAAAATGTTAAATGTAGGACGTTTTGAAATTGCATTTTCGTAGCAGTTATTAAACATATAGGCAAGTCATTTGGTCTGTTTCATTTTCTTTCCTCGTGGTGGCCGTGGCTTTATTCACAGTTTAGTTGAGTTGACATTGTATGTATAATTATGGTTTGAAGTCAATCGTGGTGACCAATTTCACCACTAAATGTTGATTATGTTAGAATGAAGTTTAGGACACTATCCCACTTCGTCGAGGAGATATACTGGAATGCGCAGTTTGTTCTTTTTATTTTTTTATTTTTATTTTGTTAAATGACAGAAGAATGTCAAAGTTAAACAAAGATCCTCCTATAGATCAGTCATTAGGAAGTTTTTAATTGGAATAAGTTTTCAATGTCTAATGTACATTCATGATTCGTATAACAAAATTAAGCTAGTGGTTGGCTGGTTGCAACAAAGACGATTGAGAACAGCTAGATAAGAGGTGGCAAAATTAAAAAATGTGTCGAGTGAGTTTCGCCATAAAATGTGTAATTTCATGTGAACTTGTTCTTGATCAAGATTTTGAAGCTGTTTTGAGCTGTTAACAAAGCTACTTAGAGAGAACCATCATCAATGGGTTTTAAGTGGGTCACAAACAAGCCCTTTAAGTTCGTTTTTTTTTTAACGCAAACTATGCTACTTTTAATCTACCCTAAATATTATAATTAAACTCTAATGTAAATGTTTTGAACCTTGGATTTCCAACTAAGAGGCAAGAACCTCTTAAGTTAATTAAAACTTAAAAGTTTCTAGCATGTTACTGACTAGAAAACAATGTGATCATTATGTAATTGTAATTTATGAAAATAAACAACTAAATTTACAATATAGTCCACTAATAATTTATTTTTCGGTTTTCATTTGAACTATAAGGTTAATATTCTTTTATAACTTTATTATGTAGCCTTTTTATATAAACTCGAATACCTCATGTTTATGTTTATCTTTTATACAATCATATCAATTTTTATTAATAGCATATACCAACATTTAAATAAAGAAATAAACCGTAGTGAATTTTTTATATTCATATACAATCATATATATTAAAATTAAATTTCAAATACATAATCAAAGTATGTCGATCCTCATTAAAAATGCATAATAAAAATACAATATCCATAAAATTGTTGTCATGCTCTATATATGGTTTTATTTTTTAAAACCTGGCTATTACATCATCCAAACTGCTAAACAATTGTTTATCAAAATGTGAAGAAAAACCATTGTTAAAAACAGGTTAGATGGTTGCCAGATAACATAATCATTAGACTTAAACACTAAAGCTAACACATAATTATAAATATAAATACTATAAGTAAATTACAAAAACAAAATCCCAAAGAAGTGAAAAGTAAAGGACAAACTCACTCCAACCTTTTTTACTATCTATTTTCGTCGTCTGTCATTTTCATAAAAATTGACATCCAAATTTCTTAAGAGTTGGTAAGGATTAGATCACTTGGTCCGCCCCTTCTACCTCGTTTACTACACATTTGTTGGTGTACCTAACTTGGGTACACCATGGTGTACCTAACAATGATTAACATATTATAGTGTGTCTTTTTTTTTTTTGAACGGTAAATTTGGATCACTGACGGGGATATTACACCACTCACCCGATCATCTCCAATCCCCATCAGGAGGAAACTCACCACTCGTGAGAAAACCCCCTGGCCCAACTTGTAACCCTCATTTTTATTATTTTTGTTACAAGTGGGACTTGAACCCAAGACCTCCACTTAAGGGGTCATACACCTTTGCCACTAGGCTAACTAGTGGTGTGTCTAATAATGTTTAGTATGGAGTGGTGTGCCTAACAATGATTAGCACATACATAATATTTTAATGTCCCATATTTAATTGTTATATTATTAGAGTTTTTATACCAAACTAATGTAATTTTAAAACTTATTTACCAAATTGGTGTAGTTCAAAAAATATTTACCAAAATAGGTGTTTTTTGAAAACTTCACTTTCTCACTCTTATTTTCATTGGATATTAAATTTCTCACTTTTATTCTTATTAGACAAAATGAATTATATAAAAATATTTCTAATAAAATCAAAAAAAAATAAAAAAAAATTGTTGGGAGCGTGATGTTTAAAAAAGGCATTTTTGAATGTTTTATAATTTTTGTATATTAGTTTTACGTAGTTTCAGTTCTTTAAAAAAATTATGTGCTCTTCTATGTGTTTTTTTTTTCAGTATTTTGAAATACAAAGAATTTTTTTTATTAAAAAAGTTAAATAAAACACTAATGCAAACTGAGAAAAAATACACATAACGATTTATAAAAAATAAAGTTAATTCTATTAGAAACTTTTAAAGGATATTTTTAAACTAACTATTTTTATCTATTAGAGTAGCTATTTAATTAAAAAAATATATTTATAAATTATACAAGTCATACATCATATGGTTAGAGTTGCGAGTTTGAAACCCATTTAAAAAAAGCTAATCACAAGCCAAGCTTGAACTTAATGCTCGCGAGTCCACATGAAATCAATAAGTAAAGTTTGAGTTTGCGAGTTTGGGCTTGTTTTAGCTCGACTCGACTCAAGATTTTAGCGAGTCGGTCCCGAATAACAAAATACACAAAAACTTACAAAAGTTTTAAAAAACAAAAGAACATTTTAATTAAACAAAAAAAAACTAGATTACGCAAGGAAACGATACAAGGTAGTCACAAAAGATATTTTTAACATTTCAATAGAGTCATTAATTTTTTTTTTATCTCTACCATGGTGTACCTAACCTTGAGTACACCATGACCCTTATTATGTAGTTATGTTTTATGCATCTATACACCTTCATAAATTATAATGGTACATAAAAATTATTATATTTATATATTCTCTGTTTTAAAGGTTTGTACAATTGTACTTGTAGTCTATCGACAATAACCCGCTTGGTGCTCAAAATATGTAAGTTGTCCCCATCATTCTTCTCAACCTCTCATAACTCATTACGTTAACTCTTTCAAGTGACCTTTCAAATCAAACATGTTTCGCTCAGTCTCTCATAAACATATTCCCCGTGGTGCCCAAATCACCAAGCTGCATGATGCCCTCCACCTGTTCGATCAAATGCTTCAAAGAAACCCTCCACCTTCTATCCTTGAATTTACTCGGCAGATTAGTGTTATTGTAAGGATGGGACACTATTCAACTGCCCTTTCTCTTTTCAAGAAAATACATTTGATGGGTATTTCGAGTGATGTTTATGCAATGAACATCTCTATTAACTGCTATTGCCGCCTGAATCAAGTGGCTTATGCTTTTGCTTTATTAGCCACCATCTTCAAGCAAGGCCATGAACCCAATGCAGCCACATATGGAACTCTCTTAAATGGGCTTGTGTTGGGAGATAAGGTTTCCAAAGCTGTTGAACTGTTTAACAAATTGCTCAGAGAGAAAATTTATGAGCCTGATCAGGTTATGTATGGAATCATTATTAATGGGCTGTGTAAAGTAGGCCACACTAGCAAGGCTCTTGAATTACTCAGGTTCATGGAATCCGGCTCGTGTAATTGTAAACCATGCGTCGATCAGTACAATAACATCATTGACAGTTTATGCAAAGACAGGATGGTTGATGATGCATTACAACTTTTCGCCAAGATGAGTGAAAAGGGTGTTTCGGCAGATGTTATTACCTACAGCTCGTTAATTCAGGGTTTATGTAACTTTGGTCGTGAAACGGAGGCTGTGAGAATGTTGACAGACATGGAGGAGAAAGGAGTCTCTCCCAATGTATATACTTTTACGATCTTGGTGAATTCGTTTTGCAAGCAAGGATGCGTAAAAGAAGCAGAGTTTACGGTGCAAAAAATGGTGGAAAGAGGTCTAGATCCGGATGTGGTTACTTACAGTGCACTGGTTGATGGATATTGTTTACGTGGTGAAGTAGATGAAGCCAAGAAAGTTGTTGATCGCATGATGGAGAGAGATCTTGTCCCCAATGTTATCACTTTTAACAGCTTGATAAACGGATACTGCAAAAAGAGGCAGATTGATGAAGCCAGACACCTTTTTAGAGAAATCCAAAACAAGGGTTTGATTCCTAATGTTGTTAGTTACAATAGCCTGTTACAAGGTTTGTTTCACACAGGTTATTCTGTAGCTGCTAGAGAACTCTTTAATGAGATGCAAGATAAGGGCCAGGCTCCTGATATATGCACTTATCGTATTTTGTTTCATGGAATGTGCAATCACGGTCTGTGTTCTGATGCGTTGGTTCTTTTTCGTTCAATGGGAAGTGACGAAATGATGAAAGATGTTGGTTTGTATAATATCTTGATTAATGGTTGTAGGAAATGTGGGAAGTATAACCTGGCAATGGGTCTGTTTGATGAACTCTGTTCGAAAGGACTTAAACCGAATGCTAGGACATATACGGTGATGATAAGTGTCCATTGCCAAGAAAGGTTATTTTGTAAAGCGAAAGAATTGGTCAGAAAGATGGAAGAAAATGGCTGTTTGCCAGATAGTATCACCTATAATGTTATTATTCAAGAATTTGTGAAGCAAGATGAATTTGAAGAAGCCAAGATTTTTCTTGAGGAGATGATTAACAGAGGGTTCTCTCCTGATTCCACTACATTTTCAATGTTGCTGAACATAACCCCGAAGATAAGACAAGGTTCTCCGATGCAAACTATCCTTCAGAAGCTAATAAGTAATAAGCAATGCATGAAGGAGTGATGGTATGTTTGATTCAACATCTGGTTATAGTTAAATCTTACATTTTGATTGGATATTTTATTTAATAAATATATACAAAGTTATGAAATTTATAAACACTCCTTATAGACAAAATTACATTTTTTCTTCTTTAACTTTGCCTATTTTCCAATTTTTGTCCTTTATCTTTTTTTTTGTTACACTCTCTGTCCTTTAACTTTTTTTTTCTTTCACTTTTTATCCTTTTTAACATAATCCGCTAAAATCTACCGTTAAACCAAAGATATTTTTATCTTTTTACCTTTTAGGATATTTTTTATAGTTAAATAAATAGGAGGGGATGTTCTGTAAATATCTCTTTTCAAACATAAAAAGAGACGTTTAGAATCGAGTATATAGCGATTTATCA
Source organism: Deinandra increscens subsp. villosa (assembly GCA_039602395.1). Taxonomy (NCBI): domain Eukaryota; kingdom Viridiplantae; phylum Streptophyta; class Magnoliopsida; order Asterales; family Asteraceae; genus Deinandra; species Deinandra increscens. The sequence continues at coordinate 3,003,007 of JBCNJP010000019.1, forward strand.
AACTAGGTGGTTAAACATATAAACATACATCTAGAATCGAATATATATATAGCGATGTATGAAATTAGGTCGGGGAGTGGATGAGGTTAGAAATGGAAGGCAGTTCTTTTCAATTTGGGTTTTGCCAACACCCCACCAATTATACGATGACTATTCAAAACGTGTCAAACACTCCTACATTCAATTATACACGTGGCACTTCAAACCCCATTCTCTGTCCCATCATATTTAAACCCAGGCTCCATCATCTCTAAGTTTCAAATCATGGGAACTCGTGTTTTCAGCTTCGACGCCGTAATCTCAACCTTCCATCGCCAACCGGAAGCTCACCATGCCTCTTTCAGCGGCCGGAGCTTGAAGAATCTCCGGCCATCGTTGCATTTGCAGAAGTTGGCTATCAAGTGTGGTGGAGCTGATAAGATAGAGGTGAAACAAAAGGATGAGATGAAAAGAGAAGATAACAACTGTGATGGAATGTTAATGGAAGAAGATAATATTATTATTATTAGCAAAGAAGAAGAAGATGTGAATGAAAAGGTGGAGTTAATGGAGATGGAAGCAATCATGGGTAAAGATGATGGAAAAGAACCCATGGATTATAAAAGGAGAGCTGGAATCTTTTACAAGAGCTCAGAAATGTTTCAGGCAAACAAGAACCCTCCTCATCATCATCATTGTACCCAAAAATAAATTTAGAAAAAATATTTTTTTGGTTGTGTCTTTAAATTTTAAAGAAAATATAAAAAATGTCAAGCATCACATGTATCTTTTAATTTTATGCTGTGAAGAATCTTTAAATTTCAGAAATAAATATGAATATTGGATAGATTATTATAAAGATGGAGACTCTGCTGTGAACATTCTAGATAAATGTAAGATTCATGTCTTAAAGTATGAGAGTTTAATTGATTTTAGTTATTAAAAGTTGTTTAAATTTCCCTCAACTAGATGTTACACATATGCTAATGATCACAACGGCCTTGCTACAGGCAAACACCTCCTGTATCTCACTCACTACAGTACAGTAGAGACACAAAATCTGAATAAATACTATGACAGTTCGTAAGTTGATTTCACCTGAATAAAGGCAGGCAGACCCAGAAGAGATCCTTTGAAATTCACGGAGTTCCTAATTAATCAGCAGAACTTCCAGTGATTGTCACAGTTGACACATGTTACAAACGTTGTCATAGGTTCATCAGCACTCCTGGTCTGCAGCTGATAATAAGTGCACTTCCGTTTCCCGCATCGACCGCACCTGAACTGATCGGTTGTCGCTTTCGGTGGGCCACCACGTTCACAGTCGAACAAAGCCTTCTCCTTAATCTTCACATTCTCCATCTGTCTTTCGGTGCTCGCCATCTCTTCCGGGGTCAACTCCAGAATCCTTTCCGGGTTCACATGCCCAAGCAACACCTTTCTTCTGAAATCCGGGTTTTTCGGATCCTTAATGTTGAACATTATTGACCTGTATTTAAACTTCTGTGCACCGTTGGATCTCCCCCATTTTTCAAACATTGCAGACTCCACCGAAACAGCAACTCTGTACGGGTCAGACGCGCACACTTCGTCCCTTAGTTCGTCATCAACCTCCCCAGAAACTTTGCATAATGCCTCTGAAAGAAGTTCTCGAATCTTGTCTCTTACGGGATCCTTGCATAAAACAAGGGAAGACAGTTTCGGTGGCCGATTGTTTTCGACTTTGGTAACACGCTCGACTTTAATGTCTGCTCGCTTATCGGTATTGGGAAGATTAGCTTTTTGGTCTGAAGCTGATGATGAGGTTTTCTCAACCTTGATTGAGTTTACTCTCTGCACCTGCTCGGGTTTTAAAGATTCTTTGGCATCCAAGCTCCCATTTCTCTTGTTTTTTAAAGTTTCTTCAACTATTATGTTTTTCCAAATTTCAACTAGCTCAGCAGCTAGGGTCTGGATCTTCTTTCTCGGGTGTTTTGTTAGTTGACGAAGCCGCTTCCCCACCTGAAATGATGGCAAGTACGTATGTTTTAAGTTTATATGAAAATTACTTGCAGCAATAACCAAATCAGGAATCTTTCTAGTCATTTCCCAGTGATAATTTATATATCAATAGAACAGTGAAACAAATCATTCTGAAACACAATGGTATTTACACTTGTATTATGATGATATGATCAATCATCTTCAAAGAGGAGAGAAAATAAAAGAAACTCAAAGGGATTTGCTTGAATTATGATGATATGATCAATCATCTTCAAGAACAAGCAGGAAGCCAAGCCATGGGCTTGAAATTTGAATCCTCAAGACTTTCAAAACAGAAAAAAAAATGTATCTGCCCATATGTGAAATGGTAGCATTTAGTACTCTCTAATAAACCATACACATATGAAAAGGTATTTCCTGATCAACATAAGGCAAACAAAGAAGCAAAAATTCAAATTATGTGCTAATACTAACAATAAACAGAGTCTGCTATCTTCTTCGCTCAAAGATAAACTTTAAAGATGAAAACCCGAAAACCAATTTCAACCTTGAAACTGAAAACTAATTAATTTAGCAATCCATTCTCAAGGCTTACATGAATTTGTCTTAAACCGGCCTTGGTAGTTTTAACAATTGGAGAATGTGATATATCACAGACACAGAAGAGGATTCAAAATAGCAAAAAACCTAGGTTTCTTATAAATACGTAACCATAATTCATCCCAAAATTTCACAAATGTGCAGATCCGTATAATAAGATTGTGATTAACAACGCCAAATAAATTCAAAACCAGTGGTATTACCTGATTGATAGAAAATAATTACATTACCTGAGTGGAAACGAGAACTTGATAGTTCACTGGAACTTTCTTTAGCGCTTTTAAGGCGTCAATACAGCGATCTTCCTCCGGCGAATAATCTACGCCGGCGGCGGCGTCCGCCGCTTTCTTTGCCGCCTCGAAAAGATCTTTTAGCTCCGTCTCCATTGTCTAGACAGATCGCTTCAACAAGAACATAAAAATAGAGAAAACGAACAATAGAGCCGTGCGGTGAGAGTTACGAAGGATAGATCGGGCAAACAAATCGTGGCCGTTGGTCCATTGGTGTCAGGAACTGATCTTGCGGTTGATAGGAAGAGTCGAAAACAAAGTAGTATTGTCGGGTTTTGACCTTTAACATTTAGAAATAAATATTAAACCCATGAGATATTCTTGGTGCATAATCTTTCATCTAGGGGTGAGCAAAGACCGGTCAGATCCATTAAAACCCATGAACCGAACGGACCAAACCGTGAAACCTTTCATCAGGTCAGTTCATGGTTCCCCCATTTACCCTTTGTTGGTTCTGGTCCGACCCATTAGGAACCGTGAAAACCGAAACTTAATATATATATTGAGAGAGAGAGAGAGAGAGATCTAAGATTTTGATGGGACATCATAAACGAATACGCAAATCAAAAAGTCTTTTCATGTTTCAATGTGAAAAAAATCCTACCAATGTTCATATGTTCTTAATGGTTCTTCACCTTCTTCAATCTTCATCTTAACCCTACCACAATCCTACTATCGTTACCATCCGTCCCTGTTCATCTAAATTTGATTCATCATTGTTAAACATGGAAACAATCTATTGTTAGTAATCTTTAAATATTTATTTATTAAAAAACAATAGTTAAACAATGATAACATGGTTGCATGTATGCATTATAACTAAACTTTTCGCCCTACACCTTGGCAACTTACCTAGGGCCAGATTGGACCCAGGCCCCATCCGTTTTTTTTCGCTAAGTAATGTAACTTCATGCCCGTTCAGTCCAAAGTTTTTTTATATACTTAGTCCGGCCCCAATTGACTTTCACTCCAAGCTTCGCCATTGCTTATTTTGACCGATAATATCTATGAAGTTAAAACAATATGTCAATTCTTTATATGACATGAATTAGAAAATTACCAATTAGTCTAAAAAATGAAGGACCTTTTTGTTGTTCAACACATCTTTGGTCAGAATTGGTATAAATGAAACTCGATATATACTTGATGTGTAATATAGTTTCAAAAATTAGGTGTTCATGCTTGAAGAAATAGCCCTCCTAGATCCTATAGCTTTTAGAATAAATAGGATTAGTAACCTATAAATTTAAGAAATAATAGAATTTAAACATAATTAATAAAGAATGAGTTACAAAACTTATAAAGATGTATAGTTTCATAAGTTGGATTGGGATGTTTTGAATAATACCTTATGTTATGTCTATATTGATTTGAAATTTGAACTTAAGAGCGTTAACTTGCATTGAATAGTTGATAACATTCAGTTATTAGTAAACCAATCACATCTGACACTGTGCTAGTTTTAAAATAAAAAATGCTTGCTTTTATGGTCTATTTTTTAAAAATAAATGTCGTATATAAAAGTTATGAAACGTTTAAAAAACGGAGAACTTGATAAATTTCAATAAAAATGGCTAAAACTAAAATTGTCTCGCCATCATTTTTTTTTCTTCACCAATATCTCAGCAATTAGTTAGATCTTAATAACAAATCTAATGGTATCAAATTCTTCTTAGCTTAAATAAAATTGTTAGAATGACTTAATCTTAAACACTACAACCAAAAGGCTGTTCGTAAAAAAATATAGTAAATTATAATTTGATTACTATACAAACACAAGATGATAGCAACAGTAAGAATATTTTGGTATGTGCTAATGGAATGAACGAATGAATTGAATGAGTAACAGAATAGAATGGTCGACGGAATGAAATAGATCATTACAATTTCTTCACCCTGTTTGGTTACCATGTGGGAATAAAAATAAACTATTGCTACACATATTTAATTTGTAAAAATAAAGTAATCAAATACAATTTCACTGACATTTCCATTAAAAATTAACATATATGTTTCATATTAATTTTTATTTTTATTAATTTATTTTTGTTAAATAATTTATTTTATATTTTTATTTTATTTATTTTCTAATTTACTTTTACTTTTATTATTTTTTGTTTTTAGTTGTTGTTTTATTTTTTATTTTATATTTATTTTATTATTATTTCATTTTTAGTTTATATTTTTATTTTTAGTTTTTTTATTTCTTTTTAAACTTTTTATTCTCAATTTTTTCCCCATAAATTTTAAGAAATATCTAGTTGAAAAAAAAAGAATTCATTCTATTACTTGAAAAAAATCGAAAAAAACACCCTTGCCTTATCGAATGAAAGTCTTTAAAAATAGAAGGAATTACATTTCTTATATAATGGTCCATCCTATTTCAATCTGCTGCCAAACATGTCATTTTTCATTCTGACGTAATGACTCATTCCATTCCACCCTCAATTCCGGCATACCAAACGCTACCTAAAACAATGTTTACGCTCTCTCCTTTTCTCTTTTGGTCTTGGCTTTTCCGAAACACTAAAACAATCTTTTTGTTTTTTTCTTTCTTATTCAAACGCAATAAATTTAGCATGTAAGTTATTTTTCGTTTTTCTTTACATAGCGTTATAGCAGTGTAATTATTTTGCGTGTCCACGTTATCCCCGTAACAATACATAAGTAGCAAAATCCCGTTATCCTGCAACAACACGCATGTAGCAAATCTACTTAAAATTTGATTGCAAGACCCAAAAAAGAAAAATATATTGACCCATTTTTCGGTTCTGCTCTGGAACCCGCCCATGAGAAAAGAACCTGGAAAACCCCACTAGTTTGTTAGCCTAGACTTTTAGGATTAAAAAAAGTCCACGTTTCTGGGTTTGTAAATTACATACTTTGTTGGCACCAAATGACCAAGCTGTTTATTATTAATTATTTCAGGTTCGTTAAAAAAAAAAAAAGACATTTCAAGCCCAAATCGCAGGTTTTGCATTGCAGGCCAGATTTTTTTTTTGTTTGCTACTTACTCTTTACTAACAGATTATAGAAGCCCAAATCGCATAGCAGGTTATTAGGAACCCAAATGCTAGGCTTGTAGCCCAACTAGTGAAATCGGTCCAAGCCTTATCCATTTAGACCCGACCCATGAAACCTGCTATCTCAGGTCATTAATTAACTGGTCCGGATTCTTTGTTTTTATATTTA